>CM055664.1:7200000-7800000 GCA_029378335.1 Agrilus mali
ATTATTTTCTTTTATAACTATAGAAATTCTGTTCAATCATTTATACAATTTTAAAATAATTACAATTCAGGTAAATCTCTCTAAATTAAATAAACTACAATTTTAAAATAATTTCAATTCAGGTAAATCTCTCTAAATTAAATAAACTAATTTTTTTTATATATATTTGCAATTCAGGTAAATCTCACTAAATTAAATAAATTACATTTTTAAATTAATTTTACTTCAGGTAAATCTTACTAAATTAAATAAATTACATTTTTAAATTAATATCAATTCAGGTAAATCATACTAAATTAAATAATTTACAATTTTAAAATATTTTCAATTCAGGTAAATCTTACTAAATTATATTTTTTTTAATTATTTCACTTAAAAGGTTTCTCAGGCTTAACATTAATATTTCATTTTTCATCCTTTAGTAATTTGTGTATATTTTCGGAAGGGGTAAAACATTTTGTGGTTCAATCTAAGTATGAAATGCCTTGTTGTAAGTACTAATATTTTCTCCCGTGGTGATTTTGGGAGTATTTACGCAACTTGTACTTTATACACATATTTTTATTTTATTCTCAACGTTATCTGGATTGCTTCCTTAGGGACTCCAGACTTTATTTATTTGTTTTGCGTATGCCCAAATCACATTTTTATTTTCAACGTTATCTGGATTGCTTCCATACTGGACTCCAGACTCCTAAATTAACTAACAAATATGTTTTTGGTTTTAAAATGTGCTGCTGTTTGTAGGGATTGAATTTCAAATTGTGTCAAAAGTTATTAAACATTCGGAAATTATAATCAAATTTGGGTGATTTACATTTCGTGAATTTTTCATAAGTTTTTCTAAATTTTCTTACACAAATTATTTTTCATTTTTGTTGAGCCTGAGAACTACAAAATTTGAATTTATCTTTTCCAAGTTGTTTTTGATTTCATTTTATTTGAGAATTTTTAATTATCTTTACAACAATTTCTTATTGATTATTTTACATACTTTTTATTTGGTTTTTGTCTTATTGTGTTTTTACCCTTTTATGTGTTTTTGTGTGCCCTGATTTATATGTGTTTTATTGAATTTTATTATTGATTGATGATTTTTATGTGCATTTTATTTTGTGTTGGTTTTACCCTGCAATTACATGTTTTACCTGATTTTATTTTTACACTTGATATTTTGATTTTTATGTGTTCTACTTGAATTTATTTTTTTTTCATTGGATATTTTTTTTTTTTTTTTGATTTACATGTGTTACCCTGGAATTTATTTTTACTTGGATATTTTGATTTACCATTTTACTTGGATTTGACATTTTGATTTACTTGTGTTTTTCTTGAGTTTATTTTTGCATTGATATTTTTATTTACCATTTTATTTGAATTTAATATTTTGATTTACCTGTTTTACTTGAATTGATTTTTACATTGATATTTTGATTTACAATTTTACTGGAATTCGATTTACCTGTGTTTTACTTGAATTGATTTTTACATCGGATATTTTGATTTTCATGTGTTTTACTTGAACATATTTTTACATTTGATATTTTGATTTACATGTGTTTCACTGGAACTTATTTTTTTTTATATTTGATATTTTTATTTATTTGTGTTTTATCTGAATTTATTTTTTACATTGGATATTTGATTTATATGTGATTTACTTGGATTTGATATTTTGATTTTTATGTTTATTTGATTTGTTTTTAAATATTTGAGTGGCTGAGATCGTGGTTTTCTCTGTCAGGCTCTTTTTCCACGCTAGCCACAGGCTGAGTCTGACACTCTCATTTCCAAATTTACATTTGATTTTGATTTTGAATTAAAAAGTAGGAATGAATTCATTGTGTTTCATTTAACCTTGTTCCTCTAATGGTAAACCTGTACCAGAGTACAATTTGTCATTTTTGGCAAGACCTGGCTTTTCAACACAACGAAGGGTAAGAAGTTTTTGACGATCACGTTGGCCTAGGTAAGTTACACTACAATCCGACATCTTGATCTGATGAAATCCCGATGCGAGATCCAACGTTGTAAAGTATTTAGACTGTCCCAGTTGGTCTAAAATACTTTCGATGATTGGCAAGGGGTAGGCGTCTCCGATGGTGACCTCATTCAGCTTCCGGTAGTCGACGACGATTCGCCATTTCTTTTCTCCAGACGCGTCGGACTTTTTTGGGACGACCCATACTGGTGAGGACCACGGTGACGTTGAAGGTTGGATTATGTTTTGATCTAGCATCTCCTTTATCTGTTTGTTGACTTCTTCTTCATGTATTTTGGGGGGTACCTGTATGTTTTGGTAAATATTGGAGCCTTGTTCGTGACTGGTATCTCGTGCTGGACTGTTGACGTGAAGGAAAGTTGATCTCCTGGGAGATGAAAGATATGGTTGAATTTCCTACAGATTGATAATAATGAGTTTTTCTCTTCTTCGTTGAGATGGTTAAGCCTCAGATTTTCGTTGAGAAGAGTAAGACGATTTGGTTGGACTTGGTTTTGAATCTTGTTATATGCTTCTTGGATGTGATATATTGGGCAAGGATGCTGTAGTTCTTCTAATATGACTTCAGGTTGCTCGATTGTAGCTTCCGTATCTCTGGCGTTGATTATGGTGCAGCTAGCGAGTTGCTCGTTGTTGACGGTGACCAGAGCATTCGGGAGGATTATGTTTTCTTCGAGATATTTGTTATTAATAATACCTTCTTTTACATTGTTTAACACCTTTACTTGAATTACTGTTTCACTTCGTGGTTTCAATAAAACGGTCGGCGCAAATGATGATTGTTGTTGTTTATTATTGAATGGGAGGATTTGATTTTGAATTTTAATGGTTTGAGTATTATAATTGATTTCGGCTTTTTGGGCTTGCAAAAAGTCATCACCGAGAATACCATCAAAAGGTGTGGAGATTTTTGCTGCGTTAATTACGTGAATTTTTGCAGATATGTTAAGATCTTTTAGAGATAGGTTAAGTTGAGTGGAACCTATAGTTGAAATGGGAATATTAGGGTTAATTCCTGTAATTGAAATGATATCATTCTTTTTCAGATACGTTTTGGATGGGACAAGTGAAGTGTGTTTTATTAAAGATATTGTTGCGCCTGTATCTACAAGAAAAGTTAAAGCTTTTTCTGAATTAGGACAAGCGAAGGTTATGGTTTTTTGATTTTGATCTAAATTAGTGATATTACTAATGCGGTGTTGAATGCCTCTTGTATTTGGGAATCCACTGGAAGGGCATTCGTTTCCAGGGATGGATTGGAGTTTAAATGATTAATTTTAGGATTTTGTGATGTTTGATTGGTTCTAAATTGATTCTTATATCTACTGCCTTTTCCTACATTCCTGGATATTGTGGCCTTTATTTTTGCAATAATTACAAAATTTGTTAGGATCATATTGCGAATGATTTGGGTTTGCGTTTGGTTGATGATTGTTAGGGGGTTTCTTTTTCCTACAATTTGACGTGTTGTGTATATTTGTTTTGCAATAATTACAAAATAAAGAGTTTGAATTGTGCCTAAATTTTTGATTTTTAGTGTAGCCTAAGATCTTTTCTTCCTGAAGTGCAATCGAGAATGCTTCATTTAATGTTTTAATATCCCTCGCTCTCATCATTTGAGATATTTCCGGTTTACAATGTAAAATGAATCGCCTAAGTGCAGTTCTATGAACCGATTTGGTTAAACTAGCAATTTCATTCTTGTCCTTGCATTGACTTCGTTCAGCAGTGATACATTCATTCTTCAGTTTCTCTAAACGTTTAAAATATTCAGTGACTGATTCGTTATGATTTTGTTTTATGGTTTCTAATTCCTCATGCAACTGAGTGAGGTCCCTAACATGGCTATAATAAGATTTAAGTTTTTGCTTTAATTGAGTCCAATTGGAAATCTCTTCCATATTTAACTCATTTACAACATCACTAGATAACTGGGCTGCTACATACAGAAAAAGTTTTGAAGTTTGATTAGGCATTGCCATTTGAAAGGCACTATTACAGTTTTGAATGAAAGAATTTAATTCGCGCCTATCGCCACTAAATGGCCTAATGAATTTAAATAATAAAGAGAGAGGAAGAGGTTCAACTTCTTCATCCTCACTAAGAACATCATCGTTTTCAGTTTAATATCATCAACGTTCGCCATTTCAAAGAATGTAAAGGAAAAATGTAAGTGGAAAAATAAATTGGGAAAAGAACAGTACTTACTTGGTACTAAATTATCCGCTTGGGATTACTATCTCCAGACCTCTGGGGTAGGATGAAGCTTCGTGGTTGAGTCAAATTGTCTTGCAAACGGCTGCTTCCACCAGGATGGACGGGTTTTTTCTTTATCTAAGTGTTGAAACACAATCGCTCATGTCAGAAATCGCTCGGATATTGTTTTGGACTCTTGTTGTTCCACGCGAACGACTAAAGGATCCCACTTCTGACACCAATTTTATGTTGGATGACTGGATTGCCAACAATTAATAGATGTCCTTGTCGTAATTTCTTCTGACACCAGGGCAGTTTTAATGAGACTCCGGACTCTTTTGGAAAGTGAGGTGTGATAATTATTGATGACCAATCGATAATTACACTATTAACACTTTCGATTATCGTGGCGCGTGAAAATGAACTTTTAATAGTCACAGACTAATAGTCACTTATCCAAATGGATTACACCTTCGCACGATAATTGTCTAAAAATATTCCGTTCATCGACTAATGATCACTGTCACCTCGGAATGAACTTATTTATGCTTTCACCAACTAACGAATAATTAATATTATATCAATTAAATCGCCTTGAAAATATGAAAAACATTTATTGAGTACTTTACAATTCTTATGTTAACGTAGGTCAAAACGAATGAAAGTAGACTGACTAAATCTAGGAAAACCATCCCCTTTTATACAGCTTCTTATCTAAACAATGGTGGGGGTGGTGATTAGTGTCACATATTTGATTTATTATATAATATCATCTAATCCTAGACCATACAACAATATATTTATTAATATTGTATATGATGAATTTTTGGTTCAAATAAATAAATAAATAAATAAATAAATAAATGTACCTTTAAAGCTAAAATAAAGTACGTATCTACATAATAACATTTCGAAGTTTTATTTGCATTTAAACTAGCTCGTCTATCTCTATAATTCCTAAACAATGCTCATAAACGGACCTCTGTGAGTAAAAATATAAACCAATAAAAACTCCTTAACTTAAACCCTTAGTAAGTAAAAACCTCAATAACTCAAATGATTTAACGTTTCCCTTGGTCTTTATCTTATCGAGGTTCTACTGTATTAACAAAAGCATGTTTCGCGAGAAATAGGATGCGTACTGCGAACTTTGCAGCGATTTGTTTAGCATTACTTATAATTAGTGATGCTCTTTAGTGATGGGCGGGTAATACAGTAACGAATACTTTATATCCGTTACTTCCAAATACCCGAAGTAACGATTACTCGTTTTCAAAAGTAATCGTTACTCGGTACCGACTCGCTTCTTACGTATCTGCGTACGTGCTAATTCGTATAGCTTATATCGTATATGTATCGTAAATCGTATATCGTATCTCGTACTCTGTTTCTGTTATTGGTATCGTACGAACACCAACGACTTCGAATAGGAGCGAAAGTACTGAGGTAGAAATCTCAGCGCTCTCTGTTATTCAACTTACCTATTACTCTTCTCAAGTCTGCTTACGTATCTGTTATTATACAGTACAGGTCGCTTTTCAAATTCGGTAGTATAAAAGTCTGTACTCGATACATATTTACATTTGTGAAAGTGTATATATACATATATATATATATATATAGCTGTCGGTCAGTCTGGCATTAGGGGAATCAGAACCTTCTGGTTGACCTTCCCTCTCGAGCAGGGTTTTTAGTCAGTAAGAATCTGACACTACCCCCCCTCAGGGGGTGCCTATGCAAGGTTTTCCCTGCTCGAGACAAAACTAAACAAAAAAAAAAAAAAAAAAAAAGTGGCATCCGAAAAGAACTCCAGTAAACTGGCATCCGCCTTATATTCACGGACTGAATACTGTTTTCATTTTAAGGTGTACCTAAACTCCGGCGTTTATGCGATCAAATCTGCATCCTATATCTCTACAATGAAAATATTTACAGTAACTGCCGATAAGCGCAGGAAATAAAAACATAAAATTGTTCTGGAATCAGTCAATGATATTTTGACCGAATTAAATTTAAAATATATCTAAACCAATGCGTTTTTTATTTATTTAAAAAGAGATTTAAATGTGATTAATTTGAAAAAAATATATAATTTAGAGACAGTTTAAGATATGTAACAATAGTATTTTAAAAACATTTTATAAATTTATAATTTTTTATAATCCATGGGTTAATCTGTTTCATATTTACCTCAAAATGACTTTTATTTGTTTTTGTTGTAGTGTTCGTTCAAATTTCCCAGTATATGGTAAACTAATAGTGAGAGCGATACTGATAAAATTGATTGGGTATAGTTATTGTTTTAGCACCTTATCTTACGATTAAACAAATTCTCTTCACATTTAAGCTTCTCAGATGTGAGAAAAGTATTATATCTGTGTTTTTGAATAATAATTTTGCAGATTTTTGCTAACCAACGTACTATTTATTATTTATTATTATACACATGTATTCTCTATTTTAGAGAATTTACATTTATTTTCCTTACATCCTATTTTGTCGAACTTATAACTTTTAACTTATGGTATCACCTAATCTATATATCTATATATCTATAACCTAACCTAACCTAACCTTCATTTTCTCTAATCTTTGTTTCCGTTATTCTCATGTATTCGCATATTTCCTCACACACTTCTCCTTTTAGCGTCACTACTATCAACCCCCTTATGTTGTTCTCTAATCTCTCACCTTTCCATCTCTTCATAAAATCTTTTAGTTCCTCTCTTTGGACTTGCATTGCATTTCCACAACAAAACAAATGCTCTAGCGTTTCCTCACTTCCTCCACATAGTCTACAAACCCAATCCCTATACCCTTTCTTAATTCCTCTCCCTATGTTCCCGCATCTGATTCTTGCCCACATTTCCTTGTTCTCTTTCTTTTTGTACCTTTTATTTAAATACTCTGCCCTGTTTTCACCTGGTACAATTTCCCTATACATTTTGTTATAAGAAGAGTTCGATAAAGCCTCCCTCTCTGTTTCTAGTTTTTATTCCACCACACACTCATTCCCTCTTTTAATCTATTGTATATATCCTCTCCACTTCTTCTCTCCCAAATCATTCTACTCACATCTGTTACTTCTAGCTCATTTAGCATTTCCCCTACATTTTTACCCCATTTCGAAGGCCTTTTATTTAAAATGCCTCACATCTCTTCCACTAAGCAGATTTTTGGCCATCTCTCGTTGCCCATCCCCATTACGTCTTTTATATATCTACAAGCCCGTTCTCTAACTGTGTATTCGATATCCTGCACTCCTAGTTCATTCCTCCAAATATATTTTGGAGTATTTTTAGCAACCCCTAAGGCCATCTTACAGTACCTTCCTTGTACCCTACTCAGATCCTTTATTTTACCCCAACCCCAGATTTCTACTCCGTATAACGACACTGCTCTAACCAAAGTATTCATCAAATACACACGATCATTTCTTGTGTCTCTACCGGTTCTCTTAAAAACACCCCATGTTGCATTTGCTGCCTTTTGCGCCTTCCCTACAATTTTTTTTATATGTCCTTCTGTACTATTTCTTGTCGAGAATCAATACCCCAGATACTTAAACTCATTCACAATTTCGATTATTTCGCCCTTAAATGTCTAACCTTCGTTTTTTTTTCTTTTTCCCCCGTTCCTAAATACCATCACTTTAGTCTTTGCCGTAGTTACAGGCTAACCAACGTACTAAAACAATAGAGAAATTTACCTTTCCCTAATAGCGATTTGTTAAATCATCCTCCTCTAGTGCAAAAATAATAGTTTTTGCATATAAAAATTAGGTACATGGATTTCGAGAGATATTTTAAATTTGTTTTGATAAAATTGATAGCATAAAAACTAATGGAGTTATAATGCAAATAAAATGATTGTCTCACGTTTTCGTAAAAACAAACATTAATACGTAGCATCACGTCTATTGCTGAAATGGAACGTCTTCCATCCATTAATTATTTTTTTAGCCCTAACAATATATTTTATAGATATTTTTCTACTATTTCAAGTACGAGATTTGTAGTTTCATTTAAATTTGAAACTTAACATGAAATATAGAAAATTGCGTATTATAGACTACTTTATATCTTAATTTCTCTAAGATTAAAATTAATTAGTATGTGATCGTTATATTTCCTTTTCAATGTTTTGTGTGTGTTATCTGAAATAAAAAATTTCAGAAATTAACCGGTGAAGAAAGATGAATTTGGTAAATCTTTTTACCTACAATGAAATTTTTGTACAAAACGATTTTTGTACAGGTAACAACCAAAGCACAATGGGGCGCAAGATATTTTTTATTTTAAAAACTACAGCCGGCGTTTCGCCCCCAGTGTAGGCCTCTTTCAAGGCCTAAATAAAATAAAGTGAGTTGTAATAAGTTATTAAAAAATGAATATTTGAAAACTTACTAGTTAGTCAAGTCGCAGATGGAAAAGTACATGTAGACGAATTAGCAAAAAGCATTCAAAAAACTCACAATACGAAGACAATTTTTTTTTAAATAGGTACAATAAAAGACGGCACGTTGTATAGATAAAATAATAAATAAATAATTAAATAAATAAATAAAACACCACGTGGACATCACATTTACAGTTAATATTTAATTAATTATTTGTTTATTTATTATTTTATCTATACAACTTGCCGTCTTTTATTGTATTTAAAAAAAAATTGTTGTCTTCGTATTGTGAGTTTTTGGAATGTTTTTTGCTAATTCGTCTGACATGTACTTTTCATCTGCGATATACTAATTGAACTGTAAAAACTAGTAAGTTTTAAAATATTCAATTTTTAATAACTTACTACAACTCACTTTATCTTATTTACGCCTTGAAAAAATTCTACACTGGGGGCGAAACGTCGGCTGTAGATTTTAAAATAAAAAATATTTTTAGCCCCATTGTGCTTTAATTGTTACCTGTACATTGTTTTTGGGGAAGAATGGTTAATATAAAACGGGTTTTGAAAAGATAAGGTAGCTTAAGAATTAAGGAAGTTACTGTTACATAATCAATTACATTTTTTCGGCGTAAATTATGCAATGATTAATGGCAATATTTCAATTCATTGCAAATGTCTCATTAATACCTACATTTCATAGAATAGGTAATTTTTTTTTAAATTCCACTCTAATAGGAGATGTACTTTTTATCTTTAAACGTTCGATAATTTAACTCTTTTTACTTTAAAGAAAGAACAGTTAAGTCAATTACAATTTAAAGGTCTCTGGTTTGAAATACTGATTTTGAAGCATTGTTTAGAAAACACTAAATAGGAACATGTAATAGATAAGAAACAAATAAACAGTCGCTATCGGATGCAACAAGGTGCGTGGTGTACCGTTTCTTGAGGACGCACGTTTAGCCTTAAATCGGATACGACATAGGTATACGCATATATTACCTATGCGCCATCTAGCATATATACACGGCACTGTAGTGTTTAGAAATATACGGATATGGCCCAGTCCGGCATCCGCTCGGATTTCATTTAGTACCACAGGGCGACATCTGTGTAATACACGAAGGCTTTTGGACAACATGTTCAAAGTGACGTCCGTATATCGGATGCCACTTTACCCCGGACGTCATTTCAACCGCAGTTTTAACACGTGTGGATGCCACTTTGTACCGCAACTATATATATATATATATATATAAACCGCATCATTACCGGTTCCAGCTGATGTTAATACCTACCTATTGCCGGCTATCGTTAATGATTACTAAGTACCGAAAAGTAACGAATACCAGATCCGAAAGTAACGATTACATACGAGTACTGAAAAGTAACGACAATTCCCATCACTAATGCTCTTATAGCTTATACTCTTTTATGTCTAGTAGTGAAGTCAAGTACGATTACTTTTTGATACTCGTTAGTACCAGTTACTTTATTAATCAATACTCGTTACTTTGTAATCGTTACAAATACTCGTTACTTTTTCTGTAATATATAATATCGTTTACCTAGCTACGATCCACAGTAACGGCGATTACCAATAAATAATCGGTAATATGTACCTATATGTATAATTATGTTATTCCCTTTTTATATGTATTATCTTTTATTCCTAAATAAAAAATAAATAGTTCAATAGAAATTTAATTTTATAATAATAACAATAACAAAAGTGCAGCTCTCTTTATAAATCAATAGAATTCAACAAGCCATTTTATAACATTGTACCTAGTACCTAAATTATACGTAACTATAAATACAGATATTTATATTATCGTATGTTGACGCAAACGACGACGCGATGCTGATCTACATGTTTATAATAAAATAATAACACGATGAATGGTGCAAGTAGTCCTTTAAGCACGAGCTTGTCTTCATCATAGATAGTCTTCGTTCTGTTTCATTTTCACCCATACATCATATATACCTAGATATGTACTTAGGTACATAATATGGATATTGAATATAACAGGTACATGGTACATTTTTTTGTTCCCATATCCTGCACAAAATAATATTGGTAATCGAACTGGCATGGCATATCGATTACCTCGATTACTTCATCTTACGACTCCTACGACTAATGTACCGAACAGTACCGAGAGTACCGATGGGACGCGGTATAACTAAAAGTAATCGGTAACGATTACTTTCTCAAAGTAGTACTCGATTACTACGATTACTACCAAGTAACGAGTATTGAGTAACGAATCATTACAATAATATTGACATCACTAATGTCTAGTATTCTTTAAGGTCATTAATAAGTGACAATTTCTTCACCATTTATTATTTTAATATAGCATTTTATTACATTTATGACATAAATTAACATAGCAGAGACGATAATAATTATAATTATTAAACCTAAAATTATCAAAATAAATATTAACACTGAAATGAATTGTGAATCCCAAAACTTATATACATAAAAATGTGTAAATAACAAAATGTGTGTGTCTGTGTATGTATGAGTTTATGTGAACGTGTGTATACATGTGTGTTAATGGAAAAATCGTGATAGCTAATCGTATTCAATTCCTACGCATTGCGTTTATTAAAATCAACATAAATATCTTCAAACAAAAAACGAACTTTTATATATTTTTTAAATACATGTAGGAAATATGGCGATTAAATTTATTAGATACATCAAGTAATGTAATCTCCATTTATACTTCTACTTTAAATGGCGAGCCAGGAATATGATCGTCTCCCCATTTTACGATCACAAGATAATCTCCTCTTTCTCTTACCACATAATTTACTGTGTACTGATTATGACCAGAATGTTTAACAAATACTTCCTCACATGGCCCCTTCGGCCCAATTATTCCCACAAACAAGATGTTGTTACCTTAATAAGTTTTCAGAATCATCTAACTATCTAATCAATTATAAATATTTATATCAATTGGCTTACCTGCAGTTCCAGCAGAAACAGTAAACTGATTTTGCTTTCCAATGTATGCCTTCTTAAGGCCCATTCCTTTGGATGATACTTTAGAAGCATCACTTTTGAAGTGAGGAAGAACAGGGCTCTTATGACCTCCTGTGTCTTTACTTACTTTAGCTACTGTTTCAACAATTACCGATGACGTTTCTTGGGCTCCAGTATCAGCTAATTGTCTATCTCCTAATAAAGATTTATCATTAGTAATACAATTATATTTGAGCTTGATAACCTTGGTGCAGGATTAGTTCTCATCCTCCCTGGATCAAGCCCGAATATCAAACCGTCTTCTTTTTTATTATGATTAACTGCACTTGTAGAGAGAATATTTTCAAACAAAATTACCTTTACATGTAACTTTATATGGAGATCCAACAATATGATTGTTGTTGTATTTTACACTTATATAGTAATCTCCCGGAGCCAGGGGTGTATATCGGACTTTGTATCCTTCTTCAACTTCGGTACAATCCATTGAAACTTTACTTGGACCATCAATAACTACAGCAAGGGTGCCTGCTCCAGCATTTACAGTATCAATTATGAAGTCCGTTTTAACACCTGAAAATTTACAAAAGCATGTAGAGACAATTACTTTAACAAGTAGGATTTTATTTTCACAGACCAGTCTTAATTTCTTTTATTCCTGGTCCGTGTGCATGGACAGCGGCTGGGTCAGCAGTGTCTTTTCCGACTTTAATACCAAAAGGTGAGCCGGGGATATGAACACCGTTGAATTTGCAGTGGATTTTGTGGACCCCATTCTCTCTGGGCATAAATCTCACAGAATATTCATCCATATCAATCAATTGAATGAAACAATCGTCTTCATGACCAGAGGGTCCAACAATCTAAAAAGCATACGATTAAGTGAAACTATTAAGGAGAATTGAAAAATAAAAATTAAGTGAGTACCTTGGCGTCTAAATCTCCTTTGGCTCCATTTTTCCTAACTATAAAGTGAGACGGGGTATCGGCTTGTACATGCCCCTCAGGAAATTGAGCCACTTCCAATAAATGTGCGTCCCCAACAGCTGGGGAGATGTAAACCTTGTATGGAGAATCCGGTACGTGTTCATCATTAAATTTCAAGCCAATGCGGTATTCACCTAAATAAATTTGCTTTTAAATATGTTGTTGGCTTTTAGAAAAAATATGAAGGGCATCTGATCAACGCAAATCAAAAGCAGAAAGAAAACATTACGTTTTTGTTTCATAATCAGAAACAAGATTACCTTTAATGGTGTTACTTGCCAAACTTGTAAAGTGTGACTCACAATTAATCAGATTCCCTTTGAATACTTTCACTTTTAATCACACAAATAAAAGCGTTCTTTTTAAATTTAAAATCTACATGTTAACCACCTTCTAAGCTTTGTTGTGGAGGAGACGGTGATAAACAAATTTCATGGGAAGTTTTGAACATTTTCTAGGAACTGTTGGTATCGATGTAAAAAACAAAAAAGCAACTAAATAAGAATAAGCGTAAACATCGTATGTATAGAATAGTCATAGAGAAAATATCCGCGAAATATAGAATATATGATTCAAATTTCTAAAATTAACTAGTTATGTTACCTTGAAGTCTGTTTTGTCAAGTATAACATTCAAGTTGCAAAATTCTTGATTGGAACTATGCCAAATGAAACAGTCACCCTAACGAATTGGTTCAAATTCACAAAAAAGCATGTAAACATTAATCGGTTATTTTTGAGTTGATTAATAATCATTAAAATACCCATACATAATCCCAGAAGATATAGGAAAATAAAGAAGACTCACCTGGTTCAGTGACTTTATACGAGACATCACACGATCCGTCCCTGCGATCAGAGAAATTTATAACGGCTTTGCTAGGACCCTCGACCGAAATTGCAAGCTGTCCTCCCCCTGCTTCTCGAGTCCACACATTAAATTCATTCCATTCTCCTTGAACACCTCGTTCCAAACCTCCACCGCCCGCTTTTACTAAATGAGCACCATGGTCTTTAAGTGGACCCACTGTGAACTGGAATGGAGAACCTAAAAATTTTTTTTTTAATTTTGAAGTTATTAAATAAGAGTATAAACTATTGTGGGGTCCTGTTCACTTACCAGGAATATGAATGTCCTTATACTTAACAGAGACAGTGTGAACGCCAAGTTCTTTTGGTACAAAGTGAACAGCGTAAAGTCCATCTTCGACTTCGTTTATGACAGCATCTTCAGTAACTCCACCGGGTGAAGTAACATGAGCAGAAAGATCAAAAGAAGTTATTCCTAGCAAAAAAATACATATGTACATGAACTACTTTACTAAGGAGTAGTGGAAATTATTTTCAAGTGTTTTCCTGGGCTCCGATTTTACTATCCGGGAAAACACTATTTTATTACAATAAAATTTGAATTAAAAATACCTGGCATTTTAAAAGTTAATTTACACTGGCTTCCAACTTCAGTGATCGGTACAGCCTCTCGCTGCCTTTGAATTTTTTCTCGTTGTCGATTTGAGCCCTCCCCAGTTACCTATCATTTAGTGATTAAGAGGTAAATAAATATGTTAAAAGATTTTAATATCTACAATATATTGTACATTTTTTCCTACAATTTTGTATGTGGTTTATAAATATATAAAACAATATTAAATGCCTACCTTAACTGTAAATGGAGAGCCATCAACATGGTGATCAGCGAATTTTAAATTAATGATGTAATAGCCAGGTTCGGTAGGTTTGTAAGAAATATTCAGGGTGCCATCCTCCTTGTCGTTGCACTGTATTTCGGCTTTGCTAGGACCCTCGATGGATAGAGAGAGCCCTCCATATCCTTTTTAAACACCAATTAAATAAAATAATTTTGCCCTCTATCTCGTTCCTTTCGGTAATTACTTAATAGTAACACTTGTGCGTATAAGCATAATTTAAAATACAGGATGTTTTTCAAAATACTTATCACACTGGTGGTTTTAAGTTTTACCGACAATCATTTTAAAACTTCCGTTTAAGTTATCAATTATACAAATTTTGTTTTTAATACGAATTATAAAGTCTAAAATACACCATACAGTTCCTCACAATTACACAATATATATTTCAAGTGACATTTTAAATAGATGTAGATCGTTATTTCGAACATATAAATTAGATTATAATTTGGAAAAAGAAAATAACAATAAAGTGTTTTTCATATTTTTCTTCTAAATAAAAGTATTTACCTGCATTCCTTGTGTCGACAGTAAATGTATTATCGACATGAGTTTTTCCCTCCTTAAGTGCATTTCCGGAAACTTTAACTTTCTTAGCATCACCAACTTCTCTTTCGCATACGCTTATTTTGAAGGGCGAATTAGCAATGTGTTTCCCCATTTTCTTGACAGAAACAACATGTTCACCAATTTCACGTGGAGTAAATGAAATACCCATATTTCCGGTTGGTAGTCTCTTCAAAAAGCACGGTTCTTCTAATCCACTAGGAGCTTGAATTGATGCATTTAAAGATCGAATATCTGCATCAGAAATCTTTCCTGGAAGTGAAACTTCGCTACAAGATCCAACTGATATTTGATTTCTTTTTCGTCCTTCTCCAGTTATTTTTGCAACGAATGGTGATCCTTTGATATGCTTATCTCCGAATCGAACAGATATCTTATATTCTCCAGGGGCTGTTGGTAGATAAGAAACAGAAACGGTACCATCTTTGTTATCATGACAACTAATTTCAGCTTTGCTGGGACCTTCCACTGCCATAGAGAGTCCTCCAGCTCCTGCACCTTTAGTTGAAATGGTGAAATTGCTCGGTTCACCACTTACTCCATGAGTTAGTCCAGGACCATAAGCCGTAACATAACCAGAACTTATGGAATCCACGTGGAATTTAAATGGCGATCCTTGAACATGTTCTCCATTGAATTTTACAGACAACTCGTGAAGCCCCTCTTCACGCGGATCATATTTAACTGAAACTGTACCATCATGGTTGTCTTCAATTACTGGCTTGTCTACTTTTCCGCTTGGCATTTTTACTTCGGCTGCAAAAAAGAAATTTTTTATCATTTTAAGAAATCCTGTTTCTTAATCAGTTCAATTTTCTTGAGATAAATGAGAATAAAATTATTTAATAAATAATAATTACTCCTTTTTTCTTAAAAGTCATCATCTTCCAGTAATTTTTACAGAATAATGCTAATCAATTGATAACGGTATCATAATTAATAAATAGATATTTACCAACGTAGTGGCTATTCACAATATTTAGCATAAAAGAAGGTTATTTGAGTAACTTTTCGTTGAAAAAACATACTCATAAATAAAATCGCTGCATGCAAACATATTAAAGAATTCTAAATATCAACTACACGATTCGTTTACCAAAACAGTTTGTTTTTCGAAAGAAGCGTAAATTCTTTAATCCGCCAACGCAATATCTTGCGTGCAAGAACGTTTTTGAAGGGTTACGGGATTAATCTCGTATTTTTCGGAGTAAAAATAGTCGGGTTAGATTAACGCATAAACTGTTGACACAAGGTGTGAAAAACTGGAAACAGAATGCAATGTGCTTTTTTTAATTCTTCCTTTTATGGAAGAAAAAATAGCAATAAGGACAAAATTTTATTGAGAAATAAGTAAAAAAGAAGAATTGAAACGTTTTAACAGCAGGTACCTTTATGAGTGTGGATAGTATAAACAGTTAAAAAAGTGATTGGCTCAAAATCTACCCCGAAACCCTTTCCACCAATAGGTATAGATGGGACGTTTAGGTAGACAATCGGATTTTCTTCGCGATCAACAGTAGAATATGTTAAACATTTAAAAAACTCAAGATAAAGCTGATTAACTTCGTTCCAAGTAGCTTCTTTGGGTTCTGGGGGAGCCAGCCAAGAAAACATAATCCACCGCACCAAAAAAGCATCAAAAATGAAAACTAGTTGTTTACAATTTCATGTATAAAGGCACTTGTTATACTATCACTGTCACAATTTCTACTAAATTTTTTTCCAGACGTAGGTAACTTTTAGCTTTCGTATTGAGAGAAAAATCAAACACAGCAAAATTTAGCCGAAATTGATGCTCCGTCCGCACTCTAGATAGGAGATGTTCTAACTGACGATCGAATAAAATTTTAGGGTAGAAATATCACTGTCAAAAACTTTAATAACTCGCAAGGCAACAGCTGCACTTGAGAAATATGTAAGGTAAGTCCAAAAATACTCAAGTTATGTTTTCTAAAAAATTGGGTTAATCACGGAAGGTTTATTAGAGTGGCACATTAGCATATAAACTATTTACGAAAAACGCATCAACTGAATCGTTTGTTGACTTTTCTCCATTTTTAGTAAACTCTTCGCAGCTGCTGGGGGCGTATGAAAACTTTTATCCTTAATAAAATTTCATCAAACATACTGAACTGAATTATAAAAACACCTAATTTAAAATATTTTTTTTGTATATTCACAATAAAACGTTGGCATTATATAATAATATAATTAAATTATCATCTGAAACAATATTGTTGTGAATATACAATAAAAATTATTTTAAACTTAGTGTTTTTAATTCAATTCAAAATGATAATAATTTTCTACAAATATCACAATCAATGAAATATCATCAAAATATTTACCTTTTTCTGAACTGAAAAGTATCATATATAAATTTTGTAATCAAGCCTTTGTTGATTTATAATAAAAATAAACTTTAACAGTAAGATTTTTATTTTTTTATTGGAATTCGCTCATCAACCATTGGAAGGAATTGTATCTACAATTAATTTTGTACAATGAAATTGTTACTTGTGCCATATTGGATTTCGGAAGAGCAAAGGTGTTACGTTGCTCAAAATATAAGGAAAAAATTCAGTTGCATATTACAGGGTGAATCACAGACTATATGATTAGAAGGGAAAATCGCCACTAATATTAATTATTATTGTAGTTACAGAGTTGTTAAAGTCAGGCGATTAAATCAGTTCTCTTCGCTTACTCCATTAAGAATTGGCATAAATTCGAAAATTTATTATGCACTCTATAAATCTCCCTATTTTTATGAAATTTTACACGGATGTAGTAATAATTTATACATTAACGTAAACTAGAAATCCCTTCTTCCCAGTTATTAATATTAGAAAATAATTGCAGTGGTGTAGTGCGCAAACTGCAATTTATCGTTTTCTCATTTCTTTTTTTTTTTTTTGAATATCCGTTTCTCTGCTTGAAATCATCGGCTATTAATAAAATTTTAAAATTGTGTCAATATTATTTATGTTTATACATACAGAACACAAGATCTTTTTATCCAACGAAAAAAAGGACTCTTTCAGAATACCATAAAATCAAGTAAACATTACTGCAAACTCGAATTTTTATTTTTAAGTATGAAAAACATACTACGATTGTGTTATGTTGTGGTAGGTTAAGACTATATGTATAAAGTGCTAAAAAAATAATTTAAATACACGCTAGAGATGCTTGATTATCATTAATTAGCATTAATTACATAAAGTTTCATAAAGAATTAAGTAGTGCCTATACTTTTTTTTTAATACCTATACCACTACATTTTATAATAAATTTTATTTTTTATGTAATTTAGAAAAGTTTTTCGTACATGAACTTGACTACTATGTTAATATCATTAATAAATAATTAATTACATATAGTTTTGCGAAGAATAAAGTAGTGCTGGTATTTTCTTCAAGGACATCTTTTATTTAAATTTAGAAAAAAAATTGTACTTGACTATGGCAAAAGACTTTTATATTTGAGTTAAATTTTTTATAATTTTGAGTGAACAAACTAGAGCGGATTCAGTGCCTTATGAATCATTTTAACACTATATAATGCAGTTGACCATAAAAAAATATATTTTTTTGAATACATACCTACGTGTATACTTTTTTTAGCAATTGATGCAAAAAAAACAGTTGTATAGTGTCAATGTCAAAGTCGTTCAGTTATAAACCTATTAATAGAAAGAAATACAAAGAAGTTTAATTTCTTGGCTCGAACATTAGTTTGTTTATGTTTATTAAATGAAAACACGCGTAGCATCGGCGTTATATTAACCGTTAATGTTATAAAAAAAATTTACTAAACATATTCCCAATTTATTTGCTACGAATGTTCCAATTTTAATGTACATACACCACGATCGTGTAGACATATAGAGAGAGGTACGCTTTTAAACGCATAATTTAGCCATTCATATTTCGAAAGCATTATAAAATGCATATACCTTACAAACAGCAAAAACAAATTTAACAAACATACCCATGTTTTTCATATTTGTTTTTTATATCTCATTAATAAAAATTTTTTGTTATTTTCTAAATTAAGTGCATTTACCTGAGACTTTGCCTCCTGCTGGAGGAACAGGAATGTTATCTAAACTGATAGGCCTGAAGGTGGTCTGCTTATTCGATTGTGTGGTACTGCTGCTGCTGCTGCTAGTCCTCTTGGTTTCTGAATGATGGGTTTTGGTAACGCTAGTTTTTTCTGACTTTTTAACTTCTTCTTCGGCCTGAAATAAAATTAATATTTCGATGAGGGTCATGTTTGGATTCACCTTTTTTTATAAATATAATTAAAACTAATTTAATAATTAAAATGTCTAAATAAGAATGTAACATTAGATAAAGTAATTTTAAAATAAATACGATTTTATGTACAGGGTGTTCATGAGACTTAAAATAGTTATATTATTGGCCTTTTTATTATTGAAAAAAAATTAACAGGTTTTCCTAATATTCTTCTTTTTTTTATAAGTAAATACAATTAAAACTAATTTAATAATTAAAAAAAGGTCGAATCAAAAATCTCAATAAGGATATAACATTAGGTATATTAATTGTAAAATAAATACGATTTTGTGTACAGGGTGTTCGTGAGACTTAAAATAGTTATATTATTGGCCTTTTTATTATTAAAAAAAAATTAACAGGTTTTCCTAATATTCATCTTTTTTTTATAAGTAAATACAATTAAAACTAATTTAATAATTAAAAAAAGGTCGAATCAAAAATCTCAATAAGGATATAACATTAGGTATATTAATTGTAAAATAAATACGATTTTGTGTACAGGGTGTTCATGGGACTACATATTTTTATTACTGGCCTTTTTATTATTTTTAAAATAAAAATAAACAGGTTTTCCTAATATTTTTCTGCTTCCCGAAAACATTATTTCTTCTCTGG
The DNA here is from genome assembly GCA_029378335.1 of Agrilus mali. Taxonomy (NCBI): domain Eukaryota; kingdom Metazoa; phylum Arthropoda; class Insecta; order Coleoptera; family Buprestidae; genus Agrilus; species Agrilus mali. The sequence continues at coordinate 7,219,785 of CM055664.1, forward strand.
TCCCAGTTTTTACGACTGTATAAGAACTTAATAAAAGAATTCTGTGATAATATTTCTAGACATATACAAGTTTCAAAAAACATGTTAGATGCAGTTGCCAACTATCTGTATAAAATGCACAGTATGTTTCCGTCCAAAATCCAATTTTGAAATCACTTCTGACATTAGCCTTTCCTCGAAATATAACCTTATTACTTAAATATAAATACGACAGGTATAATTTAAAGGAGCGGTCTCTTGGGTCCTATATTAATTAATAAAAAAAAATAAGGGGCGACATTGGTAAGCGATTTTGGCACGTAAGTATGTGAAATGATTGCGTTCGATTTTTTTAATTTATCTAATTTTGGAGTTCATATTTCCACATCATTTCGAAAATAGATTATTGATTAATTTATGAAATAATATTTCAAACATGTTACCTAAATTACACAGATACTAAACAGCTTTCATAATTTGTTTGACATACAGTTGGTCCTCTATCGACAACTTGACGAGTAACAAATATAAAACGATAATTTCCAAATTATTACAATTTTTATATGTGAATGTGGGATGTTTGTGATATTCTGATTTTAGTAATGGTACATTTTAATTAATAAAAGTTTTTACGCAGTGGTAGCACGAGAGGATTATATATTAACGACAAGTTTTCAGGTGCTAAAATACTTCACTGGCCTTTATATTTTCATCATGTTCATTAAGTTTAAAATTAATGAGATATTTTACAAGAAAACATCATGCTGTTGTGGCTGTATTAATATCAGACAAATTATGCCATCAATTATTTAATTTTCAGTTACACATTATTTACCAAAAGAGTGCTTCTACTTTTTTCCTTATTTTTAAAATGAATAAGTATGTATAGTAATTAACATATTATAGTATATTTTATTATGTATGTAGTTACGACCTATTGGCAATAAATACGGCTAATAACAGGCATATGTGCACACTTATTAATGAATGCCATTGTGATGGTAACAATTTTCTTAAAATTAAAAATCATTAACACATTGTTTGCATTTAGAAGGGCACTCATTACATCTGTTGGAAATAAATTAAAAATTGAATGCGCGCCAAATTGAGCAGTTTGAATGCATGATTCTATTTAAATTTTAAAACACACACTTTTGTTGAAATATATATTATACATTAGCTGAAATTGATAAATTAAAAAATTTTTATTATAAGTTATTTGATTTTTTTAAATTGTTAAGATAGTTTATAACCGGCTAAGCCTCCTAGTTGGATATTATGGATTATACCGTTTACATTACATTTATATATTCTGCACTGTACCTGATTGAATAAATAAAAATAAATAAATAAATTTTTGCACGCGCGTTGCATTGGAAAGTCGGTGTGCGGTCAGAAAATTATAAAATGGTCTTGATCTAAATTTAGATCAAAATGTCAAACAATCTTGACAGATAAATTATAAATTTAAAAAGCCGAAGTGAATCTTGACGGGAACAAATATTATTTGTTTGTTTGGCTAAATTACCCTGCTAAGCCGAAAGGAGGTATCTGGGATACGCCTTTTTAGTTTTTTGTATGCCATTCGACAGCTATAATAATTTAGCATCTGATGGTATAAGGCAAATAGTGATTTCAAATTTAAAACATTAAAAACACACTAAGAAGTTTTTTATATCTCATTTTTTTCTTAAATTACTAAAAGCAGTACCTATCTCAAGTTTTGAAACCTTTCTATTTAATCAAAACAGGGATATCACACAAAATGGGTATAAAAGTACAGTTTATGGATAATTTGGGCATGCCAATAATAGGTATATATGGTCAAAACTATGTACCTATGTATAAATAAATTTTAACATGATGCGAAAGAAAAATTTACAAAGATAATATTCTCAAAACTTTTCGGCTTAGCAGGGCAGTAAATAAGGGCAAAAACTAAAATTAAACTAAACTAAAATTCTAGTTATCATTTTTAACTTTACTCTGTTCTACATTTAGAAGTCTTAAAGAAGCAACTAGTTTATGTAAAGGAACAGTTCTAATTGGTGTGTCGTTTGTCGAGTCGAATCATTGGAAAATGGCATTTTATCCCAGTCTTATTTAGTTAGCGGCACTAATACTTTAATTAACCAAGACAGGGAGCTAAAAGTCTAAGAAATAATTGAAAACTTTCGAAATAGTTATGTTTATTGGTGGATGCCAGATCACGAATTCCCCTTCGCCGGACCATAAAAACCAATACATATTATACATGTATAGAATGATACGTTGCATACGTGTACATCGGCACAAACAAATGCGAAAATGTGTGTACCTATATAATATGGGTCGCCCGCTCTATTTATTATTCTGTCCGAATGGTCGCCACCTGCCTTACATTTCTCATGCTACGCTCGAGCGGATGGACGGATGTGACCGGTCGGGTAAACGACGCCGTTGACGCCGACCCAACGACGACGCTTCAACTCTACCTTACTGTCCCGTCCGTCCGTCCGTCCGTCCGTCTGTCCATCCGTCGTTGATACTATTTTCAGTTTTGGTATCTTGACATCGAAGACATCAAGACACCAACCTCACAAGCTGCATCATAAATTAAAGTGAATTTTGTTTGTTTGCAACTGGGAAAACGCACACGAAATAAACCGTGACTACATTAACTTCCCTTCGGGTTCGGGAAACGATAACAAGACGGCCCATAACGTAAGAAAAATTGATCAAAAACGAAAATTAATTTTAGACTTTTCTAGTATAATTTCCAGAATATTATCTTGTAATTACTATTTTTGGATGTTTTATAAATGATTGTGGTACTGTTATTATAAAACAGTTGGCCAAAGTTTGAAGCTTTTATTGCAACTAAAAAAAAAATTAACATGGTAATTAACGATACCTTTTTGGATGTCGTCCTACGAACTACATCAGAGCCAAAAAGTACTCATTTACCAAACTGTTTATTAGACCATAACAAATTGAAGTATTTATCATTTCATTCTTACATAGTTTCGTAGCGGTAAAAGGCTTAAATATTTGGAATTTTCCCTAAATAAAGTCTCATGAACTCATGAGACGTAAATTTTATTTTGACTTTACGTCTCTAATGTGCCAAAAGCTTTTGGGTCAAATATTTATGCGATAAACTTGAAATATTCTGCGATCGTAAATATTTTGCTTTTTATGTACGTACAATTACCCAGTTAAAATCAGTTTATGTCTGTTGTAAAACCATGGGCACGTGTTATAGGTATACACATTTTCATATTTGTGTTCATTACTATTTAATCCTCGTAATGAGTGAGCTTTAGAAATTTATAATTTATTACACTACTTGCTGTCTGTTTCTTTGTCTGTTTAAAACAAATTTTATTTCGTTTATTATTTAGATAAACACATCATTCTGAATATCTAAAATAGGCGCGTTAGTTAAATTTTATATTTGATTAGACTTTTTCATAATTAACTAAATCCATAGTGTCTTATCATCGGAGAAGATAGCCACACCAATTCACATTACTAAAATACCTAAACTAGAGCAACAAATAGCAGCATATTATATGATGGATTATGGAAAATACGGAAGAAATAACGCACTGTTAATTTTCCTACTGTATGTCAGTGACTAATTTTAGTTAACAAAATGTATATAATGTTTACATTATGTTTGCAATTTAATGAGTTATATATATCTGTTGAGGGTTTATGTCGTCATTTGTGTACAAATGTCAATATCAAAACCATTCAGGCGTTAAATACATCAAACGTATTAATTAAATTTTGAAAAAGTGCCAACCTATGTATACTTTCTCATTTGCTGTAAAAATTTTGGCCGAGACTTCTTATCAAAAATTCTTACACATCGTAATTTAAAATATGGACATTATATTTCTAAAAAAATTTAGTTAACTTTTAAAAATTGCTGAAGTCAGCATTAAAATAAATAAATCCTTTATTAATAAATATTAAAGCGACATTAAAATGTGTTTGTAACAAATGGGAAATATAAATCAAAAGGTTAAAAACTACTGATTTATGGGACCGAAATCAAGTGTAGATGCTATAAAATTTTAAAATAGTTTATAGTTTAGGAAACTGTTGCTAAGAAAATGAAAATAATTATCATCGAATTGACCGAATTTCTGTTGGTTCATTATATTATATCATATTATAAAATTTTAAAATGTTGGGAAATTTCAATTTTCTTTTTCCAATAAATACAGCAAGAACATAAAATTCACTTTGTGCATGTTATTTAATTACGAAACTTTGGGTAAATTAGCAACATGGCATATTTGAAGTCATAAATTTGCATGCAGATGTGGAAACTAAAATTCGAACTAGTTTACTTGTAACTTATATTTAGATCTAACATAACATCTAAATTATACCTTTTTCAACATGTGTACTTGTCAGCAAAAATTGTTTGTTACCCTAATAATAATTATTATTGCAAACACTGTTTTAGGAATTCGCATTATCCACAAAATAAATTTATTATTAAGTGTTTTACTAAAATTCATTTGATTCCTTTCAATAATAATAGCCACCCTTACTGTTTTACTAATAATCATGTTCGTATAAAATTATTACTCTTATAGGTTTATTTTGTTTTATTTTTCTTTATAACTATTGTAATTATCATTTTTTTGAAAGCATGTAAAAGGGCTCGCCCGTATAAATAAATAATAAAAATACTTCTATAGAAAATATTTGTATTAAAGTTATGTACAGTTTGGCTATTTTAATAAGATATGCACTTAGCAAAGATGCGCGTATCTATTTTTGGAATAATGAAGAAAATTAAGGTTTAATCAAAGCGTTAACTGAAATCTTAATTTTAAAAACAGCGTTAAACACTTTTATAAATTACCGCCAACATGAAAACTAAAATTAAATAAAACTACTGGCAACAATTTCTTGAGATAGTGCAGTGGAAAATCTGACGTTAAATCATTAATAATTAAAATTTAAGGAAAGCAAAGTGTTGGTTACTCAATGATAACAGACATACCTCTGTAAAGGATAAAGATGACACGGTTTCTAAGAGAACGATACATTAACTAACTTATCAAGTTAGACAATAAAATTTCTTGCACGTTCAAGTTTGAAAAATTTCGGGTACCGCCTACAGACGAGGCCCAAACTCTCGGTAATTTTCGATTGTTCTCGGGAAAAGTCCTTTTCGAATTCGTAAGCGGTAAAAACTAAAAACATTAGTGTCCTTAAACTTACTTCGAAAAAAATCGGACTACGAAAGTCTCAACTTTGGGGAAATGAGACAATTTAATCTAGAAGTATACTAACGCATTCTATAAACAAAACAAATCCTAAATTTGTAACGTAATGGGGGAGGGATACAAAATATGACGAGCTACTGTTATAATTTGTTACATGAGTGAGATGGGAGAAGAGGGAGAAAACAAAGCAGCCTGCACAATTTCAATAATAACATACCTACTTGGTATAGAAAATTTATTTTCATTAATAAATATATTACACGTCTTTTATTTCAACTACTAAAAGAAAAGTGGAAGTAGAAATTTAAATAAATTACAATATTAAGGTGAACCTTAAACGAGCTCTTTTTGAATTTTTATGCTCCCAGGGGCTTAAGGGCTTTCAAGTGGATAAAAACGAATTTCCTGAAAATATGAGCTATCTATATCGACTTTTAGATAGTCTGCTTTGTGGTCGAATTTTCTTATATAAAAAACGTTTTTTGCTTATTTAAAATTTATAAGTTGTTAGAAAATGTATAAAAAATACACATTTTTGCAGAAAATTTATATATATATATAGTTGCGGTACAAAGTGGCATCCACACATGTTAAAAGTGCGGTAGAAATGGCGTCCGGGGTAAAGTGGCATCCGATATACGGACGTCACTTTGAACATGTGGTCCAAAAGCCTTAGTGTATTACACAGATGTCGCCCTGTGGTACTAAATGAAATCCGAGCGGATGCCAGACTGGGCCATATCCGTATATTTCTAAACACTACAGTGTCGTGTATATATGCTAGATGGCGCATAGATAATATATGCGTATACCTATGTCGTATCCGAATTAAGGCTAAACGTGCGTCCTCAAGAAACGGTACAGACCACGCACCTTGTTGCATCCGATAGCGACTGTTTATTTGTTTCTTATCTATTACATGTGCCTATTTAGTGTTTTCTAAACAATGCTTCAAAATCAGTATTTCAAACCAGAGGCCTTGAAATTTTAAATGACTTAACTGTTCTTTCTTTAAAGTAAAAAGAGTTAAATTACTGAATGTTTAAAGATAAAAAGTACATCTCCTATTAAAGTGGAATTTAAAAAAAAAGTACCTATTCTATGAAATGTAGGTATTAATGAGACATTTGCAATGAATTGAAATCTTGCCATTATTCATAGCATAATTTATGCCGAAAAAATGTAATTGATTATGTAACAGTAACTTCCTTAATTCTTAAGCTATCTTATCTTTTCAAAACGTTTTATATTAACCATACTTCCCCAAAAACAATGTTCAGGTAACAATCAAAGCACAATGGGGCTAAAAATATTTTTTATTTTAAAAACTACAGCCGACGTTTCGCCCCCAGTGTAGGCTTTTTTCAAGGCCTAAATAAAATAAAGTGAGTTGTAACAAGTTATTAAAAAGTGAATATTTCAAAACTTACTAGTTTTTACAGTTCAATTAGTAAGTCGCAGATGGAAAAGTACGTCAGATGAATTAGCAAAAAACATTCCAAAAACTCACAATACGAAGACAACTATTTTTGTAAAAAATACAATAAAAGGCGGCACGTTGTATAGATAAAATAATAAATAAACAAATAATTAATTAAATATTAATTGTAAATGTGATGTCCACGTGGTGTTTTATTTATTTATTTATTTATTTATTATTTTATCTATACGTGCCGTCTTTTCTTGTATTAAAAAAAAAAATTGTGTTCGTATTGTAAGTTTTTGGAATGTTTTTTGCTAATTCGTCTGACATGTAGGTATTTTTCCATCTGCGACTTGACCAACTGACCTGTAAAAACTAGTAAATTTTGAAATATTCATTTTTTAATAAATTATTACAACTCACATTATATTGAAAAGGAAACATAACGATCATATACTAATTAATCTTAATCTTAGAGAAATTAAGATATAGAGTAGTCTATAATACGCAATTTTCTATATTTCATGTTAAGTTTCAAATTTAAATGAAACTACAAATCTCGTATTTGAAATGGTAGAAAAATATCTATAAAATATATTGTTAAGGGCTTAAAAAATAATTAATGGATGGAAGACGTTCCATTTCAGCAATAGACGTGATGCTACGTATTAATGTTTGTTTTTACGAAAACGTGAGACAATCATTTTATTTGCATTATAATTCCGTTAGTTTTTATGCTATCAATTTTATCAAAACAAATTTAAAATATCTCTCGAAATCCATGTACCTAATTCTTATATGCAAAAACTATTATTTTTGCACTAGAGGAGGATGATTAAACAAATCGCTATTAGGGAAAGGTAAATTTCTCTATTCTTTTAGTACGTTGGTTAGCCTGTAAATACGGCAAAGACTAAAGTGATGGTATTTAGGAACGGGGGAAAAGAAAAAAAAAAACGAAGGTTAGACATTTAAGGGCGAAATAATCGAAATTGTGAATGAGTTTAAGTATCTGGGGTATTGGTTCTCGACAAGAAATAGTACAGAAGGACATATAAAAAAACTTGTTGGGAAGGCGCAAAAGGCAGCAAATGCAACATGGGGTGTTTTTAAGAGAACCGGTAGAGACACAAGAAATGATCGTGTGTATTTGATGAATACTTTGGTTAGAGCAGTGGCGTTATACGGAGTAGAAATCTGGGGTTGGGGTAAAATAAAGGATCTGAGTAGGGTACAAGGAAGGTACTGTAAGATGGCCTTAGGGGTTGCTAAAAATACTCCAAAATATATTTGGAGGAATGAACTAGGAGTGCAGGATATCGAATACACAGTTAGAGAACGGGCTTGTAGATATATAAAAGACGTAATGGGGATGGGCAACGAGAGATGGCCAAAAATCTGCTTAGTGGAAGAGATGAGAGGCATTTTAAATAAAAGGCCTTCAAAATGGGGGAAAATTGTAGGGGAAATGCTGAATGAGCTAGAAGTAACAGATGTGAGTAGAATGATTTGGGAGAGAAGAAGTGGAGAGGAAATATACAATAGATTAAAAGAGGGAAAGAGTGTGTGGTGGAATAAAAACTAGAAACAGAGAGGGAGGCTTTATCGCACTCTTCTTATAACAAAATGTATAGGGAAATTGTACCAGGTGAAAACGGGGCAGAGTATTTAAATAAAAGGTACAAAAAGAAAGAGAATAAGGAAATGTGGGCAAGAATCAGATGCGGGAACATAGGGAGAGAATTTAAGAAAGGGTAAAGGGTATAGGGATTGGGTTTGTAGACTATGTGGAGGAAGTGAGGAAACGCTAGAGCATTTGTTTTGTTGTGAAAATGTAATGCAAATCCAAAGAGAGGAAATAAAAGATTTTATGAAGAGATGGAAAGGTGAGAGATTAGAGAACAACATAAGGGGGTTGATAGTAGAGACGCTAAAAGGAGAAGTGTGTGAGGAAATATGCGAATACATGAGAATAACGGAAACAAAGATTAGAGAAAATGAAGGTTACTTTTAATAGATTAGGTGAGATCATAAGTTAAAAGTTATAAGTTCGACAAAATAGGATGTAAGGAAAACAAAAGTAAATTCTCTAAAATAGATAATACATGTGTATAATAATAAATAATAAATAGTACGTTGGTTAGCAAAAATCTGCAAAGTTATTATTCAAAAACACAGATATAATACTTTTCTCACATCTGAGAAGCTTAAATGTGAAGAGAATTTGTTTAATCGTAAGATAAGGTGCTAAAACAATAACTATACCCAATCAATCTTATCAGTATCGCTCTCACTATTAGTTTACCATATACTGGGAAATTTGAACGAACACTACAACAAAAACAGATAAAAGTCATTTTGAGGTAAATATGAAACAGATTAACCCATGGATTATAAAAAATTATAAATTTATAAAATGTTTTTAAAATACTATTGTTACATCTTAAACTGTCTCTTAATTATATATTTTTTTCAAATTTATCACATTTAAATCTCTTTTTTTAAAAAAAAAAATGCATTGGTTTAGATATATTTTAAATTTAATTCGGTCAAAATATCATTGACTGATTCCAGAACAATTTTATGTCTTTATTTCCTGCGCTTATCGGCAGTTACTGTAAATATTTTCATTGCAGAGATATAGGATGCAGGTTTGATCGCATAAACGTCGGAGTTTAGGTACACCTTAAAATGAAAACAGTATTCAGTCCGTGAATAAAAGGCGGATGCCAGTTTACTGGAGTTCTTTTCGGATGCCAGACTGACCGACAGCTATATATATATATATATATATATATATATATATATATATATATATATATATATATATATATAAATATATATATTTATATATAATTCGTTTATTAAAGTGTTCGTGTGTAAATTGACGTTCAAAGTTTAATTTTAATAAATCATTATCATTCTGCCAAATATGTGTTGGTTTTGGTGTAATGTAATTATAATTTCGCTTAAATTTTTGCAGTCTATTAGATTTTTCAATTTTTACTACTTGTTGCATAGATTTGCCGGATATGTAAGAGTTACAAGCATCAGTAGGAGTGCTTCTTAAATTACATCAAATTTATATTCTAAAATTGACTCAAGAGACTGAATCTCAGCCTGGCATAATTATACCTTGTCTTAAAATAACATGCTGCATTTGTCGGCATATTTTATTTTTGTATTTAAGGGCAAAATCACGATCGCACAAAGTTTACGCATTTAAAGAATTAAAAAAATAGATAATTATTTTTAGGTTGTTTAATATCAGAATTTTTATGTTTCGGGAATTTCTTGGCAATCATTAGTTGTTTATTGAAACATTTTCTCTGGCTAATCAATTAAAAGCAGTGCGTTTAAAAAAAAAAACATTCAATTTATTACAGATTTGTTTTGCAGTATTATTTTTAAGCCAAAACAGATTTCTTTTATTATTTTCTTAAATCAACACAAACGCGAGAAGATGGAAATTTAAAAGTAATTATTTCTCTCCCAAGACAAACAAAATAATAACTTTTTTACAATGCCGTAGTTGAACATAAAATAACAAGTACACAATTAAAAATATGATGAAGTGTGACCCTTCTTTTTTTATTCACATAGGTACCCTATTTTTCAATTTTCTAAGTTTTATTTATTTTTATATTTTGTGTATTATTTATAAAATGAAAAATATAAATTTTTTTTTGGCGGCTTGTGGGTCCACTACATTGAAAACCAAATTTAAAAATCTCCATCCTGCTTTAAAATCTTAATTTGCACGGTAAACATACATGTCACCTAACCTAACCTAACCTAACCTAACCTAACTTATGAACTGCATCCCAATCATGGCGCCAGGTGATAATTTTTAATTAAAATCGATTTTGTACTTGTACTGCATATAAAATAAATATTATTCTTTCCTATTTTCATTTTCAATGCATTTTCTCTAAATTACAAAAAGACTAGGGTCATTCTCAGAAACGGCCCACCGCTGAAGTGTTTGCAAAATAATTTATCTATATATGTATTTCAGGCCGGAAATTTTGGTTCATTAACCAAATGACAATAAAGGAAAATCGCCAACAGTATATAGCTACACAGAAACAATTTGCATTCATATGTAATAATTATGTTATGAGAATGGTCCTATTGAATTATCAATTGTACCTAACATTTCCAAATGCACATAATATTGTCATCAGATGTTTTCATTATTGGTTTTAGAAATTGCATTTGGAATCAACCCAATATTAAACGACAATATATTAACACGATTGTTAATGAATGTTTAGACGTACAACAAAACATCATAGATTATTGGGAGCCGTTTACATGTCTTAATAAGCTTAGCTAATTAATTTGCCTAATTTATTGGATAGTACGAAATAGCCAATTAATAAAGTAAACTTTCTTTCTCAATAAGACAAAACGTTTAGAAAATAGATTGAGTTACTATTTGAAATTTCGGTATTTAAATAAATATATTTTGTTTTAATTTAAGTAATTAATAAAATTTGCACAGTACGTACCACCCAAATAATATTTATTAATATTTTATAATAAGTTGATGGCATCAATAGCAACGTACATATAAAAAAAAAAATTAGTATTAAAATAGCTATGAGAAAATCGTAGAAATTATATTTTTAATCTCCGCATTTTAACATATCGGAGGCGCAATTGATAGGATGAATAATTAAATTAGTACCTACTAATTTTTTTTTCCTGAATGAAAAATCAGGTATAGTAGTATGAAAAATCTGCATGTAACAACAGAATATAATAGAAAAGTTTTAGCTTAATAAAAAACTAGGAAGTAAGTTGCTGTTTCATTTATGACTATAAAAAGGACATTGTTATTAAATTTGGGATATTGGATACTACTCAGAATTTAAAAGCAGCTTTTGATTTTGACAAAATTGGACTTACCGTGAACGTGTAAAATCCTCCAACAACAGGCTGTCCTCCAAATTTGATACTCACAGTGTACTCTCCTGCATCTTCCACGTTGTAATAAATGCTGACGGTACCATCTCCATTGTCCACTATGTCGATATCCACATCACTGAAACAATAAAAAATAAATTAATTAACCATAACGAATATTTATTCTATAATGGTAACTATTACCTTCCAGAAGTTGAACGGATTCTACAGGTAACTGCACCATAGCCGGCATTCTCCGTGTTTACCGTAATACAGTACTCCTCGCCACTCATTACAGTTTTTTGAACACCTTCAGTTATTTTACATTTATCAGCCTGTAACAAAGACAAACAAAATAATTTAAAAAAGGTACTTATTCGTATAAACTTACATTTCCAGTAGCATGTGCTTGTATAGAAAATGGTGACTTTGGCACATCTTTCCCAGCGTATTTAATTTCGGCTTTATAACGTCCACAGTCATCTGGAACGAAGGTAGCTCCATAGGTTCGATCACCGTTGTCAGTTATTTTAACAGGTCGTGGTGTTCCATCAGGCCCCTTAAATTATTTGTTAAATTTAATAATTGTATCTTTTGTTTCAAAAATTACAAGACTTACCACTATCCGTACTTCTAAGTCTCCATATCCTGCTTCATTTGTATCAATTTTTATTGTGGTTGGAATAGATGCTGGAACACTTTTGTCAGTAGGAGCAAATACTTTGACCTTATCAGGTTCGGCATACGGACGTACTTTTATAGGGAAAGGACTGCAATCATATTTTTTATTTAATTTAAAGTAATTACCTTTATAACTTGGTATATACCTGTGAGGAATATCTTTATTGTTATAAGTTATTTGAGCCTGGAGATTAGCTCCTTCGCCGGGAGGAACGTAGCTAACATCGTAAGTTCCGTCTCCGTTATCTACAACTTCCGGTTTCTTAGGCAAGGGTCCTTGATCACATTTAATATTCACAGCCAATGGCGCTCTTCCTGACTTAGAAGCGTCGATGGTAAATTTCGTTGGTACGCCTGCTCTAACTTTCTTCGGATCCAAACCAGGACCATAAGCCTTTACTAGATTCGCATCCACATCGCAGTCAACATTCACCTGAAGATAATTAAGTACGTTATATCTTTTGCCATATACAGCTGTGCGTCAATATATTCAACTTACTTTGAACGGCGAGCCCGGAATGTGTTGATCAGCGAACTTAATTGTTACGTCGTACTCTCCAGGTTCGGTGGGAATATATTCTACCGAGCAAGAGCCATCTCTGTTATCTTTGCATGTCATTTTAGCCTCAGAAGGACCTTCAATGGCCAATCCCAGACCACCTTTGCCAGCTCCTACGAATAGATAAACCAATAAAGAAAATTTTCAACTAAATCTAAGAGCTAACCTTTGGTTTCAACCGTGAAAAGATTAGGTTTGTCGACAAAACCTTGTTCCAAACCAGGTCCGAAAGCTCTACATTTCTTAGCGTCACAACCACGTCTAACATTTACTACAAATGGAGAACCAGGGACAGGCATGTTATTGTAGAAGATATCTATCGTATGCCGGCCTTCTTCGAATGGAGTGTAGCTAACTTTGTATGTTCCATCAAGTAAAGGTGTTACCAATTTTTCAGTTTGAGCTCCAGAGGGATTTGTAATAGTGCATGTTACTTTACCGTCGTCGCCTTTCGGGATTGCTCGAGCATCAACGGTGAATTCAGTTGGAGAGTCCACAAAAACACCTAAAAAAGTTAACGATTTATTTTTGGTGAATTAACTGAATTATATTGTACAAAGTACACATGCATATAGAAATATACAATATTACAAAAAATAAAATCGTGTAAAAATTTTATATTTAAATATATTTTTTTAAATATCACTGATGCTACAAATACGTCACGCACGAATATTTAATATTAAAAATATTTAACTACCGTTTGGTACTATTTGTTAGTTGGGAATATTATATTATTATTAGGAACGAGTTTTCTTTGGTAAACTGTAGCTAAGTACTCATTCAGTTTAGTTTAATCGGGGAATAACTAAAGGAACACACTGAATAAAAACTAAATTTAGTAAAGTAAAGTGTATGGGGAGGAGTATATCAACAACGTCAAAATGTGGATCCTTTTTTCCAGCATCTAATAATGTTATTCAATATTAGACCTACACAATCCTTAAAAATGAAAGAAGAAAAACAAACGATGACGATGCTCTTCTCCATGCCTCAAGCAAAGGATAATAATAGTATGGTGCCCAAAACACAGAAAACATGCTCATCACATACAACAGACGTAACATCGATACAAAGTTGCCTGTTAGAAAAGCGCACACACTCTTTTACCATGCAACTGTATTCCGTTGCCAGACACTTTAATTTTGCTAATATCAACTTCTGGAACAATAAGTGCTTGAAAAGGACTCCCGGGTATGTGTTGATCGTTAAAAGTGATGTTGATTCCATAGTCGCCAGCTTCGGTGGGTAAGTAAGCAACAGAACAGGTGCCATCTCCATTATCCCTGCAGTTAATAGCAGCCTCACAAGGACCTTCCACAGTGACCCCCAAACCCCCTTGCCCTGCTCCTCTAGTGTCGATCATGAATTCTGCCGGTTTATTGACAATACCTCGGTGAAGTCCCGGACCAGAAACTTTCACCTTCATCGGATCACCGCCCGTCAGACAAGTAAGTCGATAAGGCTTTTGGGATATGGGCTCGCCACCAAACGTTATGCCAAGAAGATATTCCCCAAGTTGTGTGGGTGTAAAATTTACTAAATACCCCTCATGTGTAGGAATAACATGAGCCTTTACTTTGCTACCCGAGGGGCTGGTTATCGATATGGCAAATTCTGCTTTGCCAGCGTCTGGTGTTATTACTCGGAACTGTTGTAAACTGTTCACAGGTGCGGCTATTTTACAATATATTTGCGTGTAAAAGTTTTGATTTTTATTAAACTGCTTGTGCAGTTAAAAGAACTATTTCTGTTGAAATTCGAACTAAAATAAAAGAAAATCCTGTTGAAATTCGAACAAAAATACAAACTTTTCTAACGCAAGTGTGAGTTAATTGCGGGAATCATTTTGGTTCGAATTCCAAGCAAAAATCTTTACCGAATGAAAATAAAATTAATTAATTACTTCCTAGTTGTAGTCGATCGTACTCGTATCATTTTCTCCATTCTCACAATTTATAAGAGATATCATGCAAAACGTTTATTCTGATAATGTTTTTGTATTGTAATAGTATTATTGTACAACCAAAACTAATACAGAAGGGTACTTACTAGGTTCAAGACCATCGACGCGAATTTTGGAAACATCAACGCTCGGTTGAACCTTGAACTTTACTGGTGTGCTGGGAACTTTCAGACCTCCATAATGAAGAGTGCAGGTATGAAGTCCTGATTGAGGTGCTTCATAATCTACGGTGTATGTTCCATCTTCATTATCTGTCAGCTGTACTGGGACTTCACGTTTAGTATCCTCATTTCTTAAGGCTACTTGCAAATCGCCTTGGCCAGCCTCCCTAAAGTTTTTAATACAATACTATCAGTGATTTAAATTGTACTAATTTTACTTATAATATACCTAGCGTCAATATTGAAATGGGTGGGGGTATTTGCTTTAACCCCATCTTCTAAACCAGGGCCGAAACATTGAACTTTCGAAGGATCTAACGGTTCTGACACAAATACCCTGTAAGGAGAATTTTTAGTTGCTACTCCTCCAAAGTTGACTTGGATAGTGTGTTTGCTGCCACGTTTAGGAGTGTATGCACATTCTATTATTCCATCTGGTTTCTGACTAAGATGAATATCTAGACTGTTACAATTCGAGTCCATTACCTAAAATTAATTTTTCAGTGTTAATTAATTGTATCACCAACAATTGGCTTACACTTACTCTGACATCTACTGGAGCAGATCCAGCTTTCCTGGTATCAATGAAAAATTTAGTGGGCTTATCTTTTTCAACTCCAGTAGGTTCAATTCCAGGCCCATATACATCGACTTTATCAGGAAAGTAATCAGTGCTAGGAAGAACTTGAGCAATATAAGGACTTTTTGGAATGTCTTCTCCGTCACAAAGGATGTGCACTGCATATTCTCCTGGTGCAGTTGGATAATATTTAATATCGGCCGAACCATCTTCGTTGTCATGACAGTCAATTTTAGCCTGTGATGGACCTTGTATACTAAAACCTATTTAAACGAATTTATAGAAAAGGAAAACATTTGTAGATGTGTTTATTTATACCTAAAGCGCCGGTTTCTCCATTAGTCTCAACCGTAAACAGAGCCGGATAATTTACAACACCCCCAGTTAATCCCGGTCCAAAAGCCCGGATAAGAGTTTCCTTCTGGGGACCAACGTTTACTTCAAAAGGAGATTTGTTAATTTCTTTGCCTCCATAAGTAATCATGACGATATAACGCCCTTCTTTTTGGGGGTGGTAAACTGCGTAATATGTGTTACCATCAACCTAGTGAAATAATTAAAAGGCAATAAAAAAATGTAACTGTAGATTAGGTACGTTTAAAACGAACCTTCTGTAATTTACATGGAACTTTCACACCTCCAGGTCCTATAATGTTAATGTCTGGCTGTCCTTCCCCAGCTCCTTCGGAGAATATTCTGAAATCTGCTTCATCGTTCACCCTGACGCCCGTAGGTTGTAAACCTCGTCCACTTGCTCTAACTTTTTTTGCATCGGATACTAAAAGTAATTACACACGTTAGTTAAGAGTATTATAAGTACATATTTTTTCTCACCTGGGGATATTCTAACAGGAAATGGACTTTTTGGTATCGGTTTTCCAGCGAAAAAGACATTGACTGAATGAAGACCAACATTTGGAGATACGTATTCACAACGCCATAGATCAGGAGAAGTTTGACGGATCTTAACCGGTACACTGTTACTTTTTTGAGCAGGATCCAGGATAATGACTTCTGGAACTCCTTTGCCGGCTCCTGAACACAAAGTAATTAATTACATAAATTTCTTACGGTGTTTTCGAAATAGTATCAAATTTACCTTTGGTAGATATATCGAAATACGTAGGGCGATTGATACAGTTCCCATCTGGTTGAATACCGGGCCCAGAGGCTGTAACTTTGGTAGGATCACCTGCATGGCCTTCTACCAACACTTTGTAAGGACTTTTCGGGACTTCACGTCCTGCAAACTTGACGTTGACTGTGTGTTCTCCCTCCATTTTCGGTGTGTAAACCACCGAGTACGTTAAATTTCTATCGTTATTAAATCTAACTTCAACTGGTTCTCGAAGTCCTTTGGGATTTGTTACGGTTACATCAACTTGACCTTTACCAGCTGAGAATGTTTCAACAGTAAAGTTAGCTGGAGCTCCAACTACAGGACCTGTTGGTTCAATTCCAGGACCATATACCCTTACCCTTTAAAATTACACTTACATTAATATACTTGTAAAGGTATTGAAAAAATCTGCATAATTTGTAAACAATGAAAACAAAATACGATTTCACGTCGCAGTAACAGATACTATACCTACATAATTAAATAGTTCAAATGGCATTTTTCGTAGCATTAATTTTTTGTAAGCGTTGAAGAACAGCATTTAATATAAATATCTATCTATAAATTTCGGATTACGAAAACATAAGCATCAGTGTGTTAATCACAGTTTAACATGTAGGTAATTAGATAATTCAAATCAAAAATTTGTTATTTCATCTCAACGTCGCACTTACCGAGGTGGAGGAACGCTGATAAGAAAAAAGAAAAAAATTTATCATTTGCCAATTGTAAGTTTTTAATTTGTGATTTCACCCATTTTATGTTTTAAGTAATTACTAAATAATACTTATGGAATAAAACATAAAATAGGACAAAAACAAAGATTTTCTGTACCTGTTAGGATTAGTTTTTGGCCTTAAAGGAGCACCTGGCTTAAGTTTTGCATTAGGATATTGAGACAAGTAGGTCATCATGGATTGCTCATCTACATTCGGACTAACCATTTCTTCAGGTTTTATAAGCTGAGGAATATTCAACCAATCATCTGCAAGTCCCATGGCTTCTGATGCATTTTGCAGGGAATCTTTGGGGTCCCAGTCCTAAAAAATATGATAATAGTATTTCTTTTAGTTATAAAACAATTTTTCTGTGCACGTACCGGCCAATCTGGGCAAAGTCCTGGTGCGACAGCATCGACCAGGGCTCCAACTGCTTTACCATCTGACCAATCTGATGTAAAGTTGGTAATGGGTAGATCCGGTATTTTATTTTGTATCCAATTAAGGAGCCTTTAATGATTCAGTGAATATTATAAAACTTTAAATTTTACACGTATATTTGTTACCTCTGTTTGGGTGTCGATCCTTGGGGTGCATTTCCATCATCTTCACCCTCCCACATGGGCAAAGAAATGGAATAATGCAAAATAAGGGTCCATATCAACCCAAGAATTAGCTTTAGTTTGCAATCTACAATATGGGTGGAATCTGAAATTGATCACATTTAATATTACAGGAAAATTATAAAAAAACAATATGAAAAAATGTAATGCAAGGTTACAAATGTACCTAAATATCAAGTATTGCTTCTTATTTTTATTGGATTTACAAAACTCTTAACATATCTTGTTATATAAATCGTGTTTAATTTTAGACATTGGAATTTCTTTCTCTTGAACAAGTTCAATCACTTCATTTGAATCAAGTCTGATTTGTAAAGTCCTTTCAAATTATACTTAATTAATCAACTATTAAATTATCTTTCTACTTAATGTGATTGATATCTCAGAAATAAACAATTAGCGCAATTATTTTTATTATAATTATTTCAGTCTTGGTCCAGACAATGAAATTTTTTATGGTTGTTTTTTTTAATGTGGAGTGGACAAATAATGCCCCGTATATATTATTGTATCAGAGATCAACGACACTAGGCATTTTAAATGTAGAACTAACTGAGAATGGTGTCTACACAAAATTTAATTGGTGTAGGTTGCTTAAATAAACTTGAACCAATTTTTTTGTTTCACCGTCAGTTATGTATAAAATTACCAAAAGTCAAATAACTTATTAGAAACGGTGTTCTAAGTACACGCTAGTCCTATTAGATATCCTTTTTTTTCCTAATTTAATGTAAAAAAAATTTGGTTAACGGTAAGAATATTTTTTCTGCAATGCAAAATCCAAAAAATTTTACTAAATATAGAACATAAAAATTCATCGGTGATTTAATTACTGAGATTACTTTGTTTTGTTTAAATATTTAAATTGTCAAGATAATTACAATTTTTTTATGGTTCACTTGAAAAATATATTTTTTTTGGAAGAATCTTTTTCAAATAAATTTTATATTCTTATATACATATATAAATACGTATAGCAATGCTATGTATTACGTAATGCCCAAGGTGTTTCTTGTTTAACCTGTATTCTGAGTAGCCATAGTCGACAAATCTTTACTTCTTATGGTAATCATTCGGCTTTAGTAACTAGCCTACATTATATATTCGTGTGCGTTAAAATACATAGGTTTATACACGAAAGAAATGCATTCGAGAATGTACAGTTAAAACCATATTTATTATACACGTATTCCTACTTCCTATTAATAGATGGACTTTACAGATACATGGTTTAGGACAAAATAGGTTTATAATACTGTACAGGACATACGTGGTCAGTGACCAGAAGAGAGACCCATAAATAAGAATAATTAAAAAAAAAAAAGAAATTTAGGTACGTGCTTGATCACTACGAATATTTAGGCAGGTAACATTTCTAAATGATAGGGACCTCATCTCGTTGACACGACCAATACTAATGGATGACCATCATTAGATATGTTAGTTTAAAAGAAATATTCGGACAACGTCTTTAAGTATGCATTATCGCTATCTCCAAAGATGAGTCAGATAAAATAATTTTAGGATGCCTTCTGCCCTACCTTCAAGCTTTGCACTAGAAAGACTGCCTCACTAGAGTAAGGCAAAATGTCTTGTGGAAATAAAGACAAATAATGGAAGATGGTGATCAATGGGGGGGGGGGGGTCCAATAAAATTATAGACGACCAAAAGTAACCTTTCTTGTTACAGGAGTAAATGGTGAAGTTTATTGTAGGTACAGAATGATTAAAAGTATGTATACGAGGGTCAAATGAAAAATTAGGGGCATCATTCAACTTTGAGTTGGTTACTCGTTAGAAAAGTTTCATGATTCGCGAATTTATTGTACGATCGTTTTGCCTATTGGTATATTAAATTTTTTTTTAATGCGTTAGTCATCTTACGATTAGCTCGTCTGTGTGATTAATAAGTGAGCCTTCTCTTCGGTATAATTCTGTGGTTATTCTTCAGACGCTAGACATGAGGAAAAAAACAATCGCGAAGAACAGGTTATTAACAACAAGCAGCTTAAAACTTAAAAGTATTACAAGGTCAAAAACGTCAGCGAGATTTGATGTGGTTCAGACTCCACTTAAGCACACGACTATTTTTATAACTATGAACAAAAGTAATAACTATTTCCAGTAAGTAATACAACATTAATTTAGTAGTAGGTAGGTACGTCGTGACTAACGAAGTGAATTTGCAGAACTTTGTGTCAGTTTGTACCTATGATGAAGATGACTATTTACGCCTACTATTATTAGGGATAAATATTGGCAGCAATTTAAGGAAAAAACTTGCAAAATATCACTAAAAGAAAATTGTTCACAGATTTAGTGCAGAATTATTGATAAAAATAATAACATGGCGTTATAAATTAAAAATCGATTAATTGATAATTTACTTTTCATTGTATGTCGTTACGGAAATATTAGATCTTGAACGTTTTTCTCTGTCCAGTTTTTTACCTAGCATACCCTGTTCGAACCATTAATATTAAACTAGTTCATACCGTTCAATGAATTAATATACATATTTATTGAATTAAATTTTGTTTTTTTTTATATATCGCAGTCAATACCGTTTTTTTTATTTCTAATTTAAAAATTAACGATGACATGCGGCAGAATCATAGAATTCAAAATGTGATTTTAATTAGTTTAATCCCAATTAGGTACTTATCAGAAGAAGATTAATAAAATTGAATTTTTCATTGATCTTGGCCTGTAATAAATTTCAGGACAATGACTTCTTTAAGTGGGTATCAACAACTCGTATTAGTTATTTATAATAATATGGTTATAATCGTAAATTTCTAGTTCTTATCTAGTGCCCAACTATTTTAAAAATACCGACAAACACTACCTACTAAAAAATTCTTTCCTATTCTTGTTAGGAAAAATAATGGGTAACAAGGTAGTAAGTGAGTGATATAGGTAAGCACTTGATAAAATACAAAGGTTTTAAGTGATAAAACCGTAAAACTGAAAAGCAATGTATGGTACCTAAGCATAAAAGGATTTGATTGAGTACAATTACGTAGAAAATAGCATACATACAAGTTTACAAAACCATTTAACGAGGAAAACATTAAACAATGTTCCTATATTTTGTTACTCAAATTACTGAAGTTCCTTCACCTAGTTGTGACAACTTGTCTGCTACTGTTATGCATTCGTAAATGTAATTTAATGTGACGAAACTTTAAAGGTATAAGCAAATACGATACAGGACTCGTGCCACCGATTCCAAGATGAATTTTATAAAAACTTGAGGGATAAGTAAAGTAAAAATTCTTGAAATATTTTAAATATATTACCAATTTTTTATTTATTTGAAAAACTAACAATGTATTTTTGTTTCATAATTAATTATTATTGCTAAAATTTCAGGAAATATATAAAATATTAATTAAATTAAAAAAGTAGTCGTAAAATGACTTAATTTTTTTAAAGGTCATTTGAAATGGAATCAAACCCACTTTTCTTTATAGATATTTTGATATTTTTCGCTTTTTCCCTAATTTTCGCAAAAAGTCATTTTAATACTTCTTCTAAAGAGAAATACGTACCTACATACATTCCGTTAAAGCTTAAAAAAAGTGTCTGCTTAATAAAAAATTAAAAACACTTGCTTTTTAAACAACTTCAAACGAGAAAGTAATTTACGGGCCCTAATTTTATTATTTTTTATCAAATACGTTATTAGAAAAAGATGAGTGAATCAAACGAATAAATTTTGTTATTTGTGTTTGAATTAGTATTATGTTTAAGTTGTATCAAGATATTTAAGGATAAGGGGGCAGTTAGATTCTTTAAATTAATATAAAAAACATAATGGCATAAAGACGAAAGATAAGTATGTTGATGGTATTCATAAGAAGAACAGGATTGGCCTTATTATTCAACTTTTTAAACAGATTCTGGACTCAACCAGCGTTTTCTATCTATTTCCCTTTATTCCTTTTTAGTCAGAAGGTTGTTTTTTAAATGAACAAAAATGAGGATACAGCATCATATAAATATAAAACATTATCATTTCTCTTTGTGTGTACCTATTTAATAAATATTTTGTTTGTTTCATTCAATAAAATTTAATAAAGTTTGCAGCTTTGTAGAGTAGTAAAATGGGCCGCATTGTGGTTTAATGTAAAAGAAAAACTCGTCAAGAAATCCTATGTCTATTTTCGGTAATGAAAGTTAACCGAGTTCTCTTTGAATGGTCATGCACACAAAAATGCATTGTACAAGGAAAATTTTATTACAATAATTTCCAGTCTGATATTATCATATATCCAGACAGTTTGGATTTAGTTCGTTGAATTGAAATAATTAATGTTACTTAGTCAAATTAGGGAATGCAATAAATGTTAATGAGACTAACAAACTAAAGGCAAAAGTAATACTCGCTCAGCAGATTGTCCGTATAATAAGCGAAATAAGCATTATTTTTAGCTAACACTCAATTTGTGTCCAATTTCGAAATGCTTATTAAAATCCACTTTATCGACAACAATAATAATTACAGGGTGAGAGCAATTTACCACTCTATTCAGATAATCGTGGAGGGGTAGTAGAAAAAAGTAGTAAAATACTTCTCTTCCAAAATTATAATTTGTTGAGAATTTCGCCTTTCTAATTTGACCCAAATATACCTCATTCTATTAACAACCCTATTAATAAATAAATAATAAATGATAATAGGTTTGTAATCATTTTTCATCCCAATAATTTATTAGGGACTTTGCCTCTTTAAACTGATCCTACAATAAATTAACAAAAATTTCCCTCATTATAACAGCCTTATTGAGAAAAATGAGTGACAATGTAGTCCAATGTTATTCGATTTCGATTAAAAGTTGTATCATTAGTAATCAATCTTTTGTATTTTGTTTAATTTGTTGTATTCTATGGGTGCATATTTTAAAGAAAAGTTGTGCAGAATAATAACAACCTTATTAAAACTTTGAACACAATCTAAACAACAAATAATGTAAATAGGAAATTGAGTATACACATACATATGTATTTTTATCAACATACAGTTTATATGTACATTTTTAATGACATCATTTTTTTATTATCTATATTCTTCAATCGTTACAACCTTAAAAACGTATAAAACTTTAAACTGCACAATGGACCGCTATAATGTGTTCAAAACACTCGCGGT
Source organism: Agrilus mali (assembly GCA_029378335.1). NCBI lineage: Eukaryota > Metazoa > Arthropoda > Insecta > Coleoptera > Buprestidae > Agrilus > Agrilus mali. Next base: position 7,242,896 of record CM055664.1, read on the forward strand.
TTCGCTAGATTACTATTTCATAACGTCAGACCGAATCAGCGTTACAAATGTTTTATTTTTAAAGCTGACACAATATTATAGATAGATACCTTCTGATTTAATTCAATCGGATTTGTTTACAAATTATACCTGCCCGGTTTCGTTAAAATTTATCTCTCTAAACCTTGATCTTATTATGTAGTTAGTAGATCTAACGAAAGAAATTAAAAATGTAAAAAAAAATTTGATACAAAAAAACAAAGTTAAAAGTAAAAGTGTTCTAAAAATTGTCAGTTTTAATACCTTCAAAGATACCCCATTCGATTATTCGATTTAAGGGGGGCATTTCATTTCTTTTGTTTTAATTCATTGCCACTTTCTATTAATCATCGTCAAATATTTTAATGAAATAAAAGCGGTAAATACGCAATGTTCATGACTTTTTCGATTTTTTCTCATAAGTGATTCATTCATATCGTAAGAATAGGTTTTAAAATGCATCGCTATATTTATCCTTAGGTACTAATATTTCTAACTAAAGAATTAAGTAAACTGTGTGTCGTCAGTATTTGTCATACCTATTTTTCTGCTGTTTTTAATTAATAATTAAAGAAACCAACCAACCAACGGTAGATATGAACTGTGTGAAATACTTCTGGACGCCCACAAGCAACATAATTTCTTTATATTTATCATAATTCGCCTACAAATATAATATAGTATAATTTTATAATAAATATATAATTTGGAATAATAATAAACCATAAAAAATTAAAAATCAAAAATTTAATAATATATGTAATGTATTCATTAACCCACTAATTAGTAAATATTTTACACCGCGTACATAAACGAGGTGTAATAAATATGAGTAATCACATTTTTGAATCGAAAAAAAAGAAAGAAACCAAAACCAAACCATTGTTCTTTAATTGATTTAAGTAGGACCTACATATTAATTAAATAATTTAGAAATAAATTATTCAATGACAAGCATTGTGGACATTTTGTACATACAAATTATGTGTTATGATATATAACATTGTCGTTGTTAACGAATTCAATAATGCTTCTTTAGTTTAAAATTTAATTGCTCATAATTATGAGAACTTATTTAGGTTAGCCAAAATTTAAAGGGACATTATTTCATTCATAATAGTTTTTAATTGATTGGGTTTTATAAAATTCCCATTAATGTTTTTTTTAGGAAATAAATCAAATGTGAGTGCATAAAATTAAACTACTTAAGTAAGTATAAATTCGCGGTTAATACAGGAAGTAATAAAAGTTAACGCCAGTTTACAAACCACAAAATAGTTACAATCACACTTTCTTGTTTTCTTTTATCTACAAATATGACTTTTTTGGCAAATTTTTATTATAAAGTTTGCAACAAAACGCACCTATTTATTCATATAAAATAGGCAAATATTTATTTTATTTTTTAAGAATTTAAAATTGCAGTTTTTATTTTATTCTAAACACTGAAAATCTTATTATAAATAAACTGTTGTTCTTTTGCTATTTATTTTTATATAAATTTAAACTTGTACTATTACTATAATAAATAAATATAGAAAATAGCTATTTCAGTAATCTATATTTTCAATTTTTTCGTAACGTCTGATAGATTATTATTATTGTGAATTTTTCACCTTGTTTTTTAGTACGGTTATCAGCAAAAAACTAGATGTGTATGTACAATGTGGAACTCTACATATGTATATTCGTTTGACCTTTAAGAATTGTATGTGTGCGCATTATACAATCATGTACACACACTTACGTATACTAGCTGTTTAGTATTAATGCATACTTTCACCTGATAAGAGTTATGTATTTATTCTCACGTTTTGGTACAAGATAAGGTCGTAATTGAAGAACATTTTTTGGTTGAACCGATCGCGCATCTCTTAATCTTTACGAAACTAATCATTAAGTTTGATAATGCGTTAAAAATCAATTCGATTGTCTTTAAAATAAGTGATAACGGCGCCGGCCGATAACAATAAAAAAAGGGAATGTTTATGTTACTCACCGATGTTGACAATCCGGATGTTTTCGATGTCCTGGAGGAATTTGAGTGCGACTGAGACGTTTTCCAATTTTTGAGAACGAAATGCCGGTCTTTTGTTGTGCTTCGGCAGTTTTTTCCCGGAGAGAACTTCAATGAGGGTGATAAGCCGTAATCCATCACTTAAGTCCGTTTCAAGATCGCCAATGTGCTTCTGGACGGTCTTAAGTTGCTCATTAGCCCATCTTGTAAACGTATTCTGTTGAATCTTCTTCCATGCGGCATCTTCAGCCAGGTCGCGCTCAGCTTCGACCATCTCGTCCTCTTCATTGGCCTCACCGTAATCATTCTGATTTCGTGTCGCGCTAAGTGACTCTACCACGCCGCCGTGGTATCCCTCCTCGCTGCTCATGTTGTTCGAAACACAAGTTTTATCTTCAAACCGAATTCCAGACTGCAGTTCTGGACAAAAATGCGAACGATTACCTCATAAAACAATCAAAATCACCATCAACTTAGCTAACACAACAAAAATAATCCATCCTCTCATATTTTACTTGTTTCTCATCTCAACTATTACGCATACCTTTACCAGACATGTCTATAGGTACATCTTCTAAAATACTAAACAATAGCCTCAGCAATGACCCCCGCAAATACTCTTATCAGTAACGTATTGTATAAATTAAACACTTTTTCTTTTAGAAAATGTGCTTATTAATTTTAGTCCCATATTGTTTTTTAAGTAAGTACATAATTAGTATATACAGTTTCTATATTCCTTAAGATTCCTTAAGGATCTTTTTCTTACTTATGTTAATGCCCTTTTGCTGATCGACAACTACCTAATGACACTTTCAATTTTGGGTACAGTTACAGGTCTTGTTTGCTCCCATTTATTTCATATTTAAGAATTTTGTAAATGTTTTGATTTTAGAAGTAACAAATGAACAAGTTTATAACTAAAGGAATATGGTAAGGTGACCATACGTCCCGGATTGGCCGGCACAGTCCCGGATTACCACCCTGCGTCCCGGATTTTTCTAGAAGCGATATTTGTCCCGGATTCAGGTTTTTGTCCAGGATTGTCCCGAATTTTTGAAAAGGTTCTTATTTTCATTATTAATTTTAGATATATTTCAACTAGAATTATTTTTACAAAATTTGAACCGAAAAAATTGTGCATATAAAAATACGCGAAACGCTTTAAACCATTTGAAGCATACAGTGAACTCTCGATTCTGCGAATCCCCTTCCACCTAACGCTCAGAAACACGATATGTAGATCCATAGTTCAGAAAAATATAAAAAGTTTTGTTCCAGTAATTCTGATTAAAAAAATTTGATTCATTTAAAAAAAAATACTGATTTTTATTATATCCTTAAATAGTATTTGTTATGTTCCCGTCCCGGATTTGAAATAAAAAAGTATGGTCAAGTAAGGAATTTTATGAAATCAACAAACAGATCAAAATTGCTTTTTTTTTAAATTGTGCCCTTTTTTATATTAGTATTGTTTTTTAAAAAGGTAATTAATATGTACCCACCCTCATTAACAATAGTTTTGCAGTTTATCTTTTTACTAGGATTCCCTATCTAAAAATATCTTTTGTAAAAAATAGATCTTCTAGCTCTTAATGACGTACAGAACCCTCGGCGCCATTTTCATTGCATTTTCCCTGCAAATCTGAAATATTATTTCTCTATTCACATAGCTGCAACCATTAAACCAAATAATCATTTATGAAATTACCAGTCAATGTATTGTTCAATAGCATCCTGAATAATACCCAATTATTTGCCAAGAAAATATCTGTACCAAACAAGTATTTGCTATTTGGAATTGTCGATATTTGTTTACAAATGCAGCTATCGATATTCAAAATCACAAATAGGGATAGGTACGCATGAATTCTTTTACGTGGGTATCATCATAAAGTACAAATATGTCTTGATTTTTATTTCCTATTTCTACTTTTCATTCAAAGAGATAGAAAAGAAAATAAAAATTCATCCTATACCAGCCTCATTATAAGGTTATTAAAATTACAGAGGCAGATCCAGGGAATAAAATAATTCCTTCTCCCTCTCTAAAAGCTGTATGACTAGGTACTCACGAATTACTTTAGTTATTATATTCATGAAGTTAGTGTTGTGTGAGAAAAATTAAATCAAGTTTTTGATATTACTATAAACTGAAGAGGTTAACTGATTTCACCCCCTCCCTAATAATTATTTCTGAATCCGCTCCTGATGGTATTTGTTTATTAACTTCAGTTTGGCTTGTAAAATGGAATTCTAAAGAATGACCTGCTCTACTCATAAGCATAGTTGGTATTTTTGCAAGGCGTACCAACTTGTACGCGACATTTTTATTATGAGGATATTAAGTTTCTTGGAAATTCCTTATCGCCTTACATACACTATATATGTACCTACCCTGAACCTGAACAGTTGAAAATAAATCATAGACGTTGTGGAACGATACCGGACAATTAAAAAAAAAATGTTCAATTTGCATTTGAAATCAGAGTTTTCATGAGAATTTTGAATTATATATTTTTATTATTTACCTAGTATACAACTATAGTAATTTATTAACAGTGCCTTTTCTTAGAGGCTGCAGCCACAAGCCTAGTGGAGAAGAGGGGAGCTTTTTTAAAAAGATTAAACTAGTAATAAGTGTAAAGCTGGGTAGAGCTTAAGTATTTTACGCTTGAAAATGTGCTTCTAAGCCCTGAAGGGGAAAAACAAGTACATAGTTAAAATTTGATAATAAAATTACATTATAAAAGTGTAGTATTTTGTATTTCAAAAAGGTGTTTGAAACACTGTTAAATTGCTTAAAGCTTTTTGAAAGTGCTCGATGTCCCATTAAAGTGCTTGAAGCTTAAAGCCCTTTTATGAGCTTGAAATCCTTTTTAAAGTGCAAGGCGAAGTCATCAAAACTCTTCTGATACATTTGAATATAATTCAATTCCTTATAGTTTTTAATATAATTGCTTTTCGGTCTAATTGATATCTAGTTTGAAGTACCTATATATTTAGATTTTAAATGGTAATTAGAATTTCAAGTATCTAAATACTTTAAGTAAGGACTTTGGGTTTAGAGCTTGAAGCTCTATTGATGAGAGCTGTAACTAGCGATGGGTTAGTTTAGGACCCAATAGCATGATGGGTATTCTGTAGTTATTGTTTTTTTTTTACTAATGAATAATATTCAGTAAAAAAAACAAATAAACAACGTCTCTTCAAATTTTATTTTAGACCTGGGCCACATTTTGTTTAAAACCGGCACTGGTACCTTATTAGGTACCTACTGTTACCTACTACCTACATATTTGGTTTTTGATTAGTTACTTTTTTCTTTATTTCCATGTTCATTTCATTTTATGCAAAACGAATCGGGCTGATTAAATAAGTTAGCATTCAGATATATGTCGAATATCACATTACAATCAAGGCAGCTTTTCGATACCTTTTGAAGAAACATCTCAATACTTCAGATTAATAAAAAAGAAAAATTTAATATTGTATGTATTCCTTTACCTTATCTCGTACCGTCATATTACCGACCTACCGTACGACTATTCGATTAGGTATTAATTTTAGAAACTTTGAATAGAAAAAGATAATCACTGGTTCTAACAAACGTAACTAATGTACATACATATGTAATCTCATCGTCCGTCAGTAAAGTAATACTGGCGATAAAAAGGTAATTAATCTAGTACAACAAACTGCAAATGTAAACAAACATTGACGATTACATTAAAAAAAAAAAAAAAATGCTTGTTAACAATACTTATGATAATAAGCTACTGCATAACAGATAATAGATAATGTCTGACAGCATTAATCTAAACTAACATATAGAATAGATAATTTCAGTGTCTTGGGATTAATTATGAATAATATATGTATATAAAAATTATCTTTTATACATATATGTACTTACTTATTAACAACATAAACATAATAATCCAAATATTACACACTAAGGATAAAAAAATTGCAATTTTTTTAAAAAAATATCATTTTAATTGCACTGTTGAAATATCCATACTATTTGTTAAAATTTTATAAATTCAAATTTTAAATTCCAAAAACACTTAACTTTCCCTACAACTACATCTTTTTTATCATTACATTATAAAATTAAATACGTTCTATTATTTACTTTGATATTTACCTAATGTTTCAAATTAACTATTAATATTATTATAGTTTTGTAAACTATTTTAATTTTTTAATTGTTAGAAGCATACCTGCGACATCTAACTGCAATATGAGCAACTGTAGATTTTAAAAGTTAACAGTTTTCTTTAAATTTTAATTAAAAAAGTACTTTCGCGGGAGATATTGTGTAACATCAATTGATTGTTTTGCTCATCCTAAACACATATTTATGCTATTTATATGTTTCTCGAAATAATTTTGTTTGGAATTTAAAAACTCATTATTAATGATTAAATGTCAGTTAAGAAAAGTAATGAAGCGTAGCCAAAACACAATAATTATGTTTTGTACTTAATTAAAGTAAAAAAACAAAGAATTATCACAAAATAAAAATAAGCTGTTATTATAATTCTTTCGAAATGAGGACATTGTTTATTTGTTTATATCACAAAGGTCACTAACTAAAAGTATTAAAATACCGCAAGCATACTTAATTAACATCTTATACGTAATAATAAAAGTTTTTATCTTAAATATGCAACAATTTTCTAAATATTATACATATAACGAATGTTTTTTGCACAAAAGAAAATCTCTAACCTATAAAATCTCGTCGGAAACTTTTCAAAATTTTTCACACGTCAGAAAAAATATGAAATAGACACATTATTTATACAACCACGTAAATTAAATTAATTTTCAAATTCACCTGCAAATATTATATTTATACCTACTTCTTTCGTTACTGCATAAAAATCAACGTATAGTAACTCTCCTCCCACGCACTTATAAAAAAAAGTTTGAAATGTGTAGTGCGTTTAAAATGAAGTAAATTAATACTCGATAGAATTGAAAATAAAAAAGACTACTCATAAGTTATGTGTTGCATTCTAAGTTTTGTATTTCACATTTAGAAAAGCAACGTTTATATATAAATCACTTTTATTTTTACACACAATTTCATGCGACAAGATAATAATGATTTAGATTTCGAAGGTGAGACTGCCAAAAAAAGAACATAAACCACCACAAACAATCTATATAAAGACAGAAATTATTTCTAAAACGGCGGTAATTTGAGATACTCAATGCGAAACTTAAAATTTTTACTTAAAATTTCTAAACAAACGTAATAAGTAAACATCATACAGTTAAGTAATAAGTAATGAGCGCAATGTCTGGCACTGTTTAAATTCGCGAGTTTTTATCAACGCGAAATTTCTTACCTTCTTAAGATAAAGTTCCTACAAAAATCGTTTTTCACATACACAAAACATTTCACATCGACACTTTCAGAAAATGTTAAGGTCTACGTGGTGTACGATCGTTGAGCCAGCCAAAGATAAGTCTAAACCCTATTAATAGCCACACGCCACACTTGAATCCATGGGTAAGTTGTTTATAGAATATGAATCTTTGATTCTTAACCCCCACTTTTTTAAATACTCCCTACCTTTCTGTGCCATTTGTTTATCAAAATACTGTTTTATTTTACTCTTTCTGTGTTTAATTTGTATACTATACGTATCTCAAATAATTACTTATTTTTAATTGAATGCTATAATTAACATGTGATACATCAGTGCTTATCGCATGCAAAAAGAATAAATATAAATTCTCTTTTTCAGTACCACAATAACATAATTATATTAATATATTGCATAAACACATTTTTAAAGACATTAGGTGCCTGTATAGATACAGTTGCCTATTTTAGGTACCTTCCTTCCTTAAGAAATAGAATACTATTTTTATTAATGATTGGGAATTATATTCAAATCTGATGGAAAATGGTGTAGGGGTAATTTTCTACCCATATCGATGACTACATGATAATAATAGAAATTTTCGTTGAAATTATAAAAACTATAACTAGGTTAGGTACTAGATATTAGTTCTTTTGCTAATTAGTTTGCGCAAAATGAATGATTCATGTAGATCTTAAAAGCTAAAATAGTTTTATTTTCCAACTTCTGACTAAATCTCCAAATGAGTCACTCGAAATAAAATAATGTATGATACAAAAATTATTCAGTTAAGAACTTGGCGAGAGTATACGTGAATCAAAAATTCGACATATGAAGGTTGAAAAACATTGGACGTTTGCCAAAGGTTACAATTCTTTTATTATAACAAAGTGCAATTAAGGTAATATGAGATTATTTATTGTGATTATTAATGCAATTATTATGTTTTACAGGAAAAAAATAAAAAAATAAAAAAGTTTCTTAACAGCCGGAGGTGTTCTACCTATTTTCCTATTGGACTTCATTTAAAATAAAATATTAATTTCATAAAAACACTGACAAAAATATAATTTTAATTAAAGGGTGTTATTCTATTTAGTTAGTCATCTTCATATTAGAAATAGCTATCAGAAAATTTTTCATCAATAAAAGTGATAACATTCTTGTTTGTCCCAATTTTCAACACGTTAAGGCCTTATTTGCTGCAATTATAGTATACAAAATAAAAAACTCAAAAATAAGAGGGTTTTATAACAGCCTTAGCTGTTCTAACGTTCTGTTCTTATTGGACTTCATTTAAAAGAAAATATTAATTTTCTAAAGACAAGAACAAAATATAATATTATTTACAAGGTGATATTTTATTTAGTCAGCTACATAATTCATATTAAAAATTGCTTAAAATTTTTATCAAAGAAACTGATAACTTTCTGATTTTTTTTTAATAAAGCACATGCCATAATATTCTGATATTGTCCTAATTTTCAACACATTTAGAGCTTATCTACTATGAGTATATTATGTAAAATAAAAAAAACTCCAAAATAAGAGAATTTTTTAACAGCTGCAGCAATTTTATTTTCTCATTGGATTTCATTTAAAAGAAAATAAGAAAATATTAATTTCATAAAATATTTCATTTAGTCAGTTAACTTCATATTAGAAATAGCCGTTTGTTTTATCAAATGAACTGATAACTTTCCGGTTTATATTTGGAGAAATATATTCAAAATTGAAATTATAATTATATAATGATTTATATTTTAATAAACCACACATTGTTTGTAAAAAATACGAAGAACTGTTTATTGATTGATTTTTAAGTAAATATAAAAAAATTGCAATTTCTGGAACACCCAGTATTCATACTTAACTGATAGGTGGAACTTTGTTGCCCATAAAAGGCTTATACGACACAGTTTTCCATAACTGAAAGAGGTCTTATTACGTAATTTCTCTTATATGGAGGTAATTTTCGATTGTGAATCATTTAAGTTTTATCTCGTTTGTACATTTATATGTTTGTTGGTTTTTACATGAAAGACAAGTTTCGCAAATTACTTCTTTTACAGGCTCGTCTGAAATTGCCAGTTGAGTTCGTTGGACCTTCTTTTCAACAAAATCACACAAATAAAAAGCATAAGAAGTAACGTTATTACCAATCCTGTTAACGTATACATTGCATGTTTATATTCGGAACCTAGAAATTGTAAAACATTAACTAAAACATTAAATCAGTGTTACGTCCTAATGCGTGTTTCATTTGCGCACCGAAGATTCCGTACCGCTGATTTTTGCTCACTGTATTATATATATCATTAAGTTCGAATGCCGACAAGGACCAGACTTTTTTTAAGGTATTAACAAATAATTAGATTTAATTGTATTCAATTTTTCTATTGAATATTATTGTTTTTTTTATATTTTTTGTTTAACTTGTAAAAGAAAATATTTTTCTTTAATAATATTTTGATAGTAGTTACCTGCTTTTCTTTGAAAATTTTCTATTTTGGCATCGTTAATCGGTTTAGTTTCTAAGGCCAAACTTTTAAGAACATCGTTCCAAAAATAGTAAGATCTAATTCTTTCAAATTCTCTTTTTGTTATCTGAATATCGTCTTTGTTACTAAAATACTGTATATAATTTTCATTTGCCTTATAATTAGGCCATATTTTGTTCTGGTAATTAGGAGTGGGATTTCTGCAAAAATAATCAATTAATTATTAATTAAGCAAATACTTAGAAGGGTACCCATAGTTTATAAAATTTATCCATAAACTTTTAATTCTTTGACTCATATTATTCTCCCAGTAAGTAAATCGTCTTCTACCAGCCTGGTTCAACAAAAGTGGACCAAACAATAAAATCAAATCTGAAGACGTGATGCAGTCTAAAATATATAAAATAATCCTTGATGAACTAACTCATTATTATAACTAAAAATTAATTTTGTACCTGAAGAATTAAATTTCAGACCCATATTATCTACGTAATACACATAAATTGGTAACGTATGTGATGACAATAAATAATTCATTTGTAAAAAGACAGGTATTTCAATTTTTGCTTCGAAACACAATTGTATCAAGAGATTTTCTAAAATATTGGAATTGCCGTTGCTGGAGGTGACATACCTCCACTTGAGAAGATCAAAAATCAAATATTCGTTTTTTCCTTTAAAATTATATTTTTGCATTATTTCAAGAATAATTATTTGTTCAACAAAGTTTCGGAATTCTTTATAACCACCACCAATAATGTTGCTCCAACGTGCTAAAATTATTTAGGACTTTAAAGGGCTTTTTGATAATTTAATATCATTTACTTACCAAAGGATGGATCTGATACAGGTTGTCCTACTCCAATTAAAATAGGAACTTGCATAGAAACCCCTGATTTAAGTGCATCTTCAAAATTAAACGGCAAATACTGATCATTATGAAATAAGAAATCGTCGACTACAGGAGAAAAACGATCCGTGTAATTTTTCGACTAAAAGTTAAACATTTTCTTTAATTACAATTTTTTAATTACGTAACTTGGAAGTGAAAAGTAATCTTAACAATAATCAATAAATTAATTTTTTGGATAATTACACTACTCACTTATTTTTTCAACTTACATGTACATATTCTTCATACGCTTTTAAAATATCAGCAGTTGATTTAGAACGCAAACATTTCAAGGTACTTTTTACGTAATTGCTTAAGCACCCCAATATTCCAGCTACAGTTTGGGATGCTCTTACTACATTGTTTTGTGTATGCCATGGAGACAAAACGCTCCCTGAGGATATTATGACTTTTTGAAACAAATCTAAAGGGTACAAAAAGTAGTAGTTAAATAAAACAGTAAAAAATTGGTGCAAACAAACACTTGGAGAAATTAAGACTCTAAGTACACACAATACATATACATTTTTAATAAATAATTTTGCGAAACTTCTTCAAGAGTTTGTTTACTACTATTTTATTTAATATCGATTAACTTCTTTAATGATACACAATAATTTAATTTTTTTGTTTCTGTGGTCTAAATAAACCAATAACAATTACCACAAAATAGGGTAGCTTAACAATCTCTTATTGTCTTATTACGTAAATAAAATTGTGGTCGTATGATGTTCACCCTCCAAAGCACCGAAAGTTACTAATTTAGGCATTGTTATGAAACGCTTTTAAAGATCTGATTGGCTATTACGCTTCGCAGTAATTTTAAAAACCAATAAGAAATTAGGTCAGTCAAACCCCTGTTATTACGAGCTCGCGCTCAGCGAAATAATGCGGAAGTAAAGATATAATTAATTAATATAAATAAGTTTTTAAAAGTGAATTTTGTATTTGAAACGAGTACCTGCCGTTCTGATTGAGATCATGTGTAAAGTTGCACTAACTGCCCCAGCTGAATAGCCGAAGAGGGTAACTTTTTCGCTGTCACCGCCGAATTTTCTTATATTGTCTTTCACCCAAATGAGTGCTAAGTACTGGTCTAATAAACCCATATTGCCTCTGGCTTCCTTAGTTTCAAAACAAAGGAAACCAAATATATTAAGTCTGTAATTAGCATTTACCACTACAACACCTTCTACTGCCAGATCTTGTCCCGATATGGGAAATCTGTTACCCTGGGCAAATTCAAATCCTTCGAAAAATACTACTACAGACAAAGGTGAATCTTCTGATACACCCTACAAATTCAATATTCATGTATTTTTTAATGCATAATGTACTTTACAAGGGTGTAAACACCTGTTGTAAGTTATATGTAAATTTAGAGTGATAGGGAGATAGGGATATAGAAACTAATATTGTATAGGACAAAGCGAGTATTCTGATATTGGGCACAACTCCATTAATTACCACACGATATATTCACGTGTATCTATGGTATGTAAACATTATATTGTAATATGAAACAGGTAATGACAATCATGTTTGTAATTAATTTTGTAGTTGTTCAATAATTCCATAGAAATCCGTTTTGCTAACAATTATTCGCACAAATAAATAATAGTTAGGCTATTTCACAGTTTAACAGTTTCATATCAAATCTGATTAATTATCAATTAGTTTCAATTAAATCTAAGTACTTTATAGTCCCAGCATTCCAATAACGAAATTATTCATCATCAACCAATTCATTAGATATGTATTTTATTATAAAATATTTTAAGTCAAAAATTAATAATTCTCCCTATTGTTAGATACTATATAAAACTTAGTTTCAGTTAAAAAAACTCTTAGTGATGAAAAAATGTATATAATTCATAATAATTATTATTATTTTTTTAATCTTTCTGATCAACACTCCACGTTCAAATACCAAAGAGTATGTCTGTGAACTGCCTGTATATTTATGGTAATGTAACAATTTTCGCTTTTTTTATCGTGGGGCAACACTATAAATATATAGGAAAGTGCATATGTTTATTTACTTCCGGTGTCCATATGTTAAGAAATAAACAATTTTCGTTTTCGTTTACGTCATGTCTAATTGGCAATTGAGGACAGGAAGAACCATATGCTGAGGCCTGATATGTCCCATTCCATCCACCATGAATTTGTGGTGGTGAGAAACGGAATTGACCAACCGGAGGTACAGCGTATGGTATACCTAAATACGTATTAATCACCTTGCCCGATTCAGCATATACTTTTACCTAAAATGCCCAAAAGTATCTACATTCTAACTATAAAAAAAATATTAAATAATAAATTGACACCAAAACAAAACTTTTTTTATGGCTAATTTTAGTTGCTTATCACATACCCCAGCGATCACTCCTTGTTTGATTCTCACTGTTGGCCTCTTTATTTGTGTTTCAATAGAATAAACACACTTCACAAAAAATATTAAAACAAATATATAAAACATTTTTACAGTAAGGTACCGAAACTTACACTCAGTTTTTCAATATGACAGTGGACATTATATTATTGTTTTTTAACTCAACAGTAGTAAAAACTTCCTAACAAGAGACCTACGTTTATACAAACTAATTAGCGTTGTTGAAATTTACTTCCTCTCGAACCTTATTGTTTTGCATCCGGTTGAAAAACAAAAATTTTATGCTGCTATAATACAGTTTACATACATTTAAATGTATATTTATTTGTACTTTTGGTAAATAAAATATGTGTAGCTTCAAAAAATAATAATCGTGTTAAGTGTTAATTCATTTTAATTAGAGCCTCTTATAAATTATAAAAGCTTCTTATTGTTTGCATTTATTATTATCATTTTCTTTTTAACAAATACTAGCAGCTTTTTTATTTATCTTTTAAATTAATTAGAAATAAATTACCATGATCAAAATTTATCTTAGTTTCTAATAATAAAAGAAAAGCTTTAATGGAGTTTAATATATTTATTTAATTCGCTTCTTATAAAAAAATCCAGTAACTTATTAGAGTGAAATATTTCTAGGATACAGATATACACCCTGTATATTACCTTCATAATTAAATTTATAAATCAGCCACGTAGCGTCATCTACCGACAAGCAATTAAGTTAATTAGTACAATACAGAGTATTGTAAATTAGTCAGCTGTTTCTTGTTTTGTTTTTGAGGTTAAAAGTTGAACAATATTTACAAATTAATTTAAAAAAATATTTAACCTTTTTCGTTTAAGAAATGCTGTTATACTATGGTTGCTCCTGAGAATAGAAATGGAAATAATTCTACCAATGAATCAGCTGATGTGTTGTTTGAAAATACCAGAAACGAAAATCTTTCTCGTATCCAAAATATGATTAGAAACAATTTACGTGGCTGTGATCTCCTTGTTTGCTTATTTCATTCGTCATTAAATTCATTTAAAGTAGAACAATATCTTAAACCTTTGCCTCCTGGTTTTAATAGTAATGACACTGATTCTATTGACAAATTGGTAAGAACTAAATAAAAAACATAAAGACTATGTTCCTAAAATACTAATTTTAAATTTTAGAGGCAGATATGTTCTTCAGTGCCAAGTCTACGAAATGTAATATTAAATCCTAGTCATTTATCGACAGAAGCTGTTGCCTTATTAAATTACCTTTTCTTTTGCAAAAATCAACCACATTTAAAGCAGGTAGATTTTGTAAGTACGATATATATGTTACATATAGAATGGAATATGTTACATTTCACTGTTTTTAGGATAATTTACATATACCGGATGACATTGATATAACTTCAAAGCCAGCCTATATATTTGAAATAAGTTATCCACAACATACAAGAGATACATGGAATTATCTAAAGAGAAGTCATAACATAATCATGGCATTTCATGGTAGTCAACTTGAAAACTTTTATTCTATCTTTCGATTTGGTTTGCAGCACCATTTTGGAGAAGGGAAGGTAAGAGAATTAAATGTATCTATGAAACTTGTAAATTTCAGTTTTATTTATTTATGTTAGATACAACTGTTTGGAGAAGGGACTTATTTATCAACAGATTTAAGCGTCAGTATGGTTTTTGCACCTTTTTCTAGAAATTGGCCAAAAAGTCTTTTGGGTTCCAAATTAAGTATTATTGCTCTTTGTGAAGTTTTGGATATTAGAGATAAAGTCAAGAGAAAAGGTAATATATTGTTATTATGATAAATATCTAATGTTAAGTTTCAATATATTTTCTTTTAGCATCAAGCAACCGTGGAAATCTTGGAGGGGAAATCCCTGATAAATATCTTGTTGTTACAGACAACGAAGTTATGAAAATAAAATATTTCTTAGTTTACAGTAAACGCGAGGTTAATGTTCGATCGTGGACATACCGAAATATTTTTGTACTTTTACTTCTTCTTTATTTTGTTCTTTTGTGTGTTATTGGTTCTCATAATAGTTTATCGATACTATTTATAAGATTATGGAATAAGTACCTAAGAAAATATTTTCTATAATCAAATTTACTTAAGCAATATTTCATTTATTTGTAACTATTAAATCATATGTAGAAAAGTGAGAATAGGGGCAAAAAGTGCTTATTTCCTTGTCAAGGTACATTTCAAAGCAGTAATTCGTTTTTCTCAGATTACAGATATTAACTCAAAAACTTACTTCGAAAAGGTCTTTACACCAAATGAAATGTAGGTGTTGGCTTAGGAAATAATAATCAGTAGCATACAGATGCAACAACGAAAATTAATGTAAACTAAACACACATTAAATTTTAACTTTTCATTCACTTTATTCCCCAATATAACTATAATATAATTTAGTTTTTATGGTAATGCTAGAATTATATTTTCTTCAAAAACTGCCCTCAGTACAAAATGTGTGTATAGTAATTACTAAATAAGCATTTTTCTTGGTAACTGTGATCAAATATAGGAAATTTTGTATTTATACACATTTTCTAATAAAAGTTTTAAAACAATATTTTTTTTAATGATTACAACTACTAGCATAAGTATGTTTGGTTGCATAACTAAAAAGTATTGAATGAAAACAAGAGCGGGAAATTATACAATCTCCATTCTAGAATATAAATACAATGTCAACAAAAATACTTTACAAACGTAGTCAAAATTTATTAAGCATTATCTACTATTTTTAATTTTTTACTTTTGTAAAAAAATTGTGACAAACAGTCTTATTATTGTTTTAGATACGAAAAAGCTTTTTTCTGTTGACAATAAGATAAATGTTTGTGATATTAATTTTGAATTAGTATTCATAGAAGTCCCTAGTCCTTATCGATCCGTTTTTTGTCCACGGGATTTTTTTTGTTTTCATTCCCACATGATTTGAATTCAGAATACAAAATCAAACAAGTATATAATTGGCAGATGGTGTTATTTGCTCAGATAATTGCAAGATTGAATTAGTTTGCACATTTGCGTCATAAGCACAACAGGTGAAGAGAGGAAAGGAGGGAAATGTGTAGGCACGTAGCGCACGGAGAATAGGACGTGTAGCTCGAATACAATTGGTCGTTAGATGATCGCGAAAAATTGGAAACTGGAAGAAGCAGTTTGATTGTAGTTGACGTATACATACGACATTTCGGTTGGTTAATTCCGTTGATTCTGCCTCAGTTTTCATCGTGATTTAACGTCGGAGTGCATTTTTATTTTATTATGCGGTCCGGTGTGTAACGTGTGTTGTGTTATTGTATTGCTTGGCATTTAAGTAATATTTGGTTCTTAAGGATAACCCAAAAAGAAATTGCTTGCGCACAGTTATAATTTAAGATTTGTTTAAAGATCGATTGTTTACTTGATTATGGGTAACCATATGTTTTATTTAAGAAGTTCAGTTATTTTTATATGCTTGCAAGTAGTTTTATCTCTTCATGTCAAAAAATTTCCTCTCTTGATGCCAAAAGTCCATCCAGACAGGGTATGTTGTCCCCCTTTTTTTAAACATAAAATTTCAAAGTAATGAGACTAATTAAAAATTTACACATTCATTAAATTACCTAACATACATTTATTTCAGGATGAACTGTATTTATGCACTCCTGTTAGAGTAGCCCTTGACAAGACTTTCTATATTGGTAATATAATATTTATTATCATAAACCCAGTACCTATAAGTAATATATTTTTTAGTTGGTTTTGAACCAAATTCCACAATGCAAACTGCCCATCACATGTTATTATATGGTTGTGCCAAACCTGGCAGTGATGACATTTATTGGTGAGTTTTCAAATTATTGTTCTAACTTTTGAAGTATTTATCCTCTCTTTTTAAAGGGACTGTGGTGAAATGGCCATGTCAAGTCCAAGTAATAGTAGTTTACAAAAAGCAAGTCCATGTAAGGAGGGTTCCCATGTAAGTTAAGTTGTATAAATAAGGAAGTAATAATAGTTTTCTATTTAAAAACATTTATTTCAAAGGTTATCTATGCCTGGGCTAGAGATGCCAAACGTCTTCAATTGCCTGAAGATGTTGGTTTTGAAGTTGGCCCTGGCACTCAAATTCAGTATTTAGTATTGCAAGTACATTACGCACATGTTGATAAATTCAGAGGTAATAAATACTAACTTGTTAGATGATATTAAATGACAATTTTAATTTTATGTTTTCAGATGGAAGTACAGATGACTCAGGTGTATTTTTATTATATACAGAAGAAAGGTAATAAAATATTGCAAGTTTATTATATTTTAATTTAATACTATGTTAAACCAATTATAGACAGAATAAATTAGCTGGAGTTATCTTGTTGGGAACAGGAGGTGCCATACCTCCTAAATCAATCACACATATGGAAACAGATTGCAAAATTAATGAAGATAAAATTATTTATCCGTTTGCTTATCGAACACATACCCATAGTTTAGGTAATACACTAGAATTTTTCTTAATATAAAAAAATTAAAACTGCAATATTTATTTATAGGTAGAGTTGTTTCTGGTTATAAAGTTAGAAGGGACAGGTATGGACTTGACCACTGGACACTTTTAGGAAAGAGGAATCCATTAACACCACAAACATTTTACCCTGTTTTTAACCGAGATCCTATTTTACCAGGTGACATTTTGGTAAGTAAACAAAGGACATTCTTGTTTAAAAAAGCAATTTAATTTTGGTTTCTATTTCTTTTCCTTATTTAGAGTAAAGTTCAAAATCAAAGCCTGGATGGGAGCAAAGATGAATTTGGACTTATTGCTTCTATCCTACTTTGATTTTTCAAGTAACTTAAGTTATTTTTTAATCTAGTTTAATAAGAACGCTACTACATGTATTAATAGGTTTTTAGAGTAAAGTGCGTTCCTTTCATTTAATTAAAAATATAAAATAATTTTTTAGGCAGCAAGATGTACTATGGAGAATAACAAGAATACATATACTCACGTGGGGTATGTTGTCAAAAAGTTATAAGCAAACTAAAGAATCATATTAATTAATAATAACTATTACAGGCTCACTAACAACGATGAAATGTGCAATTTCTATCTTATGTATTATGTTAAAGAAGGAACACCGTTAGAAAAGCAATATTGTTTTACAAGTGGACCCCCTTATTTCTATTGGAACATGGAAGACCAATTGAATAATATACCAGATGCTGATGCTTCAATGTTGTAATTTCTACCCTAAATGTGATCTCTATTGTATACATTCCTCTATCACCATGCAAGGCCACTGAATTTTCTTGAGATTATTATTATTTTTCTATAATATATTTTAATTGGTAAATTTTAATGATCAGAACTATTCATAAATAACACTTCCTCATACGAAGACATCAACATTTTTATTTACTAATATTCAAACTAAACAGTTAGTTATTTAAAATGTTGAAATAAATATTAAGGACAGGAGTATTTACTTATTTTTATGTTGTTTTTTATTAATTAGTTTAAAGTGCCTGATTGTTTCAGTAAATTAATCTAATTTTAATACTTATACTTAATTTTTTTTTATTATATTTATACAGTAAATGCAAATGATGTCAATTCGGTGCTTTAAATAACGTATCTTAATCTAAAGTCATATTTAATGGAATCTCTGTCGAATTATACCATGAATAATGTTTAAGAGGTAGTAAAAAACTTTCCTTTTGAAGAAAAAAATG
Source organism: Agrilus mali (assembly GCA_029378335.1). NCBI lineage: Eukaryota > Metazoa > Arthropoda > Insecta > Coleoptera > Buprestidae > Agrilus > Agrilus mali. Next base: position 7,261,834 of record CM055664.1, read on the forward strand.
TTCACCTTGTACTACCACTTCTTCACAGAGCTGGGCAAAGCATTCATCACAAGATAAAATATAGGAATAATTCATTTATCAAGCACCAATTATTTCTTTATAAAATAATCTGAAGAGCTAATATGATATTTTCTGAAACGAAACACAAAAGCTTTGCTAAGCTCTGCTCATCATTTACGTATCTCTCCCTGAACAAAAATTTAGTTAATAAATTCTGAAGAAATATATATATATAAAAATATATATAAAGTATATGCAATTATCGAAACTGTAACCTTATAATTCCTGGGCAGCTTTAATCTACAAGTCGTTTGCAAGCAGCTGTCTTAATAGGGTGATTTAAAAATATAAAAATATTACAAATGAATCCGATGTGATAAAGTAATGAATATAGTTTATTTTTCTGGTACTAATATTTAATGTTCCATATTATGCTGTGATTTTTTAAACATATTATTGTTATATTCCTTAACTATTAAACATTGTTTCACATAAAAAGGAATATATGTATACATTATATAAACTTAAACTTAATGTTGCACAAGCCTTACAGAATATGAATGGTTAATATATTTTGCACATAATTTTTATGTATGTATGTAAAATGCAGATAAAAATGAAGCCGCTGAAATTTTAAGATCAGTTTTGTTATTTTTATTTTCTGTATTGTGATTTGTTTCGAAGTATGTTCCTTTTAGGTAAATATTGAAATATCTGAAAGGGGCATATAATCGGAGGATTAAATGGCATTTTTGCTTGCATTCTAATCTAGGTAAAAATTTTGTTAGTATGTAAGATGCTAAATAGTTAAATTAGATCATATATTAATGATGTACAAATTGAAAAGTGAAAGGAATAAGCAAAACGACTAGTTGTTAAAGTTTGCCAAATATTTTAATATGAATTCTAAAAATAATAGAAGTTCAAATTTATTTAAATGTAATTAATGTTAATTTGATAATCATGTTGAAAATAACAAATTTTTTCCTCCCAAAAATGAGTATTAAAAGTGAAGCTTTACTCTTAATAGCGTAGTAAAAAGTTGTCTCTTAAAAATGAGGAAGAAATTGTGTTGGGTCCAAATGTCATTTTGTGAGTAAAAAATTTGCAATTTTCTGCTTATTTAATGACGCTGTATTTATATATATTTTGCTTTAAACGTTTTAATCTTATTGCTTTATAAGTCTGTGATGGAAATTTGTTGTGCTTGTTTTATCATTGTTTTTTTTATTTTATTATATACTTTTACTTCAGTCAATATTACAAATATATATTTCCGTAACCATATCATTATAGATCTATAAATATTTTGTACGTCAATTTAAAACAGAACGAAATATTTTAACAATTAATTTTATCCAAAACAATGTCCAGTATTAAATTAATATATCTGTAAATATTATATTAGATGAATAAATTAGGATTTCATTATGCAAAATAGGTCTTTTTTATTTATTTTACCCTACAACAAGTTTTTAGTGTTACATATATGCATTATAAAATTCAATTGAATAGTTTTATTATTTAAACTAATAACGGTTAGTACCATTGATAATCGCCCAAGATATTATTTTAATTCACATAGGAAGAGAAAAATGTATTGAATAGGTAGGGAGTCGATTCTGAGCTACCCTCGTAGTTTTGTGGCGAGCATTAGAATTAAAAATCTGTATATTAAGAGGAATCTGTAACTGTATGTAATTAGTGGTGCCTAACCGTGATTTAGTAGCAAATTTCAATTTATTATTGGGCATAAAGTTATAAGAAACATTTTTATGTGTTTGAAGTTAATATGGTAATATGTGATTTTCTATCGCGTAAAATTTTGCATTTGTCGGGTGTTGCCTTGTTCTTAATTAGCATTAACTTAACTGTAAAGCAAACATGTATTTTATTTCTCAAGGCTGTTATTAGTACTACATCGCAACTTTGTCGCTATCAACGGATTTGAAGGCGTGCATTAAATGTAATATAGGCAATTGATCTCACACCTGTGACATAGTGTTGATATTATACAATCATTTTAATTATAAAATTTGACAATAACTGTCCAGGGTTAATTTAGATGGACATAAATGGAAAATTTAAGACAATGTCTCGGTCTAGGACACCATATAATTTTCCTATTACACTTATACAGATTATTTCCCATAAGAATGCAACGCAAATTAGTCTTTTAATACTACCCCAGTAATGAAATAGTTTATAAGTAGAATTAGCTAAATTGTTTTTTTAATGACTTATTTGTAGAGATAATAGATTGTCTGGCTACATTAGACATTAATGCCTCTTATTAGACGTAAGGTTTGTGTATTCTTGTTATTAAAAAAAATGCTAATAGTAAGAGTAATCGTAAAACAAAAAGCACACCTAGGTATGCTTCTGGAAAGCGCTGACCATGCGAATTATATAGACGTTATTCCATGAAATAGATCGTTTTGAGTATCAAGGTCTCAAGCGTAAATACAGTGGCCCAAAAAAATATCTACGTTTGCGCTTACACATTAAAAGTACAACAATTAGGCTCACTCAGAGTGAACCAAAACAAATATAATTTCGCAGTTAATTAATTTAACGCATTTTTTATTTACATACATATACATATATATAAAAGTTGTTGAAGTATTATTATACATATAAATAACAACACTATTCAATTACAACTCTGTATTATTGATTATTTTTTTATTGTCATATTGTGTGTTAATTTTTAATCTCTTAAATATTATGGATGAGAAAGCGTTTTAACTTATCAATATTATAATCAAGTCACGTGTTAATGATAATTTCAAATGCTCGCGTACCTACGTACTCGCAGTTGTGACGAAAGATGAATGGTATTATTTTATTTTGTAAAAGTAAAAAAATGATAAAAGATTAACATCTAGTACACTACAAGGTTTTATATTAGGATAAACATTTTTTTTAACTACAAAAATTTGAGCATGTTAATTATCATGGCAATATTATTAAGTTAAGCTGTAACTGTACCACTAAATAAAAGTTTAAATTAGTAAATAATAAATAGCATTTTGAATTCGTCTATTTAGCATCTATGTATGCACGTATGATGTATGCATATATAAAATGGTATAATTTTAAACAGGTGGTAGTCGGATTTTAAAGTTTTTTTATATGAAAATGAATAATAATAGCAGTAGTAATGGTAGATATACAATATATAAATCAAATGTATGATACATAAGTAACAATTTACTGCTATTAAAAGAGAAGATAATGCTTTATTTAAAAATCAGTATTACAGAGAGAGATGTGTTGCCTGTTGAGCAGTCTATACTCTATAGCTAATGCTAATGATAATGTGCAGCATTGGGGTACACACTACACAATTATGTGATATATGGAATGGATAGATACTTTTTTGGGCCACTGTAGTTTAGTGTGATGTCATGATGACATCATCGGGAAGTGTTGCGGCTCCGTGGCAGCAAGTTTCATAGCATAACCACTGGGTCCTGCTAAAACGGCTAAAGGCATCAACTGTAAATGTAATTCAGCGCCATTGCTTGCTCTCAACTCTCAAATCAATAGCAACTGACGTCAGAACAGAAGTTGGGCAGCAGCAATCGGTGAAGGGAAGGGGGCAGTACACTTGTAACTTGGCTAGTAGTGCTATGTATTCGCGCAAGTGGGTTTGCAAACTGTTTGTGTTTTGTGTTAAACAAATGTGCATAACACCTGATGCGATGTAAGTTTCGAATTGTTCGATTACTTTTGTGCGTGTTTCTCAGTTTTATAGTGGACTTGGCTGTCTGATGATAATAAGGAGATTATTATTAACATGCCATAATATGGCCTTCACCGGCATATAAGTGTTGACATTGAAGGTTTCTACGCAAAGACTGCAAAAGGCCAGTAGAGGTCAACTAATCAAATATTTAATTTTCTCCACATGAAATGGTAAATCTCAATTTTTGCCGATCCAATGGTATCTAATATGGTACATTAATAAAATGTCACTTGTGTCCCGCATTTTAGCAGGAATGTTTTGAGCGCTACAGCATCTTCGCAACTTGTTTACTTTTCTTTTTATTTGTTTATTGTTGTCACTGGACAAATAAGATTTTTTAATGTTGGCCTATTCAATTCATTACCGTAGTATAACAATTAGTATGAGAATTCAAAATTTATTAAGCGAATAATCGTTTATATTCAATGTGCATATGTAGACAATTCCAAATTGTACGTAAAATGCAACGAGACTGAAATCAAAGTGTATTTTGCAGTACAGTAGCTAAACAGGTTCAGGCAGTTTCATCGGCGTCAAGTTTCTAAAAAAACAAACCAAACAAAAAACGCACGGCAAATCGTGATAGCAACTTATGTACACAGAGGGCAACAAGGAATAATTAAGGAGATAACGTATCTCATGACATCTAAAGATTTTTTTTTACGGCGACAGATGGAGTATTTTGTTTTGTCTTGTTTTTTCTTGTTTAATTAAAAAATTAAATACCTAAGCGCTAAATATATTAAATTATTTTCGTTGCAGACAGAATAGAATTGTTTAACCACGTGCTTCTATGTATAATATGCTGATAGCACACCTTATTAGACCTTTGCTTACGACAAAAATTAGTTGTAAGTGCTATTATAAAAAACTATTATGACTGTCAGCAGCAAACAATCACTTACGACACTAGTTACAACGCGCATCAGAGAATTCATTTTATTTAATTTCAACTGTCCGTTTAGGAGTCCGATACGTGTATCGTACGAGATGTATAATTATTAGACACTTTTGTTTTTTATACAGCGTAGCAATACTGTAACAAACAGGTGGGCTTGAACAGAAAGGCGCCAAAAATGAAATTCCATGTATGACGGAATTGTTTTCAAAGTTAAAACATCGACGTACTATTGGTCTTCCCCTTCCATTGTATCCAGCCAATCAGCTTTGTGGCGTGTGACAACTCTAAAGCTGTACACACACATTTTATTCAAGAGTATTTTATACGTTATCTTTTAAAAACCGATCTTTGTCAGACGGAACGTCCATTTGGTTATTTTTTATATGCGAATTATACGTAGAACTCACCAAATAAAAGCTGTATAACTAGATTTATAAACCAATTGTTTACAAACCATTGGTAGTTTACTAAAGTAAATAATTACACCGAGATAATGTAAAATGGAATTTTTATGTAAACAGTACATTGTTGATAATATTTTATATTATGTGATGCAAAAAAAAAATAATAAGGTTTAGATCTCAAATATTTCGGGTTTCAATTTCAATTACCTACTTAAAACGTAAAAATTAATAATAAAATCTTAAAAGAGATGTATAGTTGGCAGGCTTTGATTGTTCCCATCCTTGCATTAATATCCGGTTATTGCGTATTCTTACATAAAATTGCTTGTTCGTTGTTAATTATTCTGTTTTACACAAATTTATACTAATATGTAAAAAATAAACGAACATTAATGATATTGAAAAAAAGCATGTATGTAGCGTGAGGTGTTTATCTAACTATTTAACTGTATTTGTCGCTTTTAGTAATTTCAGTAGTCGTTGTTATTGTGCATTTTTTGATAAGTTGAAGAATTTTTTTATTCTCGTAATAATTGAGGAATGGACAATTTTTCCGTTCCTTCAGAATGTTCGTAAACATTATGATAATTTACTTCAAATTATACAAACGAATACATATATAATTCTTAGTTATCTAACCAACATCTGTTGGTGACATTATTTCAGTTGCTAAGCTACCACGCTAGTGAAAAGATAAAACGAATGTACACGAACTTATCAATTGATGTTTCATTTTCTTCAAGTTTATTAACATGGATAATTGGTTCTAGTCAGCATGTTATAATTTTATTATAATTTAATTAAAATTGCAACTGATTGTACACATTATTCGTCTCATTTTGTAGCAGTAAAAAAAATAATATTGTGATACAAGAAGCGTTATGTTATGCTGTAACACGGCCAATAAAGTGAGTTAGGTATAACTGTACCTACTTGATAATAGATTTGTTAACCCATTAAACTGCTAATAGACTTCATAGTGTACCTACTCTATCACTTAAATGAAAATAATTTTTTAGAGATACTTGCACCACTATTATCTATTATAATAGTTGTTATTTACAAAAAGCTTTTTTTAGTAAAAGTAGAATAAATGTGTAGGTATTTATTAAAAAATAGAAATTATTTAAATTCATCAAATCTTAATATCTCGACAGTATTTTGAACTCTATAAGCATAATTTTTGATATTTAAATACTGGTTTTGTGAAGAAGAAGCAACCTTACAAAAACTAGTGGAACCGGAATATTTTCGTAAAACCAATTTATTACTTTCAAATAGAATCTTGTATTTTTTGTAAATAACATACTGATCAGGTCATGTCGAAGACTATTAAATGACTTCAGTATATTAAGAATTTTTACCAAAATTACTTTTTTCTCAGATGTGAGGTAATTCTGGAAATCTTATTTTACAGCCTTCATATTATAAGAAAATACTAAGATAATTTAAATATCGTTTTGTTTATTTATGTTTGAAAGGCGTTTAAGAAACGATCGAATTCAAAATTTAATAGTTTATCGCGTTTTATGGGGACAGTTTCGTTAAACAGCTGATGTTGATAATAAAAGGTCATAAATTTTTCAAAAACAAACAATTGTACCTATATAGGTATCTAAAAATTGAAGGAATATACAAACTTGATTGCATCGCAAGTTTTTTAGTAAGAAAGTTTGTTCTAAATTAATAAAAATATATCTACCTATAATTTTACAAATAATTATTTTTCTTCTTGATAGTCTATATTGTAGCATTTTAACTTATTTTCTGTCTTATTAGATTTTTTGTATTTATACGTTTTTAATTTGGATGGGTTTAACTAGTAGTGTGTAATTTTAATTAGTTATCTATCTTACATGATAGGTGGTTTAGTTTTATAAGTGATGAGAAGTATAATAACATAACTAATTTCGGCTGCTCCTGCATTGGTTAAAAATAGGGAGTAACTTTTTATAAATTGATATTATTATGTCTATTTTTAATTAATAATATTGTGGGCCGAGCATAATGTGTAATGTAAAGTAATCTCCTTTTTTTTTTAGCAAGTGACATTTAAAAATATTATTGTACTAATTGTTTTAATGAAGTGCTTGGCCTTTTGCATAGTAAGCTATTTTTAGTCTTCATAAGTATTTTTGTTACATTGAGTACCTACTGTCATTGAATGCACTTCAAAATAATAATGGCTATATACCGCTAATGCAACATGTGTTGCCTGTAAATCAGGCGTTTAAACGACTAAAATTTACCGGCTAATTATATACTTTATTTCTTGTTTCAGATCTTCCATGGAGGAATAATGGCAAAAAGCTTGCTTTTTATCACAGGTTAGTTATTTCATTTTTTTTTCATGGTATTTGTAGCGTGTTTGTAACATTTCGCAGCTTGTTTATACAGAAATAAAGTAGAAGCGCTTCAAAAAGTGATAAAATTATCAGTACATTAGTGTTATTGGTTATCAGTATTTCAACTTCTGTTCAACATTCCTTTTCACAAAGTAAAAACAAGTAAGAGTTTAAATTAAAAGTAAAATTGAATGTCATGATTGTACAATTTAATTTGTCGTACGTAGGTACCTATTTTCAAGCTCAGAAGTATTTGGTTATTTCAATTTTGTAGAAATATTTTTTTTATTTATTTTTTCCCCTTCGTCCATAAAATTAAAGGGTTTCACATTTTTATTTGTAATATGTACCTAAGTATTTGCCTGAAGTAAGTATTGTTTTTAATTATACGGAAAGATAAATTGTATGAATGAATCAATTACTGATATGCCTATAAAAAATGTAAACTTTACCTAACGTCTCAGTCAATGGCGTAGTTAAGTTCTTATTTATTTAGTAAAATAATACAGATACATAAAAACAATTTGTTTGTATGGACGAAAGTTGAAATATAAAAATAATTCTAACCAAATTTTGCATTAATTTATTTAGTAGTGTAAAAAAAATTTATAAAGAGGTTGCGGACGATGAGTAATAAAATTATTATTACTGATTTCTAGGTTTTTATGATTTTTAAATGTTGTATTATAATAACTGTAGAGTACTAGTCTTTAACAATTAGTGGCGATAAGATATACGTTTCTTTAAAGTTGAGATACGGTTTATATTGTGTGTGTGTACTTCAACGTTATCAGGGTGTAATTTAAACGTTTAGAAAATCAAAAATACCGCGCAAATTGACTGTTTATTTAAACCACTAACTTTCATTTAACTAAATCCATAAGCGTTAGATTTTTTAAAATATATGCAAATACCTATCTGTTAATAATAGAGATAACGTGTATCTTTTTATAAATATTATTTATACTTTTATGTAACACTTTACGGTTCAAAAAATTTAGCAAAAAAGTTGAACGATTTATACATAGGTGTAGATAGGTATATGTACAAATAAAAATTCTACAGTAAATTGTCTCCTCAGATACATACATACACGTGTATGTGTGTATCTGGCGTGTATAAAAAATAATTACATATTATATAAAACCATTACTTTTATTATTTACTTTTCGAGACCGTTACGTTTTTTTTTTTGCTAGGTTTGCGTGTACCTATGTGTATATAGTGCAAACAATTATATCATATATACAATATGCCTGCACTATAATATAATAAGTACAATTAAATTATACATACCTACATATTATTTATTACATAACGCGTCTTGATGGAGATACACGCACACACAAACAGATAATACATAATACCTACAGTGGCGTACCTAGGTAACCAAAGGCCCTGGGGCAAAAAATAAAATAGGGCCCCTATTAAACTATTTAAAATCGTTTGTTCCGTATTCGTCGTGTTCCGAATTCGATGTACTTCAGATTTGTCGAACTCAAGATTCGTCGTAATACAGTCGACTCTATAATAAAATAAAAAACCAAATACAAATTGTAACTTATTTTAATGAACAAATTAAAAGTATTTTATTAAAATAAAAGAAAATATCTACCTGTTATCGTTCAAAAATATGGTCCTGTGACAGACACACAGACAGCGAAGGCAAGTTAATAGGGTCCCGTTGAGCACCCTTTCGCTACGGAATCCCAAATAAGTAGAGATTTTTAATCCAATAACACCACTTTCTTGACCGGCTATAGGTACGTTTTACGACAAATCAAAATTTTATCAATACAACTAAAAATATAAATATGTAGAAATACTTTAAAGTTACAAAGCTACTTTATCATTAGTTCTTTATTGTGCATAGCAGGGCACGTCCTGGTTCTACACGCAGTTTACGAATGAATAACTGGATAAATTAATTAATATGTTTTTTTTTTTTTTTAAATAAAAGTTAGTGGATATTTCTAACACATTTTATAGTTTGTAAGTCAGAGTCCGAGGGGCCCCCTGAGCTTAGGGGCCCCGGGGCACTGCCCCGTCTAGCCCTATGGTAGTTACGCCACTGAGTACCTATGTATGTTGTATTTATAATGATTTTTGCGTCTATATTTATCTCTAGAATGTTGCTGTTTTTCTATAAATATAAGTAAACAACTTGATCAACGGTATAAAAAAACTGTAACTTTTTTTCATTTTTGAATAACAAATAACGTTAACAAGTCGAGAGTCTGTAAAACGAACAAATACATTAGTGTCATATCTTGAATACTTTGAATATCAAACATTTGCAATGCTATTGAATAGCGCGGGAAAATATATGTACATACATATGTGAAATATGTTTTATAATCAAATAAATGATTTAAAAAAGGTAATATAAAAATCTTAGGGTTAATAATATAATAAGTAGTATAACGAGGTATAATTATTTTATTTGTTTTTTGAATTCATTGCAATAGTTATTACCTCAGTAGAAAGTAATGTTTTTATCTTTGAATTAATTCAAGTAAGTAAGTATTAGGTAAGCATAAAAACTTCAAACTCCTACACATTTTTAATACATCTACTATTTGACCTATGCAAAGCAATTAGTCACATAGACTGAAAAACGACGTAAGACATGATTACTGTGTACACAATACCCTGTGATTAGTACTAATAAAATCATTAATCCGCTAAAAATTGAATAGTAATAGATGCAGGCTTATTTTTTTCTTTTTAATGGCATTCAGCACAAGATAATGGTAATAATATGAGTAGTATAAAAAATAGCACTTAATCCTTAGAGTAAAATGTTGTTTTGTTTGTATACTCAGGCTTTGTTACGCCTGGAGTGACATAATCATATATCTAGTAATTATCGAATGACTGTTTTGTTTTCCTAAATGTTTAACAAAATAGTTTTCACGTTATAAAATTGAATACGACACTATTTTAATTCTAAAAAATTACAAATAATCTATAATTGATTTGTAATATTAATAAGCAAATAAAAGTACCAAAGTACATAGGTACGTACACTTTTTAAAATGCTTTAGGTATTTGTATCTTGTTTTCTCGCGCTTTGCCGTTGCGTTGTTCTTTTGAACAATCGTTCCTAACATAAAAGGAATAATAAATTTACTTTTATTCTTTCTTGCAGTTTGTGATTTGTTTATCAATAAGTTGAGACAGCACATTAATTTCGCTTAATAATTTTGTACTTTATGCAGTATGAATAGGTAATTTTTATTATTCCTTGGAAAAAACTTCGATAATGAAGATTATATAAATATGTATGGGATTAATCATTTCTTGAGTAATTACCTACGTACCTCACTTACTTGAAGTATTCGTCTGTACAATTAGAAATTTTTGTTAATCAAAGGAAACGAAAATAATTAGTAGCGGAATCCTTATTACAGATGGCGCTCTTCACGCTATCTGTAGTTGTTTGTTATTCGTCAAACGTTTATATATTTTTCCAAACAAAAAATACGTTTCGTTTTTTTCTTTTTTGTACAATTAAAAGTGAAGGAAACTATTTTAATGTTGTTGTCGAATGAACCATTCAAAATGAATATAACGAATAATGGAAATTCATTTGTTTACTAAAGATAAAGGGGTACTTTAATAAATACAATATTAATTAGCTACTTTGGGTAGTTCTTAAAAAAATTAGTTTGTGTTCTGTATTCTATTCGGGCAGTTATACTTAAAATTCCGATAACGTTCAAGTACCATTTTTAGTTTCTGAGTTTTAAAACATTTCGTTAATTAGTCGCGATTTTCTTAAGTTAAATACCTAATAAAGAATTAACTAGGTACATAATACTGTACCTATATGTATTGACGGTTCAAGGTTCAGTTAACACTAACCATGATTACCTGTTGTTATTCATTAATTTACATACTATATATTTATTTGTCTAAGTGTTATAAAAACTTTTAATAATATTAATTTACTACACAGTTAATCACATGCGTATTTGTGCGTTCGTGTCTATATTGTTTGTTTGTTGGTAAATGATTCGAAATAGTTTTTCTTTATTTTGATGTAGGTGGGAAGTTTTGAGAGATGCTGCACAAAATTAATGAGAAAATCGTAGTGAAGATTTTAGGTTCTCAAAATCTACTTGTTTTAGTTTAATAAAATTTGTTCATATAGTCTTCCTTTGGACTAAAAGGAATATTAAATTAATATGTGTAGATATACATCACACCCCAAAAAGCTGATGTTTCATTACTCTTTGCTAACTATCCTTATATGTATAACATGATCTCGTCAGGAATTTAATAATTAACTTTGTTCGGTTGCCCAAGGTTTAATTAACGCGGATTAGCTATTCCCCTTTAACATAACATTAAAGTTTATACCGCAAGCCTGTAGTAAAATTAGAATCTCCATGATAAAAAAATTCGATACAGTTAAACAGTCGAATTTTAACTACTTTATAAATTAAGTAAACCCAAAGGTGTCATCATCTAACTTCAGTTGATTATCGATCAATTCAATAAATTATTTTTGGAAACTGAGCAGTAGGTATAAAACAATAATAATTAATTGAAGTAAATCGGTATCAAGTTTTCCGTCAACGTTGCGGTCTGGATAATAAGGACAGTCGAGTCACGTTTAAGGGGTAAAACGCTTGTTAGGTTAGTGTTTAGGTTTGTCACGCTCTGTTGCACCGCATCATTGTTTTCCCAGTTGAAGGGTGTAATAATGTACACGTGTAAGTCGCGGTTTAAACCACGTGTGACTCGATCAGACTCGATTCCAGATGTGGCATGAACACAAGCTGCAACGACAGGAGACATCTATTGGGGACATGTGTGCCTTAAAACTCCAACAAAGCAAAAGAACTCACAGGATGACTCAATAAGGGACACAAATTGCCAAGTTAAAACAATAGACACACCACGATACAATACTATTATTATACATTGTATGATCCTTACCTGTAGTAGAAAAGGAGCAAAATATAAGAATCTCCTGATCCATAAATCGTTTAATCCTTTAGTGGATTAAGTACACCAAATGTTTCGATGATAACCATAGAAACCAACTATTAACAATATAGTTCTTCTAATATGCTAAATATTTTATGTTCTTCCACAGTTTGCTCCCTCAAATTGATATTTTCGTATTAAAACGTTAAAACAAGAACTGATTAATTATAAAGAATTAAACAATTAGAATCCTGAATGAAACATCATTGCATACAGCGTAGACAAAACTTACACTCAGATTAAAACACTATTTGCAACAAAATCAGCAGTTGTCGTGACTGAGTTAATTGACCAAATAAAACCAAAACAGTACCATTTTGCAGATTAATTTTAAAAATAAAAAAGAGAATAAAGGGAAATTAAATATTTCTCTAACGATGAAAGAACTTTGTGAAAACAGATAGATTAGTTAGTTGCCCATCAAAAATAAGAAAACTATTGATGTGTGTATTTTTTATTATCTAGTGTTTCATTTCTTGCTTAGCAAGTTATCATGCTAAATGTCATATTTGTTATAAATATGAAAACCACGAACACATTTCAAGTTAAAAGTCAACTTGATAAAAATATAAAATACTATTTTTTTTTTGTTTTTTTGTAGAATTTTTATTTTATTTTTTCTTTGGAGTCAAATTTGAAGAATGTAATAAGGTAACTATAACGGGAAGTACCTAATATGATTTTTTTTGTACGTAGATATGATTGATTAATGACCGCATTTTGAATTACTTTACCTGATAATAAGTTTTGTAGGTTCCTTCGTTTATTAATTTTGTTGTTTTATTTCACTTTTATAGGTATATCAGCGTAGTTATTTTCAGTTATTAACAACATTGCGTTATGAATTATTAAGTATTAGATCAAATTAGGCGCGCGTGTTTGTCGAATTCAATTTCATTCGGGCTAACTTTAAAAAGGGGTAAGCACCGTGTCCGTCTGGTGGTTAGAAAAATGAATTTAAATTAAATTAATTTTTTATGCAATTTGTTATAGTAAATTTTTTTAAAGTAATATTCATTGACGTAATATGTACTTAACATGTATATATTAAATACATAGATAGATGCTCCTTTATTAAAAGTTTTGCGCATCATATTTTCTTATTAAATTCTACATTATATTTACACGTTGTGTACATGTACATATATCTATCTACAATATAACATAAATGTTTGAAGCAGAAGGGAATTATTGTATATATCTGTATGATTCGATAAGAATGTTATTCTAAATGCAACTATTTTGTTTACAGAACCTTGGACAAAGAGAAGACGGCAAGATATTTAGGTAAGCATTGCCTTTTTGCATGAAAAGTTGTATATTATTTATAAATACCTGAAGCTACCTACATACATAATTATTTACCGAAAGTTTAATTTATATCTGAAGAAAGTTCGTGACAGAAAGAAGATTCGTGGTACGGTACCTTCTGCACGTGAATTTGTCCTGTATCTGGTCGATTTTATTTTAGTACTTGTGTGGAAAACGTGATGAATTTAATTGTAAAGCGCAAATTATGTATTTATAATGGATTGAGTTTGTAGCCTAGACAACCGGAAATTTTGACACTTGTCATGTAGTCCAGAAACGTGCTATCACACACATTTATAATAATCTTAACAAATTAATATTTTAGAATCAGTGGCAATTTTTCCTTTCAGTTGCCTATCAAAACTAGCTACATACTTGTTTGGGTTAAATTTTTAGCAATTATTCTAGCGATGTGAATATTTTTGGTTTGCAGGCTCGAGTTGTTAAGTCGTTGAGTAATCCTGAAGGGAATACACATTATAATTAACTAGTTGCTATTTTTGGTGATGCATAGCACTTTAACCGCTTTAATGATAGCGACTATTTCATACCGTAACCTCTAGGGGGTGCATAGCACTTCAAACATTTTAATTACAGCAACTACTCCATACCGTAACCTAAGCAAAACCCTCTTGGTCGTACATAGCACTTTTCGGTGGTGCATAGCACTTCAAACATTTTTATGATAGCGACCATTCCATACCATAACCTCTTGGTGGTGCATAGCACTCTAAACATTTTAATCACAGCATATATATATATATATATATAACTATTGATAAACATTATTCTGAATTAACTTAGAGGCTAACTACATTTTATATCAACTGGGATGGTTAATAAGCTTGAATGCAAGTATTTTATGTTGTTTAGTGATATAATCAGTGAAATATACATTGTTGCTAGTTTTATTAACAACTTATGTAGCTAATATGTTAATTATATGTTATATAACTTGACAAACATCAATTACTTTAACTTACTTTTGCAAGAGTTAAACATACACACTTCTATAGGGTGGATGGAATAGTAAAAACATGTAGTTCTAAAAGAAATAAAATCTAAAATTACAAAATACCAAATAATGTACGTATAGATAGTTATATCTTGCTTAAATGTTCACGCTTGTAGTCCTACTACTTATAGTAAGCCATTTTCCTGCACCAAATTTAAAAATATTTGATCATACGGTGTCCTATTCTTGCACAATGTCAATTATCTTTTTATTGTAATTACAATACGGGTGTGAAGACAGCCACATCCACAGAAACGGGTGTGAAGACAGCCACATCCACAGAATACGTATTACAATTAGCTTCCTTAATTTCAAGTTCATTTATAGTGTAACGAATTTTCTATTCAAAACTTATTTATTTAAATAATAATTTATTTAACACTGTTTATATAACACTTAACACTAACCCAAAACTACTATCTATATTAGAACAATTCACTTATTTATATAACAATTTATTTATATCACTTTTGTCTGTTATTTATCGTTTTGGTTCGCGCACGGATGCTTTCTCACAACTACTGTCCCTCGGTCCAAAGATGATCACTGTATATGCGCCTTTAGAACTTTCTAGATGATTCGAAAAGGAAATCCTGATGGTTCTCGAATCATGAGTAATAATTAGAAAATCGTCGATCATTCCAGAATTGGTTGTGTTACTTGTCGATGGATAAAGATTTTACATCTTGTAGGTTGATAACGATAAAAGAACCGTACGCTGTGACTGTGTCATAAACATGTTAGCGATAACAAGTACATGCAACAAATTATTATCGCACACACGTACTGTGTCACTGGTCGCTACAATAGGTACATAAGATAGGCTCTCAGAATACGTAATATGCAAACAACACCACAACCTTATATTTAACCATTATTATATTGCTTGGTAGGTACGTTTGCAGACAATCACCTACAACCAACCTGTATCCCAATAAAAACCATTACATTGACTCCCTAAATCTGCCTGAAAAGTTGAACATGTATTTCTATAAGAAATAAAACCCAAAATTATAAAATACCTAATAATGTACCTATACATAGTTATATCTTACTAAAATGTTTACGCTTGTAGTCCCACTAATCGTATAGTAAGCCATTTTCAAGCACCAAATTTAAAAATATTTGCTCCTACTATGTCCTATTCTTGCACAATGTCAATCATCTTTTTGTTGTTATCACAATTAGCATTCACAATTCCAAGTTAATTTATAGGGATATAATATAGGTTCTCAGAATACGTATTATGCAAACAACACCGTAACCTTATATTTAAACCATTATTATATTGCTTGGTAGGTACGTTTGCAGACAGAATCACCTACAACCAACCGGTATCTCAATAAGAACTAGTACATTGACTCCTTAAATCTGCCTGAAAAGTTGTTTTAAATGAAAATTGATACAAAATATATTCTGAAGCATTTTAAATCTTACTAATTACCCATTTATTTACATATCACTCCTTATTGATGAATTTCGTTATTTAAAATCGCCAGAAAATATTTTCACACATATTAACTTATTGATTTAGTGGTAAAATTATTATTTACATCAAAACTGTTAACTTTGTGTCGGATTTACTCAAATAAGACGTTTTATTAAACGTCAAAATTTGAGGTTAACACAAACACAACAATCGATTACATTTGTACCCGCCCACATTTCAACCGTTCAATTCTAACTCGAAAATGTCAAAATTAACGATTTTTAATTAAAGACCCCGATTTAACGATAACAACCAGGACACTGAAAGTGGAACAGGTATAAAGTTTAATCTTTTCCCTGGACGTTTAAATTGTCAGATAGTTTCGGGATGTCGTATTATGAGAGGAGATAGATTTCAGGGGTTTCGTTACAACGCAAAATCGTGTTTTTTTGCCGTTTTCATTCGCTCATATCTTTTAAACCTCGAAACGAAATTTTACAAATCTTTACTTTACTTACTCCGAACCGTTTGCCTCTACGGCATTTGCCACACGCTTTCCTGTTTTTTCGAAATAATCGAACGAAAACTGCAATATTGACGTTTTCTGCCACGGCAAACGTCCATATCTTCAGCAGAACATTATATATGATTAAAAGCCCGGTGGAGATTTTTAAAGTTGGCCTCTTACGAGCCGCCACTATTTGTTTGTTATTATTATTACTAATAGATACGTATATGTGTGTTATTAAATTATATTATTTCTGAAAGAATATAAGCTAGTAAAATTGGACGTCGGACTACCTACCTATAAAAGAAATAAAAAAGTAGCAGTTGTTTATTTCTTTCATTGTATTTGATAGGGCTGGAAGGACAGGTCATTTTTTGTTGAAAACTTTATCGAGTTAGGTAGTTGGTATATAATATAACGTTATATACCATTTTAAAAGCACTTCTCTTCGTTACTCCTTGTTCGCAAAAATAAAGAGCAAATATTCGGAAGCACTATTAAATTTTGTATTGGGACACGTGCCCTCCCCCATGCGACCTTCAAAGATGCTAAAGCCCACCACCTTTTTGCGTGCGTCACTCAACTCCCTATTGATTATAGATGCGTAAACTGATACCTACAGAGTCGCTTTAATATCAGCCCGTTCCCGAAACTGCTTCTTCTGACAGGTGTCTCGACATGCCTGATTAAGAAATTTTCCAAGCAATATCTCTTTTTTATCTACCATTCTTTGATTTTTAAACAGATTTTTTACATATTAAGTAGTATTTTCATTTACTAACCACGGCACAAAAGCTTATACCTACATAATTGAATGAATGAGTAATTAATGTCGAATCTCGTCTTCTTTTCATCCCCATATTTCGGAAAATCTAAAGTTACGTACCGATGCTGATTTTTGTTACAATTCTCAAAATCTTTTTTTATCGTCCAATGTACTTTAAGAAATTAATGAATTATTTATAATAATAAAATACAAATTATGCAGTAGTTTTAGTGTTTGACAGCTGTTGGTGTGTTTCTTTTTCCTGAATATTGCAATGTTTATATCTTCGTTAAAATAAGGCACATACACATACTACAAAAATTTCGTTTTTTGTTGTCGAATGAATGAAGATATCTTAGGTATGTACATCTATCTATTGTTAATCTCGACATATTCATTGTTCACAGTTTTCTTTACTGTTCGTTGTGTTTTGAATGGGTCTAGTCCAATGTTAAAGAATTCGGCTCACAAACGATCTTTTTTATGAAACCAAATGCTACAACATATGTATTACGATAATGATGTAATGTAACAATTGATCGTGATAATAGAATAGTAGTTATCGGCACAAAATAAAAAACTTGGCTCACTTCTTGTATAATGAAGTACCTACCTATATGATAAGGTCTAGCCCCATCTTACAAAGTAAATACCTATGCTTTCATTTTACATTTAAGATTCTATTTTTTTACGTTCCACTGAAGATGTTTCTAAACATGCTGGGAGGTTTGAAAAATATGTTACATTTTTTTCGTCTTTCTCATAAGTTTAATTTTCACTTTGCTACTTGCAACATTTTAATTCTCGCTGTCAGCAATTTTTTGTGTGAATGAGTATGAATATTAATTTTCCTTCTTAGTCGTAGGTATGTTTTATGTCTGAATGTAATATCTAAGAAGAATGTAAAAGTGAAATTTAATTATGCATTTCTCAAAAATAAGATGTTTTCTGTGGAATAGATGATATAATATGTTAGAAGTGTTGAATTTTGATTTAATAGTGTGAGACTTGCAGATTTTGTTTAAACGAGTGTAAAAGTGAGTTGTTGGGTTTTGGAGGTAAGCGTGCGTTCTTGTGTTGTGGATTTGGTGGATTCAGTCGAGGCGGTTCGTAGGTACCTTGTACGTTTAAATTGGGGCTTGAAGTTTACACAACTTATAGCGAATCTATGTATAGATAGATATTTTTGTTTGTTTATGTCTATAATTAACATTAAAAATTGTTCGGGCAATGCTGTGTGCGACTTAGGCAGGTCAAAAATACTCAAAAAGCCGTGCTATAGCTGTACTGAAATAAAACTTATATTTTGAGCGTGGCTTTTATTCTAGATGGGAAGCTGCGAAGCCCGTGGTTAGTGGGTATCAGTGCTTTGAGCGAGTCGTCGAACAGCTCCTTCGACGCCTCGCTCTGCCCCACGTTAATACAAAGACTTCTTCGCGCATTTTCTGAACCCCATGTTTGTTATTGTGCCCCCAATGAATACTGTGCGTACTTTGGAAACGACTTTGCGGCAACGCGCCGTAACTGACGTCCCTGCGCTTGTGGGACGTGCACGTTGGCGACAGGAATCGTCGGGTCACCTCTTCCTTAGCTTGTGGCTTCTCTCTCGCTGTCGATGGATTGCCCCCTGCAGAATGCGGACCGTTCCTCTGAAGGTATACACACACAAAACATCGACACGCGCTCTTACACACTACGCGACAACTAACCTTACATAATAACTGTCACATACTCACATACACCGACATTTAAATGAAACCTTATCACTCATGTCTATTGGCAATATTTTCTACTAACTTCTCATCCTACAATTCCAATTTTTTTCTTTATTTTGTAGTTAGACATCGGTAGATATGTGCATAACAAAACCGCTATAAAGCGCAAAAAAATATGCATTTAATCATTCCACAAATACCTACTTATAAAAATTAAGTTGCTTATTGTCAGTAAACAATAAGATATTGTTGGCCCTTTAAATATCTAGTTAATCATTGTTTTGTAGTCAAAATAAAAGTTTAGGTTTTTGCACAATGTTTTCTTGCTGAATTGATTCTAAAGCCCAGAGAGTTTTTAATTAACTTTAATTAAAAATGTGGTTATCGTAGCGAATCGTACTTTAATCAGTTGAGAAAATTAGCCGTCAGTTTTATTATTGTTTAAGTTGAACCTAATCAGTTAGAATTAATTTGTAAAAAAAATCTCTCAGACATTTGTGTTCATTTTAATTTCCAGTCGTTTTCTTCTCCCCATGTTGTCGCTAATCGACTCATACAGGTGGTATTATAATAATTATTACCGTGAGAAAATTTATATTAATTCTCGTTTGTATTTGTTGTTTATTATTATTATTGAACTGTGTTTAATAGAAATATAATATGTTCAATTCTCTGTCGCTAATTAATAGAGGATACCGTTTATATCACGAAATAGTTACCTTTAATAAGTTTATATATTAACATCGAGAGGAATAAATTGTTTCGATAATTAATCGCTGCAATAACTCAATAACTAAATTTTCCGCATGTTTAATCACAAACGGAATTATTTAAATGCTAGTTGGTAAATGCAGGGATATCAAAGCAATATAAGAGTTTTTAATTAGAAGGGTTCATTTGTTTTAATGAATAAATTATTTTGATCCATATTTGTTCAACTGCATAATATATATTGTTAGTACTCATCTTTTAGGATACTACATGATAATAGAAAGGCACTCACTATACATTTACAAATATAATTTAAATAAATGGTATCGACAACAGGAAAGTTGTTTGGTTTTTTGTTTTTTTATTGGAGGGCAGTTTTAGTGTAAATAAAATTTGACATTCGGTATTGTTCTATTTTGGGCCGATAGTAATTTAAGTGTATTCGGCTTAGGTTTTTATTTATTAATTTGTTAGCGTAATTATACCTCAAAGCAGTGATAACTCTTAGTAACTTTCCTCCTTAAACTCCAGCTGTTCCAATAAGTTCTTCTTAAAAATAGATGGTGACTGGTTTTTGGCTTTTATCCAAGCAAACTCCACTAAAACTTGTCTTGTTTACGTCCGTTGAGTCGATAAATTAATTTGAAATCTCTCGCATACGTGCATACATCAAAAGTTTCTTTTCAAATTAAAAACACATATACGAGGTTGGATTGCAAAGTTTCCCAACGTTTGCCTTGGTTTTAAAAAAATAAGTTTTCATTCATTTTACTATGAATGTATTAAAAAATTAACTCCTTTTTGTCTGAATTTTACCCTATAAAAAAGAATTAGAAAGAAAAGCAATACGCGTTTTCTAGATATTCCAGCTTTTCTCCTTAAGTATAATAATGTGGCTTTTGTTGTGTAATTTATTAAATTACTTGTTTTTACCATTTTCGCAAGTATGAACTAGGTACCTGAATACCGTTTGCACTACTATTTTTTTTTTTTGCAAAATTCCTTAAACCTACGATATTACCGTTTAAAATAAACAAATAAACAAAATTACCTTGAACTTTTCAATTCTTGGTTGAACATTGTTATTCATGCGGTAACTACACTTAGACTGGTACTTCTTTACGTATTTCAGAAACTTATCATTTCAAATATGAACTGTTGGAATATTAATTTCAATTAAGTATATGTACGCTTCAACATTTATTAAATTTGTTTGTAGTGTTATATTACTGGGATATCGAAATGGTAAGTAAGTACAATGTTCATAAACATGAATTACAAACAAATTCTGTAAAAAATTAACATTGTTAATACTTATAAAAATCAAAATTAAGGTATTGTACAATCCAAATATATTATTTTTCAAAAACTACTGTACTTATTTTTATAAGGATTGTTTACAGTTTCACTTTCATTTTATAAATTGTCCCCAATCTGTCAGTCTTTTTTTTATCTGAAGCATTCCCCAGTTTTTTCCAATTGATTATGTATATGTTATGTAAAACAATTCAAATTAATTTAATTTCTCTCAAGAAAACTGTCAGTGTAATTTCTGTTTTAAAATAACTTCTACGTAAGGATTTTAAGTAATGTTGCGTAATTTAAGTGGCAAAAAACTGCTGTGGATCTTATCTATACAAATTGCTTTTGCGAGTGTTACTGTAGAGTCTTAGGAGAAATTTGTATTTAAAGTTAATATAAACCATCAGATATCTATCTGCTGGGTTAAAATGTAATATGAAAAAAAAAATTGATCTATACATTTATGCAGTGTTTCTTGTCAGCTTAGCTGTTAACCAAAAATTGTGATAATTTTGTACTTCGGACTTTTACCTACAACTACAAATTAATAATTAGTAGGTATTACAGTTTTTTAATTAATTGACATCCATGGTTTTTTGTTATTTTGAGAATATTAGCAATTTAGAGTTTCGTTAAAAAATATTAATATGTAGTTTAATCATAATCAAATATGTATTGGGTATTTAGCGTTCCTTTGTGAGTCATCAGAAGAGCTGCAAAGTCTAAGTTCAACGCCTTTAATTAAAGTGCTTTGGTACTTAAAGTCCCAACTGCATTTTAAAATCTGAGGGCTTCAAATTACAAATTACATCGAAAAGTAATTGTGTTAAGGGCTTGAATTGCAGTAAAAGGGCTTCAAATACATAAAAAAACTTTTGATGTATACTTCGCTCTGCGCTTTGAGAGGGCGTTAACCTAAGGGGTTCAAGCACTTTAATAGGACTTCGAACACTTGAATAGGCTTTCAAACACTTTGTAATAGAACTTTGAGTACTTTGAAAAAGCTTTATGCAACTTGAAAGGGAATTACCTTAGAAGGGCTTCAATTATATCAAAAGACATTTGATGACTGCTTTGCACTGGACTTTGAAAAGGCTTCAAGCACTTGCTTAGGCTTTCAAACGCTTTTTAATAGAACTTCGAGTACTTTGAAAAGGCTTAAGCAATTTGAAAGGGAATTACTTTAAAGGGGCTAAAATTATATCGAAAGATATTTGATGACAGCTTTGCACTGGACTTTGAAAAGGCTTCAAGCACTTGCTTAGGCTTTCAAACGCTTTTTAATAGAACTTCGAGTACTTTGAAAAGGCTTAAGCAATTTGAAAGGGAATTACTTTAAAAGGGCTAAAATTATATCGAAAGATATTTGATGACAGCTTTGCTCTCGACTTAGAAAGGGTTTCAATTACTTTAATAGGCTTTAAAACACTTTTTAATATGACTTTGAATACTTTGAAAAGGCTTTAAGCAATTTGAAAGGGAATTACTTTAAAAGAGCTTCAATTATATTAAAAGATATTTGATGACTGCTTTGCACTGGACTTTGAAAAGGCTTCAAACACTTGCTTAGGCTTTCAAACGCTTTTTAATAGAAGTTTGAGTACTTTGAAAAGGCTTTAAGCAATTTGAAAGGGAACTACTTTAAAAGGGCTTCAATTATATCAAAAGATATTTGATGACAGCTTTGTTCTCGACTTAGAAAGGGTTTCAATTACTTTAATAGGCTTTAAAACACTTTTTAATATGACTTTGAATACTTTGAAAAGGCTTTAAGCAATTTGAAAGGGAATTACTTTAAAAGAGCTTCAATTATATTAAAAGATATTTGATGACTGCTTTGCACTGGACTTTGAAAAGGCTTCAAACACTTGCTTAGGCTTTCAAACGCTTTTTAATAGAAGTTTGAGTACTTTGAAAAGGCTTTAAGCAATTTGAAAGGGAACTACTTTAAAAGGGCTTCAATTATATCAAAAGATATTTGATGACAGCTTTGTTCTCGACTTAGAAAGGGTTTCAATTACTTTAATAGGCTTTAAAACACTTTTTAATATGACTTTGAATACTTTGAAAAGGCTTTAAGCAATTTGAAAGGGAATTACTTTAAAAGAGCTTCAATTATATTAAAAGATATTTGATGACTGCTTTGCACTGGACTTTGAAAAGGCTTCAAACACTTGCTTAGGCTTTCAAACGCTTTTTAATAGAAGTTTGAGTACTTTGAAAAGGCTTTAAGCAATTTGAAAGGGAACTACTTTAAAAGGGCTTCAATTATATCAAAAGACATTTGATGACTGCTTTGCACTGGACTTTGAAAGGGCTTCAAGCACTTTAAAAGACTTTCAAACACTTTTTAATAGAACTCCCAGTACTTTGAAAAGACTTAAAGCAATTTGAAAGAAAATTACTTTAAAAGAGCTTCAATTATATTAAAAGATATTTGATGACTGCTTTGCACTGGACTTTGAAAAGGCTTCAAGCACTTGCTTAGGCTTTCAAACGCTTTTTAATAGAAGTTTGAGTACTTTGAAAAGGCTTTAAGCAATTTGAAAGGGAACTACTTTAAAAGGGCTTCAATTATATCAAAAGACATTTGATGACTGCTTTGCACTGGACTTTGAAAGGGCTTCAAGCACTTTAAAAGGCTTTCAAACACTTTTTAATAGAACTCTCAGTACTTTGAAAAGACTTAAAGCAATTTGAAAGAAAATTACTTTAAAAGAGCTTCAATTATATTAAAAGATATTTGATGACTGCTTTGCACTGGACTTTGAAAAGGCTTCAAACACTTGCTTAGGCTTTCAAACGCTTTTTAATAGAAGTTTGAGTACTTTGAAAAGGCTTTAAGCAATTTGAAAGGGAACTACTTTAAAAGGGCTTCAATTATATCAAAAGACATTTGATGACTGCTTTGCACTGGACTTTGAAAGGGCTTCAAGCACTTTAAAAGGCTTTCAAACACTTTTTAATAGAACTCTCAGTACTTTGAAAAGACTTAAAGCAATTTGAAAGAAAATTACTTTAAAAGAGCTTCAATTATATTAAAAGATATTTGATGACTGCTTTGCACTGGACTTTGAAAAGGCTTCAAACACTTGCTTAGGCTTTCAAACGCTTTTTAATAGAAGTTTGAGTACTTTGAAAAGGCTTTAAGCAATTTGAAAGGGAACTACTTTAAAAGGGCTTCAATTATATCAAAAGACATTTGATGACTGCTTTGCACTGGACTTTGAAAGGGCTTCAAGCACTTTAAAAGGCTTTCAAACACTTTTTTTAATAGAACTCTCAGTACTTTGAAAAGACTTAAAGCAATTTGAAAGAAAATTACTTTAAAAGAGCTTCAATTATATTAAAAGATATTTGATGACTGCTTTGCACTGGACTTTGAAAAGGCTTCAACACTTGCTTAGGCTTTCAAACGCTTTTTAATAGAAGTTTGAGTACTTTGAAAAGGCTTAAGCAATTTGAAAGGGAACTACTTTAAAAGGGCTTCAATTATATCAAAAGACATTTGATGACTGCTTTGCACTGGACTTTGAAAGGGCTTCAAGCACTTTAAAAGGCTTTCAAACACTTTTTAATAGACTCTCAGTACTTTGAAAAGACTTAAAGCAATTTGAAAGAAAATTACTTTAAAAGAGCTTCAATTATATTAAAAGATATTTGATGACTGCTTTGCACTGGACTTTGAAAGGCTTCAACACTTGCTTAGGCTTTCAAACGCTTTTTAATAGAATTTGAGTACTTTGAAAAGGCTTAAGCAATTTGAAAGGGAATACTTTAAAAGGGCTTAATTATATCAAAAGAATTTGATGACGCTTTGCCTGGACTTTGAAAGGGTTAAACTTTAAAAGGCTTTAAACACTTTTTAATAGACTTATCTTTGAAAAGCTTAAAGCAATTTGAAAGAAAATTACTTTAAAAGAGCTTCAATTATATTAAAAGATATTTGATGACTGCTTTGCACTGGACTTTGAAAAGGCTTCAAACACTTGCTTAGGCTTTCAAACGCTTTTTAATAGAAGTTTGAGTACTTTGAAAAGGCTTAAGCAATTTGAAAGGGAACTACTTTAAAAGGGCTTCAATTATATCAAAAGACATTTGATGACTGCTTTGCACTGGACTTTGAAAGGGCTTCAAGCACTTTAAAAGGCTTTCAAACACTTTTTAATAGAACTCTCAGTACTTTGAAAAGACTTAAAGCAATTTGAAAGAAAATTACTTTAAAAGAGCTTCAATTATATTAAAAGATATTTGATGACTGCTTTGCACTGGACTTTGAAAAGGCTTCAAGCACTTTTAGGCTTTCAAACGCTTTTTAATAGATTGAGTACTTTGAAAAGGCTTAAGCAATTTGAAAGGGAATTACTTTAAAAGGGCTAAATTATATCAAAGAATTTGATGACGCTTTGCCTGACTTGAAAGGCTTTAAAGTTTGAGTACTTTGAAAAGGCTTTAAGCAATTTGAAAGGGAACTACTTTAAAAGGGCTTCAATTATATCAAAAGACATTTGATGACTGCTTTGCACTGGACTTTGAAAGGGCTTCAAGCACTTTAAAAGGCTTTCAAACACTTTTTAATAGAACTCTCAGTACTTTGAAAAGACTTAAAGCAATTTGAAAGAAAATTACTTTAAAAGAGCTTCAATTATATTAAAAGATATTTGATGACTGCTTTGCACTGGACTTTGAAAAGGCTTCAACACTTGCTTAGGCTTTCAAACGCTTTTTAATTTTTTTTTTAAAAAAAAAAAAAGGAACTACTTTAAAAGGGCTTCAATTAAAAGGCTTTCAAACACTTTTTAATAGAACTCTCAGTACTTTGAAAAGACTTAAAGCAATTTGAAAGAAAATTACTTTAAAAGAGCTTCAATTATGTATATTAAAAGGCATTTGATGACTGCCTTGCTCTCGACTTGAAAAGGGTTTTAATTACTTTAATAGGCTTTAAAACACTTTTAAATATGACTGAATACTTTGAAAAGGCTTTAAGCAACTTGAAAGATAACTACTTTAAATGGGCTTCAATTTTAAAAAAACATTTGATGACTGCTTTGCACTGGACTTTGAAAGGGCTTCAAGCACTTTAAAAGGCTTTCAAACGCTTTTTAATAGGACTTTAAGTACTTACTTTGAAAAAGATTTAAGCAATTTGAAAGTGAATTACCTTAAAAGGGTTTCAAATACATCAAAGACGTTTGATGACTGCTTTGCTCTCGACTTTGAAAGGGTTTCAAACACTTTAATATCCATTCAAACACTTTTTAATAGGACTTTGAATACTTTGAAAAGGCTTTAAGCAATTCGAAAGGGAATTACTTTAAAATGGCTTTAAATATACCAATAGACATTTGATGGCTGTTTTGCAGTAGACTTTGAAAGGGCTTCAAGAACTCTAATAGGTTTTCAAACACTTTTTAATAAGACTCTGATTACTTTGAAAAAGCTTTAAGCAACTTGAAAGGGAATTAACTTAAAAGGGCTTCAAATATATCAAAGAATATTTAATGTTTTCTTTGCTCTACACTTTGAAAGGGCTTCAATATCATTCAAAGGGCTTCAAGTACTTTAATAGGACTTTTTGATAGGACTTCGAGCTGTTTAAAAGGAGTTCGTACACTTTAATAGGATTTAAAAGTGCTTCTTTTTTGAAAATTGTACTAATTACTAGGCTCTCGTATAAACTAATTTGATTATCCAATCCAAACACCGGTATTTGTTCGCGATAGGGTTTGAAATAGAGTGCTTCTGAACCTTGAAGCACATTTTCAAGCACAAAGCATTATAGCTTTGCCTATTTTGGTCCATATCAGATATGATGTACTAATTACTATTAGAGGAGGTACCTAACTCAACTCAACTCATCTTAAAGCAGAAGTTAAAACAATTTTCTTTAATGATGTAAATAATACCCGTAGGTTAATTATAGTTTTTCTAATTTGTGATCGGTTTTTGCATAATCAATTAAGCTAAAAGGACTGGTGTTGATATTTAAAGGAAAAAAAAAAGAACTTGGCGTGGCAGCATTTGTGTTTTGTAAACGTTTATTGAATTTTATCGGTAGATTTTCCAGTGTTTTTTTGAGTGGAAAAATGTTACGGTTATGCAAGTAATTTACTTTTATTTTTTTTCTGATATTTTGGGGGAAATGATTCGAAATTGGCGAACATCTGGCAATGGCGCCTCCCGCGGCGTCCGTCCGTTCCTGCTACACAGGAGCACGGTGCGGGATAAAACGTGTGGACGTCTGGATTGTTTCGTCGGCATAGCACGTGCGACATGTCGGCCGAGGGTAAACTACGTGTGTCCATGTATCCATGTGTGTACGATGTCGTACGGAGGGGCGACCGGGGGTCTTGTAATTTGACGCACTTGGCTGCCAGAACGCGCCTTAAAAGGAATCGGTACTTGAGAAGGGGCCGCATCGGTAGCAAAACTCTACAACAGCTACTACGATCGTGACTTACGCACCGCGCCGCGCCGTTGTTGCCATCAGCGTCGCCTCGTAAACATGCAGCACCGCATCCGGGTCACGCGAACTGCGCACCAGATGCACAACACATCCATTGCAATACCTGAATTCCGCTCTATACTATACTCACTCCCCTTGCTACAGACGCGCCTGCCTGCCTCTCAATGCAATGACTAATGTTCCATCTTCCCATTTACTTACGAAATCTCACTTTCATCTTTGTCACAGACACAACAACGACCAATATCCACTCTACGGAAGTTCATGAATCACAATAATCATCACAGGACGACTGTTAAAAAGGATTTATTTTATGGAATAGTACGGCGTACAATGCTTGTTATTTTCGGACGTCACAATTTCAAAAAAAAAAAACGAAAACAAAACAGTAAAACGTTTAAAGAAGATTACGTAGATCTAATAGAATAATTATTTTATCCTTTCCGTCACGTGACCTATTCTTGTTAATACACAAGTAAACTATGATTAATTACAACCTATTGCGGATATCATTTCTAAGGTTACGCGAAGGTTATTAGAAATGAAAAGAGGTTAGGTTAGGACCAAATGTCACATTTGACATTTTCTGTCACAATGTACACTACTTTCCTAACAGTCTTCTTTTTGCGAATTAATTGTTCAATTAAAAATGTGAATTATATTGTGAGTAAAATTTTTTTATTACTTAAGTACGCCAACTTATTCTATACATAATATATTTATACCGTGAACTACCTGTCAACATTTGACATACATGTATGAACTGTTACGGTTTTAGTCATACACCTCATCAGGTCACCTGATGGAAAGAATAAAATAATTCTACTATAGATAAATTATCTTATTATGCATATTGTCGTCAAGGGAATGCAAAAATATTAAACTTAAAGACGAGGAGTCTTTGATATTGAGCGCTCCCCTTTAATCCTTTCTTCCCTAGGCGATTAGTCCACAAAGTTTTACTTATTTTCCAACATCATTATTTAAATTGAAAAGGACGAGCCAAACTTTATTAATTTATGTCTTATTTTAATCTCTCATTTCTCTTTCGGTTCAAGTTCGAATGGAAAGTGGAAGGTGACCGCGCGTCCTGATCTTACAATAATTGACAAGCATTGCTGACGTGTTTCTCTGAATATTCTTCGATTTTAAAAATTCAAAGAATCTGCTGTGATGTTGAATATTTCAGATGGTAAAAGCCGTCCGTTTACAGGAAAGTACATTTGACAGGAAAATTCTTACGTAGTTACATAAGTAGTAGGTCGATGCTTTTAACGAGAACATTCTTGACGGGATCAGAGCCCACTCGTACGGCACTAGGTAGCAGGAGGGAAAAGGGTCTAGGTCCGTGAATATTTTGAAAATTTCTTCGAATACAGAATAACGCCTACAGTTAATTTAAACTTGTCTATTTGATATTAATTGAAGAGGCTCCAATGTTTGGGTCCTTTCAAAAGGGTTTTACGATGAGGATGATTGTAATTGACTTTAAACTTTTCTGGAACGCTTTCAAATTAATGAGAAAACAAGAAAACTTAAACATCAACTCTAATATAGCCTGCTTCAATTAACCAAAATTATTACTTAACGTAAAATTTGGTAAATAAAATTACATTTTTAAAAATATTAATTACTTACAATATATTAATTCAAATGGGCTAATTGAACAAAGTGAAATAAACGTATGATTTTCAAGTGAAAAGGGAAAATCTTGAGGAAAAACTAGTATGTACTTTCCTACGTATATCAAGCTAGCACTACACATATTGTATCTCGAAAAGGAAATATTGTAGGATATTACTGTATAGACCATAATTTGTCGCTAATTTGTCGCTGAAAGATGTCACATTCAACGAATTTGTCGCTGGTCTTATCTCCAGCGGATAAGCAAAAACTGCTGGAAAACCATCAAACAATTAATCAAGGAGTTCTTTGTTACATTTGTTTTAAGAGATCGGATTTATTTACCATTTTTTTTAAATAAGGTTTTCCCTGTTTCCCCCAAGTTAGGCAACACGTTACCTTTCGAGAGTTTGATGGCTTTCCAGCAGTTTTTAGCTTATCAGTTGAAGATAAGACTAGCGACAAATTGTTTGAATGTGTTATCTTTCAGCGACAAATAATGGCCTTTACAGTAATATCCTACGACATTTCCTTTTCGAGATACAATATGTGTAGTGCTAGCTTGATATCAAGCTAGCATACCAGCTGATTATGGCACGAGCGACAAATTTTTGGATTTGATAACAAATTAGCAACAAATTATAGTGCAAGTCAGAAATCGGAAAAATAACTTTGTCGTGCTAGCTTGATATACGTTGCTTTCCCACCATCATCTTCTGAAGTAATTTGTGTGGAATAATCTAAACCAATTTTTCCTAATCATTTGTCCAGCATTTTCTATACCTTGTTGTTTTTAATTTTGTTGAGTGTAGGAGTCCATTTTGTGTAAAAATTTAACGATGCTACTTAAAAAATAACAGGAAAATTTTACCACAAAATCAACTGAGAAAATTTCGAACAAATACACAAAGTGCGTTTCCGTCGTCCTTTTCAGGAGTAAATTTTGTGGGATAATTTAAGTCAGTTTTTCCTACTTAGTTGGTTGTCCAGCATTTTTTTATACATTGTTGTTTATAATTTTGTTAGGTGTAGGAGTCTATTTTGTGTAAAAATTTGAAGATGCTAAATAAAAACAACGAGAAGCTTTAACTTTAGATGTGACACCATAAAATTTACTGAGAAAATCTTGAGGAAAAACATAGTATAGACATTCCCACCATCATCTGAAGTAGTTTGTGTGGGATAATTTAAGTCAGTTTTTCCTATTTAGTTGTCCAGCATTTTCTTTACATTGTATTTAATTTTATTAGATGTAGGAGTCCTTTGTTTAAATATTTGAATGTGCTACATAAAAAATTACGAGAAGCTTTTACTTTAGATGTGACACTATAATATTTAGAAAATCTTGAGGAAGACATAGTATGTACTTTCCCACCATCGTCTTTTCGAGTAGTTTGTGTGGGATAATCTGAGCCAATTTTTCCTAATTAGTTGTCCAGCACTTTCTATAAACTATTGTGTTTAATTTTGTTATGTGCAGGAGTCCCGTTTGTATAAAAATTTGAGATGCTACATATAAATAGAATTCAAACTTTTACCACAAAATCAACTGAAAAAACTACGTAAAGTGCGTTTCCACCATCCTTTTCAGGAATAAATTTTGTAGGATAATGTAAGTCAATTTTTCCTAATTAATTCCGGCAGTACTGTTTTTTATATTGTATTCAACTTTATTAGGTGTAAAATTTTGAAAAACCAACGAGAATATTCATTTGATTAAAAAAAAAAACAATTTTGTTTGTGTTGTATCCCTTAAGTCGGGATCTGAGGTGACTAACCGCAACCGGGGTTTAGCACCAGAGATGGCGTCTCCAGATAGTGACTCAGCGTAGCGTCGCGATGCCGTTCCCCTGTTCCCGCGCAGCCGTTCCCGGGCATGACTAGCTCAGCTGCACACGTGCCCAAAACTATCTTTAGACTACGGCCCCTTACGTGTCTTTTTTTGCCGAATGTTGGCATTCGTTCACCGAGGGATTCTCTCTAAAATATCGTTCCTTTACGACGAACGTGTTGTTGAAAGAAAAAAGAACAACAAGAATATTCCACTCTCCGTTTGCTTGCGTGACCTTTGGTGGTAAGGTGCACGTACACAATTTAAATTTTATTTCATTGAACAAAAGGATGCATCTACTGCTATTTTATTTGACCAACAGATTAGAGGCAGATTATTGAATAAAAATAATTGTCTATATTCGTTTATTCATACATTTTAATATGTATCTATTTGTAATTTTACTGATGGTTCAGAGAACCAAAAAGAAATAAAATTACTAAAACAATAAATAAAACAACCATGTAAAGAATAGGTATATTATTCGAAGGAAATAAAATGCTAAGTTATATGATTTTGAAAATTCCAAAAAAAATTCTTTTGCTCGGACGTGAATGCGTATCTTTTCTTTTACTATGTGTGGATATTATGTTTGTAATATTTATTGTTTTTTTTCTCATGTTTCAGGTTCACTGAAGATTTCCATTACAAATTCTAAAATAACGTAAGTTTTTTATTATGGGTAATGTAACCAAAATTCTATTAAAAATAACTAATAATTATTTACACCATAAGTACATTTCCATATTGGAATTGATTACGATTTTATAAATAAATTTACTATAGATAAAGGAAGTTTTGGAAACACCATGCAAAAAAAATTAATACATTTAAACAATATAGACTTGATTTTTCATTCAAAAAACGTACCTATAAATCTATTTTTATAAGAAATTTATCGATATGAATGAAAGTCTGCCGTTCCATTTTGAACTTTATGTTGATATTGTAGATAAGATAAGAAAAAGAAATATTTTAAACAAAAAACTGGTTTCATTCAGGTGTTATTAAAAAAAAAAAGATAAAATTTTTTTGTACAAATGTGTTTATTTTATTAGTCCTTTACTAGTTAATAGTTTGTTCATTTTGGTTATTTTTAGTTGCTTAGAAAATTATTTTTACCTTAAACACTATACACTACTGGTAACTTACGAACCGAAAATAGGTATATATTCTGTTATCATCTTTTGATGAATAATATCTACATGGTATAGGGATATAAATAAAAAATTTCTATAAAGAAATGTGTAACTAATTCCTATGTTCAGTTCGTTAGTTACCAGAACTGTATACTTATTGCTTTAAATATTAGTAATAAATTCACATATTTTTTAAAGTCATTTTTACCACCTTTGTATTTTTCTCACTCCGGTAATTAATGTGTATGTGTTTTATTATTACTTAAACAAAGCAAATTTATAAATAACCTAACAGAGAAGAAATATTTTACTTTGCCTTCTCCTGTTGTATTGGTTGTAAGAAAAGTTATTATTTTTCGCATTTATTTTTTGTTTTCAATGCAATCATTATGCTCTCTTGTGTCATTTATATCAGATAAGCCACAGATTACACTTATTGTTATTATTATGGTAAGTACTACGTACCAATTCTAGTGACCAACTAATAGTATATCACTTTTGCAACGAGAATGGAATAATCTTATCTGAAATTTGCCTTCAAAAGTATTTAGAGTTGTACCTATTATTCTAAAAAATAGAAGTGTATGACGTTTTTGACGTTCCTTTTAATTTTTAGTTTTTATCACACTAGTGTCACTTTTGACATCGATTGTATTGTTACCTAATTTGTTAATACTCAAAAAACATTTTCCTTTGCTTCCAAAATTTCCTCCATTCTCCTTTTTTGCAGCTGTGTTATGTCTTTCGCTTATAAATTGTTTATATATTTTTTATTTTTTAATATTGCATTTTTGTAGAAGTATTGAATTAATATATTGATAATCGGGCAAATAATTTTATTAATTATTTAAAAATCAACGTAAACTTTGTAGAACACAGCATTTTATCGGCTGGAAAGTACAAATAAACGCGGTTCATTATCTGCTGCACGAGATATGATAAAGACCAGTCACTATTCCGAAGACGGACTGTCAACTTTTTAAATACAAAATTGTTTTTTCGCCATAAGTTCCTGTACCTATTATTAGAATAGTAGAATAGTATCGCGTAAGTAATTATAATTATTATCTTGAAGAAATCTAAACATAAATATTGCATAAATTTTTTTATTCTATTATATGTGTTTCATATGGTGTGGCCAATAACGCTTATGAGATACTCCCCTATATCGATCGATCGATGTCAGTAACGTTCCGTCACTCGTATGGATGAGCAGTAATATTCAGACATTTTCCTGGCCAGTTGACGCTGGTGTAAATGAATAATTATTTATATTAAAAAAATATCAAACTGAAGTTAGCAGAATTATTTTTCTGGTCTACGTTCCGAATAAGCAAGCGTACGTCGGTATTTAAGTTGTAAAAGGTTGTCCGTTGACACGAACCAGGTACCTATCTACTAATAGTTTTATTTGTCTCAAGAATATTATTGGCAGTAAGTTGGGTTTTCTAATGTTTATTTTCCGAAATTTCATTGCACTTAGCATTGAAAATAAATATTACGTAATCCACAATGGATGAAGTATAACGGTATTTATACAAAAATAACGCCTATAATTATACAAATTCGAATTTAAATGTTTATTTATAGAACTACATTTTTATAAAAACTTTTACTTTTGGGAACTTGGAAATCTGACCGTTCTTTTGTGTTCAGTTCTTTTCGGACAGTATAATCATTTTATCGTTTATTTACTACAAATAAAGGAAAAATATTTACTAATACGAGATTAATATTGATTTCCAAATTTTTATTAAGATTTACAAATGTCGAGAAATTTTCCCGTTGCGATGTATTCTTCAGATATTTTCCTTTAACATTTCAATAAAGATAAAAGTAGCAGGTTTCTAAATTTTTTTGTCCCCGAGGGAAAACCTATCAAAACTTTTGTTTCTTATACTTCAACCACAAGTAAATCAATAAAATATAAACTCTTTCGATATTACAATTTCTTTGTACTACGTATATCTAAAATAAAAATGAAAAGGTGAGGTAGCAGGCAACGTTTACATTGGATTGTTATGGTAATTTACCCTTTGACTTTGGGGTTTCGAGGGGAAATATTGAGATAAAAGTTCGATTGCGTATAAATAAGCTATTTCTCGAGTTATTTTTTTAAAATTAAAATAACGAAATTAAAATGTATATTGCGTGTTAAGATTCAGAAATCATTTTATTATTATGTTGTTTGTTAAAATAGAAAATGAAACAAAATTATTAACTACAATTTCCCTCGAAGTCATTTTTACAAACATTAATAAATTAAATTATAAAGTTTTGTACATCCTACCTATATGTCGAATAGTTGTTAACAAAAATATTTCGAATTGAATTTTTATCTCAAAAAAAATCTACCATCCATCTCTAAGTCAGATTTGCTGTAGGTATTCACTTTGATTTTTATATTTTGCAGCGAATTTCAGCAAACAAAAAACATGAGCTTTGTATAAGTCTACTTTTTACAGTTAATGGGGCTTTAGGTAATCCCTTAATGCTATGAAAGCTACATAAAATAATTAAAAAAAAAAACCATTTTTAATACATATTCCCTTTTAACCCCTACAAATAACAGCAAAAAAATCGGTTCCATGTAAAAAATATGAAAATTAATATTTAGTTTGTTATTATGTTATGTAGTACCTAAAGCCCTGCCATTATTCTCATTTAAAATTGTTTGTGTTGTATGGTTTAGTATATAAGAAGCCCTATGATAGCGTCAAACTCAATTTGCCACTTGTGTACTACGTTCCTCCTTATTGACTTATCACCCAATCAAGTTGAAAGTGGATATTTAGATATTAGCATGTTAGTAGAGTAAAGGGAAAGGGTAATTTAAATCTGTGCGTCAAATATCCATTCTCTTACAGTACTGTAATTTATTATCTTTTGGGAATTTTAATACGAAACAATTGTATTCTGTACGTATGTCTACACCAAAGATAAAAAAATAAGAAGGGTTGGAAAAAAATTATTAAGTTAGTGACATTGTTAAGTAGTTAGTTTAGTCCAAATTTTATTTAGCCACTTATTATTAATTTGACTGACACAAACCATCAAAGTTAAGGAGTCGGGTGGTAGGTCACTTGGACAAAGCTATCTTAATGTGGTATGTAATTTATAATATAATTGCAACAGTTAGCTGATAGGTTTTTTAGATAAGAATGTGATTCGTTATAATGGTACAAGTTCGATATACTACAACATAATAAATAAAATGTTAAACAAAGCCAAAATCACACTGTTTTCTTGTGATAATGCACTCACTGTTTTTAACACTAGAAAGACTGAAACTTACAATTTGTATGTACATATATACCTATATTGCCCAAAAGCAGTCAAAATGTCTGCATTGTGGAAGAATAATTAATGTGTAAAGAAACTTGTTTAAAATTAATTTTTGTTATTTTTTATGTTAAATATTAATAATAAAATATTTTTTTTTATGAATTTGGGGCTCAAAATAAACAAGTAATTTACTCAATTTAATACCAAGAGTTATTTGATTATTTAAAATTTATCAAGCAGTCAAAATTACTACTTTTTGGCAATATAGGTGTCACACGCACACACACATATGTATATACATATATATACCGGAAATGAAGAAGGGGGGAGGTACCTACAATTATTGGATTGTTTCAGCCTTTACTATATTTAAATTCATATTAAATAGGTAAAAAATGTAATAAAACTGTTAAATCTCCTCTAATTTATTTTAGTAATCTTAACAATTGTTTCGCCCAACATGGGCATCTTCAGAAGACAAACTAAATTCAATTATTCAAGAATTTAATTAAAATAAAATAAATTAGTGGAAATTTAACAGTTTTATTACATTTTTTATCTACCTACAATTATTCATAAACGCATATACATGTTGTACAAAAAGTCACAAAATTATAAGAAATTGTGTCATTATATACATAATTGTTATTCTAATTGAAATTAAAAAGCAGTCAAAATGACTTTCTTGGTCAATCTAGTTTTTTAAATCTTA
This sequence comes from Agrilus mali, assembly GCA_029378335.1. NCBI lineage: Eukaryota > Metazoa > Arthropoda > Insecta > Coleoptera > Buprestidae > Agrilus > Agrilus mali. The sequence continues at coordinate 7,298,049 of CM055664.1, forward strand.
TAATCGAATTTCAGAATCCTGATTTATTTGAAGCTTTTGGGTTAATTGTTTTAGTATAACGAAGATGCTATTATTCAATTAGTACATATATATCTATGTAGTTAGTTGTATATCGTTATAAGCAAAATTGTTTCCTGTTCGTGTAATTGTATTTATAATACATTAGTGGTTTACTATTTAGATAAATTACGCCTACACACACGTGAAGTTACCGTTTCGTAAGGAAAAAAATACTGTAGGCCCTTATAGTGCGGTTGGGAAGCGAAGTTAACGAAATTATCTTATTTTCTGAATGATTTTTTTATTGAATTACACACACGTATACATATATACAGATAGATTATGGAATAGCGTACCTTAATTTGCTAATTTTTACCTATTATTCAATTTACGTAAGAGTGAAAATATTTTTTGCTTTATCAGAAGAATTTATATTACACTCATAAAATATATTCGCATACAGGGGGTCTTGCAAAGTGTGACAAGGGGGGACGGGGGGTCTACGGCATCGTGACGTTCGCCGTTCATCAAAAAATTTTACTGAATTTTTACAGAATCCTTGGACTTCTGATAAATAGAAATATTATTTATTTGTTCGTTACAAAAGATATTTATTAATTTATTTAAATTTTATTATGAAAATAAAATGAATATTTTTAAGTATCAAAATTTGTGTATTATCAATCAAAATTTATCATGTTCAGGGGGGGGGTTTAGTTTTTGTGACGTAAAATTTACAGGGGGTTTACAGAAAGTGTGACACAGCGTGACAACCCGGGGGGGGGGGGTTAAAAAAATCTAATTTAAGCGTGAAATGTGCAATAGATGAAAATGGTGGGTAGGTATCGAAAGATAAAAAAAATTAAATTTAAATTGATGGAAACCCCCTTTTTATCGCATGTTTTGTACGTACGTATACGTATACGTATATCTGGTGTATATAAATTACTAGTTTATTTGCAGTTGATCGGCACTGAATATCTATCCTATTAATTTGCATGATTGAACACACTCGTATTTCAAATGCAACTGTTAACACGGCCGTAATACCCTTTAATTAGGGAAATATTCGGGTTATTTACCAAATATTTCGCTTTTTACTTTGATGATGCATGTCAATGCTGCAGATGAATGGTTTATCCCTGCAGATTAAACTTTTTTTTTACTATTCAAGCTAGTTATAATCGATCATCATGTCGCGATTTATCTTCATTATTTACTTTGGATAAAATATTTACTCCACCTAAGTGAATCTTTACCCTGATAAGGATAAGATTTAATTAACTGTTTTACTGTTCGTAAATGTGTTCGATTATTTATTTGTCATTTAAAACCTTTTCTTTATAAAATCTCAGAACTCGGTAGAAATATTGGTACGTTTCCAACTACACGACTATCCATGACGATCGGTGTACGATGTTAGACATAAAGATTGTATTTTTTTTTTAAGAGACACAGCGTTGACACTTTGAAGTAAAACCATTAAAGTTTACATAGGTAGTTGAATTGTATTTTTAGATAAAATTTTCGGACGTGAAGAAGAGCGAAATCCGACTGTTAGCCACGTGTCCACCTTTGTCTTGCCAACCAGGAAGACGGGCATGGTTGTGTCCTACAAACTGATAATTAACACATATGGCAACCGTCGTCAACCTTTACATAAACGTATATAAATTTGTACATAAGTTAAAACACGCGTCTTAGGCATAAGGTAGTGTTATGGTTCGCACAATATACAAACCACAGCGGCGTAGTACAATTAATCAAATATTTCTTCACAATTAGGACAGCACAATACTCAAATTGAGTTATCAGAAGAATATTAGTTTTTGATTCTGAGTCGACCCTGGTGTCTAAGCATTTATGTGATTATTTAAGCAAATACTGGACACCCCTTCTATTTTAATTTTGTTTGTCCCTATCTATGACCCACCTATTTCCTAAAATTCCTAAAAGAAGACTGACCAAAGAGGAGTTCCTTCCCTACCTATCAATCGGTTATATACCTGCTGAATGGTGGTAATGATAATATATGATAATTATGTGTTTTTTGATACGCCACTGATGTGAGCTAGGCTTAGCTAGAAACATATCGTCTGCAGGCTCACCTAGACCTAGGGGTGAACGTTCGTTTGTGGTGGCGTTTAAGAAACCCAACTCCTGAGGGATACACGACAATCATTGGGTTAAAGTTATAAGCAGGGATTCTACCGGATTTCCGTTTTGACGACGTGGTGTTCCCAGCTGTGTGCTGGTTGTCCTGCGGCACCAATTTTCCGTACCCTTTAATTTTATTTATCGCTTATACACGCTCTGGAAGGAGATAAAACTGTCTTAAGTACCTTTCACTTCGCTCCGATGCGTCTGTTTTCTTCTTCCGAAATATAAGATAAAAGTTCAACGGACACGGTACTTAATTTAAGTAGGTACACGTTCAGATATTTAAATTTTTTAATAGGAGGGAAAAACTACTAAATTTAGAACATATTTGAAATTATGAAGTAACACGTAAAACAATTGGGAGAACCATAATATAAAAAGACTTCGGCGACAGATAGTCTACAATAACTCACCAAAATTATCTACACAAATGTATATATGAATTTATTTCGGGACATTCGCGACTTTTTATATCTGTATAGAAGCTCATCAAACTAATGTTCTGTAATCTGATTCCTGGACCTACATAACCACAAAAGTTTTTTGTTATATATTATATTATAACGCTAACCTTTTTAATTTTAATATAATTACGTAGTAGGTAAATCGTTTGCCTTAGGAGTATCATATTTATATTGTCCATGGTGGATACATTGTTAGTTTTATGCTTAATCGATTAAATTTTCATGCTTAGTCGGTTAAACGCGTCAATTAATAAGGTGCATCTTTTTAAAAATTGATAAAACTTGAAACATACTGGACTAGAATAACTGCAATTACTAAAATCGCGTAGCTTCATCTGTATTAACACAATCTTATCAAAATCTATTATCAATAAGTGTGTTCTCAATTGAATGACTGCAATTTCCTCCTCACCAACTGCGAAATAAAATTTACAGACATTTACGTAAAACATTTTACAATAAAAGGGCGGTAAAATATTTATTTGTTAAAGTAACATATACTCGTATATTGTACTTATTATGATTGAGAGAGGTACTTTCTACTACCCATACTAAACGATGCGTTGGGCAAGTTAAAGGGGGTACCATCGAGCCATCTGACGCACTATGTGTAGGTACCCCCCACCTACGCGTTTAATATTTCATATGACTTGAAATTTGATAGGCCATGAAATATTTTTTTCTGTGCATGGGACCTATTTAAAAAATAACAAGATGGAGCATTATTAAAAATTCAGCTTTGAAAATTGTGATTTGTGGCCGGCCATTGCTTTTTTTACTACGTTACAACTGATTGGTGATTACCTATTGCAATTTATTTGAAAACTGTTATTTTTAACCCGCACAAATAAAGCATTAAAAAATCATTTTTATGTAATGGTTAATATCGTATGATGCTTTTTTAAGTAGATAAGTAATTGTGTTAAAATGAACCGAAATCACCGTGTATTATTAGTGCAGTTTAGTTCTAATTTTAACAGATACGTATGTATATTTTTGGAAACAATTCTCGACTTCTCATTTAAGCTAATTAATAACTAAATTACATGTGACAATTTTTCTCCGGATTTTTTCAAAAAACGGGTCCAAAATTGTAATTTGTGACCGGTGATTGCTTTTTTACTACGTTACACCCGACTATTATCTATTGTAATACAATTATTTTTAATCTGCATAAGTAAGGATTAAAAAATTATTTTTATGTAATGTTAAATATCGTATGATGATTTTTTAAGTGGATAAGTAATTGTGATGAAAATCGCTGTGTAAAATCATGGTTGTTTCTCAGTTAAAAGTACTAATAGAGTAATTACGTTTGTTTTTGTAATGGAAAAAAAGGAGTTCAAGGAAATTAAACTGCATGCAAATTGTAGATTCGCATCCGAAAATGTATGTAAAAGCAGGATTTATTGATTGTTGCACAATTTGCACGGTCGGTACAGGAAAAGAACTGATTTTTAACTATACACATTTTGCCCACGACATAAACACAAAAATGCGTACACGTTCAATACCAAAACTCTGATGCTTTAGACATTAATCTATTTTTAAAACTTTTTCCCGAACTTCCGTATGTCTCCAACTTATACCTGATTTCTGAATATCGTAGGAAACGGTAACCAACGGTTCCAAATATTTAATTACTTAAAGAAATACTTTTCAGAAAGAATGTTAAAAGTTACCCCAAAGACAATAAAAGCAGAAATGACAATATTTAATTTAATGATATTTACTATAATTATCTTGAAATTGTCAACTATATATAAACGGTAATGTTCTTTATTTAAAAAAATTATAAACCAATTAGTTTTTGAGTTTTCTATTACTTGAATGGTTAATGTGTGTTATTTACTTTAAAATTTATCACACAATCAGTTCTCATTAAAAACATTATATGTATAAATTGTTATTAAACATTCTGCATTAATAATTTGTATAAAATGAATCAAAATAAGATGAATTCTTTTTTTGCGTATAATTTTACAAAACAACGCAGAATATAGGCAGTAAAAATTTTATACAGATGATGAAAAATTTGGCATTTCTATTAAGTTTGACTATAACAAGTTTCTAGACGGTTTCCAGATAATTTTGGCAGTTATGGCACTTTGTTTCCAAACCTAATGATTTGTGCAGTAGGTAACTTTCCTATACGCCCCCATATATAAATGAAAAACTGATCAATCTCCTAAAAGGTCATTAGTAACTAAGTTTTCTTTTCACTTATATATGCTTTGAGAGAGTTTGTAGATATTTAATAAGTGTTTGATTTGATGGCATCTTTTTACTGAATCACCTTCAAAGGTTCTGGCTTTGTTTTGCTACTGGTCCGTTTATTGTCACTCGTATTAATCGAAATCTTTGGCTAACACTGCCGTCGAGTTTTCTCTACGTTGGCATTATTCCAAGGTTTTTAGATACGTCAAAACGTAGCTAGCTATACGGCTAGCATTTCCTCTACGCTTTAAAACGCCAACAAATCTACAGCTTGCTCTATCACCCGAACAAAAAACGTTCACTTTTTAACCCATTTTTCACTACTTGTGTGTACTAAATAAATACCATACATATGGTCGGTTTTGCAGACTTAAGAAAATGTAAACACTCTTTTTTCTATGATGGGGCACAAAAAAAAACATCGCAATTGTTTTGTCGATAAGTAGCACATATGTTATCTTCACCAAACCAACAGTTCAACAGTTTTGAGTTTCTCAAAATAATTCAAACGTTCTTCGCTGTCCGGTAGCATCAAAAATTTTATTACACATCTAGATAAAAGCTCCTTAAGTTTTGTTAGCACGAACGAATTTTAATTTTCAGCTTTGTAATATGACTGAAGTAATAAACTAAATAAACTTTTTGGTTCTCATGTAGGTACAACTAATTGTAAGTAAATAGTTCCTTCATGTACAACTTAGTACACATACAATAAAAAAATTGTGTTCAAATAAAATCGTCCATTTTCCTTCACAAAAGTGACTAAATTAGTAGCTTTTAACTTTTTCGCCCTCATGTACAACTAATTGTAAGTAAATAGTGCTCTCGTGTACAACTAAGAACGTAGGTGCTAGGTACATATTTTAAAGGGGTTGCTGTATAAACATAGATCAAATATAATTCGTTAATTAGTAACATTCAATTTTTTTAGTCCTCATGTACAACTTTGTACGTACAAAATATTTTAATGGGGTTGATGTATAAATCTAAAAAAATGTGTTGGGTTAAAATTAGTCTATTTTTCTTCGCAAGTATCATTTAACTTTTTGGTCCTCATGTACAACTTATTGTAACTAAATAGTGCCCTCATGTACAACTAAATATGTCATACATACTTTAATGGGGTGGATGTAGAAATCGAAAAAAAAACTATTGTTTTCGAAAAAAAATTCTTGTTTTTCTTCGCAAAACAAAGTGAGTTATTACTGTTAACTTTTGCATTTAATTTTAACGTTATCTTTAGTCTAAATTTAAGAGTTAAACTGACGTGTTGTGAGTTTTATTAAATTTTGTGAATGTAAATTCATATCTCTTTGGGTATATATTACAAAGAGGGAGTAGCGAAAAGATTTGAGCTGTATGTGGTCTAATTAGTTTCGTTTTTGTCGAGGATTCGCTGTATCTCGACAAAATTCGAACGCTTTGCTTTTACCCCACGCATCTTCTCAGCACCAGCTGACTAGACCGGGCAACGTAACGCAACGGCGTCGCCTGTTTGGTCGAGATTGAGTGACGCAAGCGTGCGCCAACCAATCGCGCAAACCGACGGTGGCGGGCACCGTTGGTTTCGTGTTCCTCCAAGTTTGACACGGGATTGTCGGGACTCGGGGATCTGACGGTACTCTCTCTCGTATGGTAATACCCGTCGCTTCCCAGTGGAATCTAGTGATGTGGAGATTACTTCCTATTCTTCGTTCGTTCGGTGAGTTAGCCAGCTCGTTCTTATTTATGCAAATGTCTTGTGAACTTGTAACCTCTTGTTTACAACGTAGTAACAGTACATCCCATTAATGACTTTGACTTCAGTTTTCGGTAAATAAATAAATATATCTACATATGTATATACGGTTCGGATATTTCTTCACTCGTGACAAAAATTTAATGGACACGAGTGACTGATTATCTGTTTCAATTTAAGTTACGTGTGCTTGTCCTTCTTTACGTGACCATCTTCAGGATTATGTGAGTGATATGTGTGACAATGCGCGACCAGATATCAAATAATTATTATCTGCGCAATTGTGGTGGGTGTTCACTTAACCGATAACTTGTGCGCACACACGTGCTAACGTGCATGTTCAGTTACTAAACTTTGTTTTCAAATTAGTTTCAACCCTTATTGGTATTTATCAGTTCATTTGTGATGCGTACCTTTTTGATCGGGCCTTGTATATTACACTATATTACGGTGGATTTAAAATTCATAGTTAATTTACTCTGATGACTATTGTTATTTTAAAATTTTTGCAGTAATTATCTATTGTTAAAATGTAATTGTGTAGTTGTAGGTACCTAGTTGTCGTGAAAATTTAAATAACGGTACGGTACTGTAATAAGTTTTTTGTTAGTTTTGCTTTAAATGCCATAGGTTAAAATGTAAACATACAATATTTTTTTGTTAATTTTTGACTCGATAATTAGTTTGGAGTTTTCATTCATGCAGTGAGTGAAATTTAGTATTCTAATAAATTATTATATCTATGCGTCGCCGGTTAATACTCGTAATAACCGACACGATTAAAAAATATAATATAATGTGCACGGGATCATTGGAATGCATTCTATCAAATACAATACAAATTGCCATAAATTGGGGAAATATTTTGAAGTTCCTCCTATTACCGCGTTAATTTATTTTGTAAATAAATAATTACAGTTTGAAAAATTCACCAATTTTTTGGGAGCACGTCCACAATAAAAACTACGGCCTAACTTACTACCTAGGTTTATTTTAAGCATTTAAAAAAATATAAGTGCATGACTCTTATAATTCCTGGCCATAATGACATAATATGAATTGAATACATAGTTTGTTTGCATGTTTTCGTGGGAATATAAATTAGTTCTTAAAGCGTTTACAAATACAATACATTAAGAGATAATTAACACATTATCTTATTAGTTAGTGTCATCTCTTCTTTACCTAGCCGAACATACCTATGCTGGTCACAATCATTAGGTGGTCAGTCGGGTACGGGTAAAAGTGAGTTGTTCTTTTATAAAATAATGTCAAGTAAGGGTAAACAAATTCGATAGAATAAACATAACAATACAAGATACGGTGTTGCATAACAAGTTTTGTTTTTTATGTAAATCACACATGTCTCTGTTAAGTGAAAAACTAATGATACAAACAGTCATTTTGAGAATAACCTTGGTTTCGGTGATGTTATTCATACGAGTACATTATTCGGTCATCTTTTCTTGTTTAGCCTCTTGGTAAGTCTCAAAATGACATAAATTTTACTGCTACTGTTACTACCTTATTCATTATACAGACACATTGCTATTCATCATGTATTTAATTCGATTTAAAGCTACTAATATACCCGTTCTTTTCAATTTGACATACTTTTGCAAACATATTTACCAAAATTATAGTTGTATTTCAAATAAACGCTGCAAAATAAACAGTTTTGTAACTACAAATTTATTGATTTTCTTATCAACCGATTAATCATACTCAAACAGAATTTCGGTAAAATAAATATGTATTAAAAATTATTAGTGCTGTTGTTCGATAGTAAATAATAAGAATAATAATTCAACTCGCATTCTGTTAACTCAGAAAAATAAATCTGAATTCTATTGTTTTTTTTTTTTTGTAACTAACAATATATAGCAATTTAGTGTATTTTTATATTATATGAGATATTTTAACGATGTGTAAACTAAAAATAGACAAATTTAGTTCTGAATTTAGCTTATAGAAAAAGCAATTAGCATTCTTGATTTACCATTAAATGATACTTGACCAGTTATATACTTTTCCTGAGGCTAAACACATAATCGTTTCCAGATTTTCCACTAATAACGCTCTAATAATTTTCACTTATCTTTGTACGTGTGTGTATGTAGGTATATAATACTTAATATCATTATAAGATCTAAAAATTGAAGAATTCGCATTGCTTTTTAATATTGACAATTGAACTGTTTATGCTCCCTCTTATTGGCAGGAATCGTGTACGTAGGTGTTTATTAAGAATTAATAATTTCTTTTTTGCGCTAGTCAACAAATTTTTTAGAAGTAAAATTAAAGTAGTTATAATATTATATTCAAAGGGAAATCTCTTAACGAGTTTTAAAGAAGAACAAGATTAAAATTATTCGAAGTTTGATTATTCTCGTTTCAAAAAAGTGGTGACGCAGAAGAAAAATTTCATTTTCAAGCACTATATGCTACTGGTTCAGGTGAGCGCGTAGGAGGACACTTCGGCCTTGCTATCGATCGACTCAATCCATGCCGGGTCTTGAACAGGGTCACTAGATGTGCGGGTGTCCCCTACCTTCCCGAACCGAGCGGCAATAAGATCGACTTGAAAATTAACGAAGGTCGCTTTCGATTTCGAACATTTAGATCCCCCTTTATTTCAACAATCTACGGAAAGTCATTATTTTCTAGAAACTCCTGTCATCCTTCCTGAACTGTTTAATTCTTTTAGAAAGTTATTATTCTATGGATTTTTATTAGATAGAAGTAAATTTGTTCCCATCCCACATATTCCTTTTCTACAGCTTCAATAGATGATGTTCTATATCTTCTACTATAACCGCCTTTTTTTATTTATTCCCTGGCATGCCTTCACATTTTCAATACATATATTTCGTATACACAACTGATAAGTTACGAACCGAACATAAAGATATTTGTTACACGCAATCACAACGGGCGGCATCCATCGTCTTTTGATAAATAGTTAGTACTTGGAATAGAATTCTAAGTTAAAAAATCCTGCAAAGAAATCTGTATACTGCGAGTTTTCGCATAAGCAAAGTATATCACAAAAAGAAATTTATTGTAAACTTCAATATATATTTTGTAATGGGGGAAGGGACATACTCTTACTTGTTTAGGTTTATCTTGTCATTAAAAAAAGTATTTTTTGTACACGTTTTCTTTAAAAGTTACCTGAAGATTTTTTAATTACATATTTCTCTTTTCTTGCAGAATACTAAAACTGAAAGCTCAAGGACAGTTACAGTTTACGCATCTTTACAAAGGCTATAGCCAGATTATTTATTGTTTCAAAAGGTTACACAATATCGGCCAAAATTGCTACCATGGGTCGTAAAAAAATACAGATATCGAGAATAACTGATGAGCGAAATCGACAGGTAAATAAGCATATTTATTTGTATTTAAATAACCCTTGTTATTGTTAACCATACTTTTTAATATCCCTATTTTTGACTTAATGTTTCGGTTATAGGTAACATTCAATAAACGTAAATTTGGAGTCATGAAAAAGGCGTACGAATTGTCAGTGTTATGCGATTGCGAGATAGCGCTTATCATTTTTAGTAGCAGCAACAAACTTTATCAGTATGCCAGCACTGACATGGACAAAGTGCTTCTCAAATATACAGAGTACAATGAGCCTCATGAATCACTTACCAACAAGAACATTATCGAGGTATATCAATCCCAGCAGTATTGGTAATTGGCTGATATACAAATAGACTGAATTCGTAAATGTTTTAAAATTGCTCTATGATTGATATATTAAGACAAATCAATTTTTTTGTTACTTGGGAAATAATAATAAACGTATGTCCAGTCGGTCTATTTATTGATATCGGCTAATTATGAAACAAAAATATATCTTTAAAACGTTAGAATGGGTTAATAAACGAATGATTGCATACCTGACACGTATGTGTGTATACAACTGAGTGTAATTGTTAAATGTTTATAAGCCTTTGGGGCTACTTATCTCCATGAACTGTGTCCACTGACACTTGCAGGCACTTAATAAGAAGGAGCACAAGAACGGGGTTATGAGTCCAGACAGTCCTGAGCCGGAGACGGAGTATCAATTGACCCCACGGACCGAAGCCAAATACAGTAAAATAGACGAAGAATTCCAGATGATGTTGCAACGAAATCAAATTAACGGACAAAGGGTATGCATGGACATATGTATATGTATTTATGTAATCGTCTAATTATTATTCTGTTATAAAAGGTTTTATTATCTTCTTCATTATTCATATTGTTTATCTATTGAATACAACGTTCCATTTTATAAAGCGCAAATTTCCTATATTTATTCCTTGATCTGACGATAATTTGATCTTCGGGCTTGATAACTACAAACCGATTTTATTCCTTCTGAGTCAGATTTTAAGCTCTCTCGTTGCTTTTCGTTAGGATTTATCGAACATATTTTGTTTTTATTAGCACGTTAATCGGTATAAATTTGTCGTTTTTTTTCAGCAAGTAAATATGACTGCATCGAACTATAGTCAACCTGTATCAGTACCGGTAAATATAAGCTATGGGGAATCAGGTCTACTCCAATCTAGTCCACAGATGGCCCACACGAGCATAAGTCCAAGGCCTTCTTCCTCGGAGACAGATTCTGTTTACCCAAGTGGCGGTATGTTAGAAATGAGCAACGGTTATCCCAATTCCGCTTCTCCTATAGGCGGTTCGCCATCACCGGGACCTAGTCCCGGTCCAGGATTGAGCTCCTCAAAACAGTCACATAGTAGCAGCAAGCAACATTCACCGGGATCACGGTCTAATCTGCGAGTCGTTATCCCAACTCCGATGGGACAAAACTTGTCTTCAGATGAAGTTTCATATGGAGAAGTAAGTCACCTCTACCATGAGTTTGTTTTTAGCTAATATTGCTTTTTTCACGGAACTTATTCTCGAAAGTATCCTCTTCTTTGATTTTATAATTATTTAAAAATAGTTAAACTGGTATTTTTTATATGGACAAACTCAATCAAAGGATTATAAAGTATATAAAAACATTGACCTTGTGTGCAAATATAAAAAAATAAATAAATATGTTTATTCTATTTAACTATAAATGATAAATTTTACATATCAACAAACCTAGTGTCATATAGGAAAGAAATTTGAATTTAGTTCGAGAAAAAGTACCGAGAGAATTTTTGAGCGCTGGTTAGTAGTAGTATCTCTTGCAGCATAATCGGGCGCAGTCATCATTGAACACACCTGTGGTGGCATTACAGACTCCTGGACTATCAAGCTACCCCAGTGCGCTTTCGTCATTCGGAGCTCAGGATTTCAGTATCGCTCAGGACATGGGCTTGGGTTCAATAACCTGGAGTGGTCATCAGATTCCGACATCGTTGGCACATAACAGCAGTTTACCTCATTTGGCGGTATCTAGTAGTACGCCACCACCTTCTTCGTCACCGTTACCGATCAAAATTAAAAGTGAACCCATATCCCCGCCTCGTGAACATCACTTGCATCTAGGCTTGCACCATCCTCAGGCCCACAGTTTAAATCTTACTCAAAGTAGCCATCATCCACGACCGAGTTCTGCAGGTCAGTTAACACCGACGCCAGGAAGTGTGACGCCAACAAATCTGCCATCACCTCCTGGACCGCCAAGTAGCGGTGGTGGAGGCGGCGGTGGAGGAAGCGAATATGATAATGGACCGATGCTCAAGAGGTCACGAATTGCTGATGGATGGCCATCATAGGCGTGGTATTGTTCCGAGTGGTTTACCACGCGTTTGTTTTCCAACGTTAACTTTTGTGATAAACTAATGATGAGATGGTGAGAATTTGCGCGATTTTTTTCTGGTACATCCATATTAAGAAAGAAAAAAAGAAAGAAAAGTATGTGTTTGTACCGCGTTTATAATATTATGACGGTCCTGGAATAATAAATTTCTATTTGGCTAAATGGAACAAACTGCCAAAAATTTGTAGTAATGGATAGTCGAGTGGTTGGTGTGCAAGCGCGCATGAGCGAGACTTTCTTATTTTTTTTTTTTGTTTGAAGAACACATAACTTTAGTGCCATCATTTTTTTTCTTGTAATTGTTAGTGTCTTTTTTATAAATGTTTTTAGATAAACACAAATATTATTTATATTGTACTGTTACATAAATAGTATGAACTTAACCAATGGACCCTCGATAGTACTTGGTGCTTTCCTCTGTCTGCCCAAATGTACTCATGTACTCTGTCAACTGGCTGTATTGCGTGGTCGCCCTTGCGCCGCCCATCCGTGTTAATTGTACTGCTTCCCGTTGGAACCTAGAGTGTTCATTGTTGTAGCCTTTTCGATTTGTTTGTGATTTTCAGAGTATGATAATATGTATCTATTCTGTATATTACTTAAAAAAGAAAGAGTAAAAGAAGTATATATATTATTATACATTGTCAAATATGATACATATATTTTATCTACTGTTGTGTGCACAAACCTTTGCACATAGATTTGAAGTTTAAATTGGGCCTCTCAAAGTCCCAAAGGGCGGACAACCTCCCTTCCACTACACTACTGTAGGATTGCCTTACTCACAGTGCCTCGACAATATGTGTACGTATCTTACGATTACCGCACCATCGATGTAGCAGTCATCATCGAACCCAGTCATTACCCAAAACAGAATTTTGGGCCTACATCGTTCTACCGAATGCACAATACCTTAACTAACTTTTCCACTTACCATTTTAACGTTTTTCCGAAATTTATCATACGGTTTTAATCGATCATTTAATGTAAATTTTTGTCTTAGATTTCATGTTGGCTGTAACATGTATTATTTGTTAATGTAATCGATTGTCAAATACATATATTAAACTTAATTTTTGTAATGTATTAATGGAAAGTGGAAATGTGGAGTTGGTTCCTTTGAATATTCAATGAAACGTTCACTTTGTCAATTTCCACAGGGTATTACATGCTGGTATTACGTTTGTTTTCTACAATAATGTAGCCAGCATGCCCCAGAGCCATTATAATGATTAGTCGACAGGCAGACACAGATTTGAATGTTAAGTTTGTCTGTATTCTATTCATAGATTATCTGGGAAAGATGATGGGTGTCGCTGCTTGTGCCTTCTTCTTGACCCAATCCTACCTTTACCCCCCCCTTTTCCCTTTTTTTGGGTTCCGTGTTTGCACCATATCTATCTTCTTCTATGTTTTCATCAGATGTCTTTGCCGTTGACATGTCAGTTGATTCTATAATGTTCATTTCGTTCAAAAAAAAATATTTGAGTCCAATCGTTGGATGGATGTTCTATCTGGAGGGCGCAGTTGTACATATAAAATATATTTTGTTGTGGCTAAGAAGATGGTTACTGTTTAAATTGTTGTAAAAATTTATGTACCCCTCGGTGTTGCATCCATTCATTTGGGCATTTTCAGTGATGTGCAATATTAATCTGAATATTATTTATCTATAAAATGATGTATTAATTTTAAACCAAATAAAATTGTTTGTTACATGGTTTATTGCGATTTCTTTAGTATATTTTAAGAAATTGTATACATATCCATTTAATTATCGTCAAACCGTATGTTATTACTTCATACAATAATAATGTACAATAGAATTCAAGCACATTTAATGAAAATAATTTAAAACTAGTATCACCTGTATTTGATATTTGATTAACTTAATAAGAAAAATAAGTTGTATTGACCAGGAATCGATCATGGACCCGTTTTAATAATGGCATATACAATTTTGTAAACGCACGGTAAGTGTCAATGTTCAAATATTAGTATATATGATTATTAATGATTGTATTTACAGCTTATGTGTTACCTTTTGTAAGGGATACTTTTGAAATTTCGGTTATTTTATACTGCTGTGATTTATGGGACTTTTCGTGAACGATCTTCTAAAATTGAGTGGCTTGTCTTATTTAAGTATTTTCAGACTTCTGTTTATTACAGTACTAAGGCTTTCTTGAAGAAACATTTCTAATAAGGAAAACATAGAAAGGATTGTAACTATTGATAATGACATGTGTCGTTGAAAAAATTATTATCGTGTTTAAGTAAATAATTTTGTCGAAACAATCTTTATGTTTTCCTTCTGTATACATTTTCCTCATTAATTTTTTTTTTAATTTAATTTAACTAGTTTGACCAATTAATTCTCGAAGGAGGTTTATACCTCATACACGTACAAAATATAGAATAAGAAATAAGTTATATAAACACGGGTTACTTTTTCTAATTCATTGTAATACAAATTCGTTCCTTGATGTCTTAGGGACCGTACTCTAAAATCACACTTGAACTGAAACTGACACGAAAGAAAAGAGAAAAAGGGAAAACCACATACAAAATAATTATACATAGTGGGTTTCACTTTTCATTCTGGTAAAATTCCTAACTGAATAACAAGTATCTAAAATTGTATCTGCGCGGTTTCAAATAATCAATCATTCAACAGAAGATTTTTATAGCGCATGTAATACTTCTAATAATTTACCCTTTAACATATTGATCAGAGCGGACTGTTGCCCAAATAAATCTATGTAGATACCTACGGTCAAAACCTATAACAAAGTTACGAGAGCCGTGAGTTGGGGCAACAGAATCACGACGCGGCAAACAACATATTATACAAGGAGATTTTATAGAAGATGGAGAATGAAAAGAAAATAAATTTGATCAAACAACAGAAACATCAAATAAACAATAACGGGGGAAAAACTCGCTGAAAAAGAAAATAAGTAAAAATGTTAGTAAAATTTTTCAAAAAGTTGTGGGGATAGTTATACAGTATTTCACATACCATTTATGCTGAAACAAAATCGGAAATACATTAGTAAAAGGTTCGAGATATAATTTATTGGGAAGTACTGTACTTACTTTATTACTTACGAAGTGATTAAGTCGTTGTGGTAGTAACCATGTAGTAACAGCGGCGGTAATTTAAGTCAAACAGGAACGAAATTGAACTGGTAAGCATTCGCATGCTCCCTAATGGGTGAACGCTTATACAAAACAACGAAAGAAGTTGAAATAACCAAAAGTAAATCATTTAATAATAATAAAAGGTTAATTTGGCGCCAACTTCGAACCGATCCGCGAATTGCCACTGTTATGCCAAACGATACCTTAACACTGTCTTCCTCATAACACTTCTCACTGTAGATTAGCTGAAAAAAATATCTAATAGACGAGTGACAAGTACAAATACATGCACATAAACAATAAAATAGCGTATATATAAGTGGAATTCGACACCCAAACGAAAACGTGGACAATACATCATTGCGTTGATTGTTCTCCACCTTCGAACCTAATCCACCAAAAACTAACAACTATCTAACAAGTTTTTAAAGACTAAGCTAACGGTTACATAGTAGATAATGATAAAGCCCCAATAAGAATCAAACATTGACGTTACAGGCGCCGTGCCTGCAATGTCGGTCCCTAACACTTGAAGCGACTAAAATTAATAATGCAACGACAGTGGAGCCCCACTTTAGGGGGAAAGCTCCAAAATAGTTAAAATTAAAATAGAATACATATAAAAACTTGTCACTCAGGTCTATTTGAAACATTATTTATTAGTGAGTTACTTTGAGCTTCCGGCTAGACCTTAGTGGGGTTCACCGAAACATTTATCTATCCACCGTTGGATGTCCAAGGTCCTCATCCTCACCAAGTTGAATGAGAGTTGGAGGCGGGTGGTGCCATACAAGATTGGGTGGAAGGGGGAATCGTACTCTACACCATTTCATCACGTGCAACTCTGAAATAAATAAATGAATTATGAGAAAAGAGCAAACAAATCTTTCAATGTTGAAGTCGTCAAATATTAAATATTTCAAAAAATTGGTGTAATTTACACGCAATTGAGAACACCATGTATTTGAATTTAAACTGGTAAAATTGTAATTGGCCTCTGTATATTATTAGCATTACTTAATTTTGAGATATGCTATGGCGCGAAATCTTTAAAGCTTTTGGAAGTAATGGGGAAGCATCGTCAGATGGTATCGGTCTACATCCCCAGGAGAGATCTCACTAAGCCCTGCTTAGCAGGACCCATTACGTAACGTGTGACGTTTGTTGGCGTCACTCCTGACGTCATTATTTATTTTGTGTTAGAATGATGAGTTTGCGTTGCGAAAAATAACTTTTACAAATTTTTAAAAATCCTAAGTAATATCAAATGTTTGAAAATTAATTTTAACGATCTCTGTAAGTAGGATAGATAAATTTACTTTACCCAAATAATAGAAAGACATGTGAATCATTTGTAGCCATAATAGTTACAAGGTGTTCCCATATTTGATCTATTTCAATTGATGGAAAGAATATGATTGTCTTGGGCTGAAAACATCCTATCCCTGTAGCCATTAGTTAGTTTTTTGTTATTTAAGGGTAATATAGGAAAAAAGGATATTGGTTGGTCGTAATACGTTTTTTCAATATAAAACCAACATTTGTAAAGCAAATTATCATTCATTTTACATACAATTATACATAAAATGAGACAAAAATACTCATAATCTGTTTTGTTTTTCTTTTTAAATAGAAAAAACAAAAGAAGAAAATAGATTAGAAGAATTTTCAATTTTTTTTTAATCAGTGCTGAAACTAAAGTGTTGTAAATGTATGTAACGTAAACTTAATACAGACGGAGATTAGTGCTTTTAAATTTATGTACTTATTAAAAATTAATGTTAAAATTGTCAATTATTACAAAAAGGTTACTATTTATTGGCTTTGATTTAAAATATAATAAATTATTTTGAAATTTGCAGCATGTTACTGTGTACCTGTATTAAATGTTTAAAAATAAGACTGACTGGAATTAATTTTCTACTTTTTAAAGATAAGAAAAAGTCAAATAAAATGATTATAAAACAAATGACTTCAATAGAGTAATTTTAGCAAATCATATAAACGAATTTTACTTGCTCTTCATTTAACTGTTTAAGAAGAAAAAGACATTTTAGTGTTAAGATAATTAAAATAATAGCAATAAAAACTTAATAAACACTTTATCCTATTTTTCTTGCAATCTAACTAGATCAATGTTGATTGAGAGTTATCCATTAATTAATTAGTCTATTGATATAACAAATGTATTCTGTAACTAATTTTTTTTTCAGGTCACAGCATTAATTGTTCTTAAAGAATCCTAGGCAAGACGATTATAAAGAAAACAAAACTTAAGGTTAATAGTAAATAAAAATAATCAATTAAAATAAACAGGGATAAGCAACAGGCTGGCAATTAAAATAATTAATTAAGTTTTGATAAATTTGCCTTCTTCTCATCCCATTTAACACAGTTACTGTTATTAATTTGTTTCAAGATAGAAAACAACAAGGAAATCATCGTAAAACAAGCAAAAGCAGCTCACTGATTGATTTAAGCAATACTACCTTTTGATTGAAACATTTGCTGTCCATGTTAGTTGGAAAGTCCTTTTTTCTCATAAAATTGCTGCTGTTCCATACACACAAATATCGTGGAAATGATAGGAATTGTTTGATGCCTTGTAATAACCATTTTCTGCAAAAATACGAAAATGTTTTAATTTGCTTTGAAAAATCGTTTGTGTCTAGCATATTCAATTAAATCTTATGAAATCAAGATATTTTAATGAATAATTTACAAGTTAAATGACTATTAAAAAGTTTGTATCAAAATACCACGAAAAACGTATGTTTACCGTAAAAACTAATGTGCTCATCGTAATCCACAATATTTAAAAATAAGATTTTAAAAATTACATAAGTTCCAACAATAATATTAATTTAAAATAATTTACTTCAGTAACAGAAAAATTTAGACGCCACGTTTAACAATGGTATTGTAATTCGTAATGGAGTAAGTCCCAGGAGTACTAACCTATAATAAGGTAAACTACTAATTCCTACTCGCATTCTTTCATAATTTTCACACGATTTTTTGTTTTAGCCTAATTCTTTCAAAAATTAAAAAAATAGTGTGATTTTTGATATTGTCATATTTACATAGACTTGTTGTTTAATATTATGAGCAGTTAATTATTATAATTAAAATTGAATTTTTAAAGACAAATTAAAATTCAGATACAAAATAACGAACAAATAAATCAAAACTAGTTTTTTGAAATTGACTAATTGACAAGTACTTGGGTAATGGGCTTGAAGTACTATAAAAAATATCAAGAAAAAAAATCATTACCCAGAAAACATATAGCAACATCGTAATCTACAATATCTACTGATAATATTTCAACATTATTTTTTGCCTTCTAGCAAAAATTTTCCTTAAAATAATATGTTTTTTTACCTAGGAAATAGAAGTACCACGCAGCTGCCAACTACAGGCGAAAAACGTAACTGATTTCTAAGCTCACTTAGTTAATAATTAATAAAAAATTACAAACCTGTGCATTATGTATTTTGATGAAATTAGGATCTGACATATAAGAATCTATTCTTCAAAAAAGAATTATCATAACAATCTTTTTAAAATTTAATTCATTTCTTAAACAATTTAAAAAATTAAATTGATAAAAAAAGTAGCATGACGCAAAATTCGTGTTTTTCATTCTATGGTGACCTAAATGTATATTATCTATGATTTGGATGTTCATCATAGATTAATGTTGATTGATACCATAGAGTGATACATAACGATACATAACCTTAATTGCGATAGCGGCCAAACCAACACATGACAAATGTGTGTATCGATTTGTAGGTGTATACAGGTGTATACAAATTAGAAAAAATATTTATGAAAGTGTAGCAATTAATGTATAGTTAATTAAACAAACTACTGTAAAGAAGTGTATTTACTGATAATCGCTTTTGGATTTTAATTTTATTCCATCATGTTTGTAACGAAGGAAACTTATGTCACAACAAATAATAATAAGTTACAAATTTAAAATAAGTCCAAAATTAGTAAGGTATAACTTTTTTGATAATTGAGGACAATTATGGATTCTATGGAAGATATTAATCAAAAAGGCGACAAAGCTAAGTTAGGGTTAGGTCGCTTGGAACGTTACTATGGGCCCTATAATTTAGAAGAAAACGACCCAGATATTCGGGGATGGAAAGAGCAGCCCTTAGGTTCTTATAGTTATTATAACCGTCATCCAAATTACAAATACTTGAGTGAAGATGAAGACTTTGAAGTTCAAGACATAGTTAATCGCTCTTTTAGTAGCAGAACACCTCCAATACATTCTGAAGAAGGTATAATAAATGATTATTCTCAATGTAGTTTCAAATAAATGAGTTTTTCAGATAATGTTTTAATGAAATATGTGGGAGCAGGAGTATCATTGGCTAGTCTTATTACTGAAAATTTGTTAAATCATCCGTTTGTTGTTTTAAGAAGACAATGCCAGGTATTGTAATAGTTTTAATCATAAAAAAAAATTAAACATAGTAATTTTGAGGACACTTTTATGTTATTTATTTTAGGTGAATAATGTTTCAAGACGCTATCACCTAATTCCTGTTACTCTTGTACCTGTTATTATTCAAATTCATAGAAGTCAAGGCTTAACCACCTTATGGAAAGGAATAGGATCAGTTTTATTGATACGTGGCATGACACTGGGAGTTGAAGACTTAATATCAAAACTGACATTGTGGCCTAAGTAAGTTTCATTTATATTTATAGACAAAGGGCTAATATTTAAGATATTATTGTAGGGACATTGATTGGGAAGAAGTCACATGTAAATCAATTTTTAAACATATTTTGTTGAAATGGTAAGTAAATATATGCATCCTCTCTATCAGTTTTATAAGACTATTATTGTAGTTGCAGCACAGCTGTAATCACTCCATTTTACTCAGCCTCATTAGTTGAAACTGTCCAGAGCGAAATAGCTAGTGAAAAACCGGGATTTTTTGATGTTTTTCGAGAAGGAGTGTTGAGAATGTTTACTTGGGGATCTGGTTACAAAGGGCGAATGTTGCCCATTTGGATTTTAATACTACCAACTGTTATACTAACTGTCTCTCGATATTTAGCTCACATTGGACTAAAAAGAGGAGCGTCACGCTTTTTAACTCTCTTTAGTGAACGAAAATTTAAATATACAGGTGTAAGACCAAAGGAATCTCTTACTATGCATACGCGACGTTTGGAACTTGAAACGGAAATGAATGCTTCATTTATTGCACTTATTGTGGCAGATACTATTTTTTATCCATTAGAAACTGTCGTTCATCGCATTCACTTACAGGTAATATAATTCCAATTAGGTTTATAGTATGTACAAGTATTAAATTGTATTTTTAAATCAGGGAACTCGAACTATAATAGACAACTTGGAAGATGGTAAAACAGTCTTAGCAATCTTAACAAACTATGGAGGTTCCATTGACTGCTACGAGAAATGTATAGAAATGGAAACACCCGCAGGATTGTACAAAGGTTATGGGGCCTTAATATTACAGTATGCAGCCCATATTGTTTTAATTAGATTTACTCATTTTGTTTTCATGCAAGTGGCAGATATAATAAGAAAAACCCGTAACACTAAGGGAAAGCAAATGTAATTTTAGGAAAGGTAATTGTTGGTATGTAATTTTTTAATTAACTATACAGTTATTTATGGAAATTAAAGTACTATTTTTTCTTCTGATTCCTGACAAGGCTGTATGTTATTTCATTTGTTGTAATTAGTAATTTCTTATTAATAAATTATCGGTAATAATTTGCATGTGTATTAATTAAATATGTAGTGATGCAGTAATTTTTTTTAGTTATATTAGTTTTTTGTTTATTTAAGTCTTTCTATTTTATGAGATAGTTATAATTCAAAAACAGTACAATTAAAATTTTTTATGAGATTCAATTGTAAAAAATTAACAACAAATTTACAATGTATATATAATATATATATATATATATATATATATATATGAAACTTTATACAAAAATTTATGTTATACTTGTAGAAAAAATGAGTATAAAATTGGATTTCGGTATTTTGCAGCACCGTTACTTTTTAATTACAAAATAAAAATTACAAATCGTCATCACCTATGCCTTCGAAAGCGTGATTTTCCACAAACTCTCTACCACTCTTAAACGAAACTGTACTGAATTTTTCCTGGAGTTTCTTAATTGAAAATGATTCTTGACTTTTTGGAGAAGGGGTACACTTATTCTGCAAAATAAAAAAATTAAACATTCTTGTATCAGAATCATAAAAATAACAATTAAAAGGAAAATTATATACTTACTTGTGTGGGATTCACGTCTGGATTATCTAAACAAACTGAGTGTGATGATCCATCTCTTTTCATATAAACCAAGTTCCCTTTAAAAGTATTTTCTTTTTTTAAATCACCATTTTTCTTTATTAAAAGTTCATCTACCATAGACTGTAAGCATACAGACATTAAAATGGCTTGTTCACTCGTTATGGTAATCCATTGCAACTTGTCTTTTGACATCAGATATTCGAAAGACAACTCCAAATCGGGCTTTCCGGTGCATTTACTGTTTGCAGCAGTATTTTGCTTGTTCTAAAATACATAATTCTCATTCAATATTTGATAATATTAAATTAAAACCATTACTGTTAAGAAAAGATAAATACAATTTTACCCACATGCGTGGCTGTTATTCTCCAGCACCTCATTCTGGTTACTTTAAAACATCCTTCTTTTACAAAAGGACCATCACCTATTATTCTTAACAAAAGTTCTTGACCTCCAGCAGCTAGTAAAACTTTCGTCTGTGGTTCAGGATAGTCGCAATAACAAGGATTGAATTGTATAAATCCATAATATTTTAAAGTACGTGCTAATTCAATATAGCTATGCTTGTCTAGACATGCTTGCAGTTGAGCTAATTCTGTTCTCGCATCTTTATTGCATATTATCCATCCTTTTTCTATATCAAAAACTGTCTGAATGTAAAGGAGATTTAGAGCTATTGGATTTTTCATTATTTCATTGTCATATTCTGAGTCCCAGTAACTAAAAAGAAAATTAGTTGCATCACTAATTAACTGCATAAATAAAGAAACACGCCATATTTCAACTATAACAGTAAAAAAATCAAAATCATTTAATTAAAAGGTCAATTCAATTGACATTTACACATGCATTATAACTATTATTCATATGATCAGTTTAAAGTTGGCTAAAGAATTGATAAGTAGAAATTTAATTGTTTCATTATAAAAAAATTAAATGTAAGTATTACTATCTTCAAACTTATTACTATTTACTTATCATTTGTTAATTAATAATTACCTTTTTCTCAATACTATTCGAAATGAGGTATCATTGTATACTTTACTTGATATGTAAGGTGATTCAAAGTCTTGTAATTTACGTATAATTGTAATGTCACCATTTTCCTCTCGTTTAATGAAAAATAGTGAGAAATAGCCAATGTACAATAATGGAAGGTTGAGATGTTTGCATGTTTTAGTTAACACTTGTCTTGTTCTGTCAGTGGATAAAACTTTTAATGGAATGTGGTAGTTATTTAGTAAATAAATATCTAAAGTTCTCTCCTGCTTCTTTTCACATGCAGTTTCTTGTTGGGCAGATAACAGAAATCCCACAAACACTTCAGAAGAAATAAGTTTCGGATCTTGGCCCACTACAAGAATATGCAAAAATACAAAAATTGTAGCTATGAATTGTGCATCTAACATCTACTTACAAGTCTGAATATACTTTTCTAATAAAAGTCTCCTCTCTTCTACTTGTCCTCCACTTAATGGTAGTAGCTTCTTGGGTGGAAATGATGGCACTGATTCACTACTGAATTCCCTTTTTAACTGTTCATGGAGATTGTGAAGCTGTCTGTACCTAACAGAACAGTGAAAAACACCATTTATGTGTATATTAAAGCCCTGCAAATATCAAATTTTAATAAAACCATGAACATATTTTTTTCATGTCTTACTAACAATGTAGGTTGAACCATTTCCATCATTAAATTCTTGTGTATCTGGAATTGAAAAATGCATTTTTCGTAATAATAGTACTTCAGGATAAATATTTCTTGTATATACAGAGCATAACAACAAACAGTTTTTTTAAATTAAATATACATGTACAATTTACTTCTAATCTGTCATTTTAAACTTGTAGCGTTTTCCGTTTCTTTTTACTACTTTACTATAGAGTATAGAGTACAGAGAAGATACACACAGATTAGAGAGGGTAGATAGATCTCCTAAGAGAATCTCTAGATCGTCGTTTGTAGTATGACGTAAAGTTTAATACTAATTTTTATTGATACTTTCCTACTTCATATATATTATTTTCTTTAAATTAATGCAAATGTGGGTGAAGGTGGAGTTAACTGTTGAAAATTTATGATAAGAACAAATAATTTTTTATTTTGAAAATTATAAGATGTGTTGGCGCAGAATTTTGGGATTATTTAAAAACATGTTCGAATCTTCATCGTCTTATTTTTAAGATGCAGTTAATTAACGTTCATGGTAAAAGTAAAGAAAATGTTAATGTTTTTATTTACAACGAGAAACGTTTTCTTTTTGTAGCTTAGCGTATTTATTTTTATAGGTGAAAACCACATGACAAAGCCATATGATTCAATATTTACATGGCTGTCACAGCGTAATTGACCGTTATTTTGTTCTTATTGCCGTTTACTGTTACAAAAATATTTGCATGGTAGTCATGAAATAAACAGGCTACTGTTGTAAGTAAGCTATGTTAATTATGAAGGTTAATTGACTCCCAATTAACAATGTGGAGCATATGGCTTATTTTCTATACGAATTTTATTAAACTAGTTGAACGCGTTAATTGGAAGTACGTAGATGTTGACTAGGCAGGCAGCTATATGAATTATTTTAAGCTTGGAAATATAATATGCACCAGTGGAGAAACATCGTTAACTTCTTAAGTGTTAATCATTCTGTTCATCCCTCAGCACCTGTAGCTCCCAATCATAGTGAGTTTTTGCAAATAAGTAATCATGTAAGAATAAGAGTGATACATGTAAAAGGAAAGGGCAAATACTGTGACATTTCTGAAGAAAAAGAGGCTATAAATAATGTCGAAAAGAGACCCCAAAGTTTGTATGAAGAGTATTGGTTTACACGTAGCAACAAACCACCAAAGTTTCACAGATGTAGCTGTTCATTTAGGAGATCTCAAAGATTTTCAGGAGTTATTTTTACTAAAGATAATGAGAGTGCATTAAAAGGAAGTTGTGACACAGTACAGAATATACGTCTGAGATGTGTAGAATTATTTGTTGAAAATGTTATCGATGACTGCTTGCTTGAAGCATTTAAAGAATATGTTTCAAAATCTTGTCAAACTTCAAAAGGATTTAATAATTTAGGATTTGAAAGTAATGAAGACTGCAAAGATATAGCAATTAAAATAGATAAGGGAAAGAGAACCACAGAAAATTGTTTAGAAACAAGAAACAATCCATGTAATGTAGAAATTAATGGTATAATTAATTCTGAAAGCCAAAGTTCTGTTGTAAGACTTTGTAATGGCAGTACTCATACTACTGATTCTCAAACAACTAATAAAAAAAAACAGTGTATACATAATCCATCCACTACTATGGCAAGTAATTACTACTATTTATGATTAATTTAGAAGATATAGTAACATATCTAATATTCTTTTGTAATGCAAATTAGTATTATGTATAATTGTAAATTGGTTTTAAAATAATTGGTAATTACTAAATTTATAATTTTAAGAATATTAATAGTCATTGTTTTTTTAGAAACCTCTTGTTATTCTTTTCCATGGAATTGGGACTTCAGCAGATGTTTGGTGGTCTGTGATAAAATGTCTCAGTTCAAATGGTCATGAAGTAATAGCTCCAGATATGTTAGGACATGGCTATAGTTCAGTGCCAAATCAAGCTGGGGTGTATAAGTTCAAGAATCTAGTAAAGCATGCATTGGCTGTATTTGAACATTATGTAGAATCAAGTGACTCCAGAAAGATAATTATAATAGCTCACTCTTTGGGGTAAATTATTTTGTTTTTGGTTTTATATTTATTGTGTTTCTAACTATTTTTAATACATTTCAAATTTGTTTGCAGGTGTAGTATTGCCACAGCTCTTTGTAGGCATAAAGTACAACAAGTATCCCAGTTAATTCTGATTAGTGGTGGTGGACCAACACCTTTAGCACCACCTGTACAAAGTGAAGTTCCTTTAGTGAGGTGTTTGCAGACTATATTCAAACCATTATTATTTTGTGGAGTGAAACGGTGAGTGGAAACCTATATGTAAATATTTTTACTGACTAGAATGTTCTTATTTTTCTATTTGTATTCTAATAAAACAATTGGTTTAATTTCAGGACGTTGTTGTACTCTTCAAGAGGGAAATATTTTGAGTGTGGTGAAAAAAGTAAAACTGTGGTGCCTGCTCATGTCTTACAGTATATGGAGAAGGGACAATATTGGCCGGAGGGTGATGCAGCCTTTCATAGAAAAATCCACATTCCTACATTGCTTGTGTATGGTTTACAAGATGAACAGGTCACACTAGTCCAAGAATGTGAAATGGAAAGGGTACGAATTTTATTTTTATATTTATTGGCAATTAAAATAAAAAGTAATGGGCTAAACGCTTAATTCGTATTGCAATTTAGATTTAAAGAGTAACAACAAGTGGTTTATTATATAATATTTTTTTAGACAATTCCGAGGTCGTTTTTAGAATTAATACCTAATTGCGGGCATCTTCCTATGTTGGAAACGCCAGAACAGTTGAATCATATGATTACTTGTTTTATTGACTGGTGGAATAGATAGTACAATTTAATTTTTTGTAATTATATTATTAGTAATATGGAACTGTACGTAAATAATAATGCTCCTACATTTCTGCAATTTGTAAATATTACCACGAAAGAATACTCGTTTTAATTTTTAATGCCATTCTGAGAGCTATTATACATATATTGAGTATTTTTGTATACTGTATTTTATTTACACTTATGAATGTGTTTAATAAAAAAGTATTATTATACATAATCTTACTATAAGTTTTTTTTCTGTCGAATTTAACTTCAGAAACATATTTTATTGACAACAATTACGTTTTTATTAACTGTATCAATCCAGAGATACGAAAAATAATTTTTAACTTAATTAAAAAGTAATTAAAGAAAATTAAATGTTAGCAAAATAACTTTATTTGATCACAATAACTTAGACAGATTACGTAGTATAAACATTGTTTAACTTCAAGACAACTTTTGCGGTAATTAAGTGATTACACTGATACAAATTGCCCACTATTATAATGACTACAATGCAATCAATAAAGTGTTTTTCGCTTATAATACACAAGAAGTAATTAATCAAGGGTAAAGAAAAATTGGTTGGTAAGCTGTTGTAAATAATACAAATTATATGACATTGAGCTTGGTAGGTACTCCAAAAATTAAGCCATTCTGTATGCAATAGACATATGCAGAGAGCTCAACTGATTTGTCCACTTATCCAAGGCATTATAATGTGAAGAGCTGACGCTTTTTCTATCTAGTAGAAGTACCTGATTTACCTGGTCTATTCGACCTCTAATTGTACTACAGAAAAGAAGATATTTAACAAACTTGAAATTATTATAAAGGAAAAATGAACATACTTGTCCAATATACAGGATACCAATAAACTTTCTACTTCAGTCACATCAATGTTAAGTTCCTTTGAAATGTGAGGTATTTGTATTCTTGTATAAGGTTTAATTAGTTTTATAAGAACTTGTGTTCTTATGTTTCTAAGCAAATCTAAAAAAAAAATACTATGAGTAAAAACAGAAAACGAAGTAATTAAATATTTTAAAGATCATGCCTTCAATGTGTTCACGAATGAAAAGATCATCCATAATGTTTTGTCGGTTTTGTTTCAAAATTAGTTCAAACTCGTTTATATCATTAGTTTGGTAAGCATTAACCAGATTGGTCATAGCTAATATTTCAGGATCATTTTTATAAGGTTTAGCTTCTTGAGAATCAAATGGATTAATTCCAGATTTCATTAGCCTAAAACAGAAGTAAATAATTTTTGACTAATTTCAGTTTACTATTAACTAACATATTAGCAAGAACCAAATATTTCAAACATGTTGTACGCCTTGGACTGCCTGACTCATCATAGTTTTTGAATGCTTCAAAAAAATCTGTATGAGCCTTTTCAAATTCGCCTTCTCTGAGATGCATTTTGCCACCACATTCTGAAAAAAAAATAGTTTTATTGATGTTTTTGATGAAAAATTGTTTATTTATTACCTCTTATAACACCCATAATAAGAGGATGGGGAATAGCAGATTTTATATGCAAAGATTGCTCATAAAGAGTTTTTAACTTCTTGTTGTTTTTTTGAGCAGTGTACATCTGAATTTCTAGAGCATATATTTCCAGTAATTGAGTGCCTTTTTTTAAATCATCTTCTCCATCATCTGTTTGACAAGACTGATGTAGCTGCTTTAAAATTCTTGATAATTTGTTAAAATCACCCCTATCATAATATAATTTTCCTAATTTTGTGTTTGTTTTAAACCACAGGCGGTCATTTTTGGCATCTTTTAAAGCTTCTAATGTTGTTTCATAAAAGTCTTGTAACAATTCCATCTAAAATGTTTGTGAATAAGAAAAAAATAGTGCTTAGTATTTTATTATCTTCACATTTTTGGATGTAGAAATATAGTCCAGTATTGAATTAATTGATTTTTCACTGTGGTTCCTTGTAACAGCAGTTTTAATGTATGTTAGCAATTGCTTGTAACGAACCATCATTTCATTAAAATTTCCCTGAAAATTAAACACATTTTTATTACTGGAAAATATGAAGTTGTTAACACTAACCAGTTTAAAATTTATTTTGATCATTTGTTTCAAGGCTTTAAAACCCCATTCACCTTTTTCACCACTTTCGAGGTCTAACACTCTTTGGAAGGATGCTAGTGCAAGCCTTGGGGCATCTTCCTTAAGAGCTTTGCTGTTGTAATATTGGTTCTCTAAGTCTACATCCGGTTCTGAATTACTATCTTCAGAATATTCCTATTAAAACGATGTTAAGACATATTCTTTTTTACACAAATAAGGTTAATAAAGCGGTAATGCTTACCAAACCATAATCTTCTTCATCGTCGTCACACATAAAATCGTCTTCTGCATCAGACATTGTTTTAAAAATTATTTAGGTAAAATTATATGAATAAATACTTATAATAAAAAATTAATATGTTTATTAGAAAGCACTTTGACAACATAAACCGACTAACAAAATTGCATAAAATTTATAGGTTATGCTACGAAATACAGATGCGTTCATTTATTTTGATTCAATACAGAATCCATCAAGTGAACTGGTGATTTTAAAATTAGTTTTGGTGATAAATTTTAAAACAATCTCTAATTTTTAATTTTACTTTAAATTGCTTAATTGTAATGAGTAATGACTTACCAGTATTGATTAATAGATCGATACTATAGGCTGATCATTTTTTTTATTAATTCATCAGTAGCTGTGTTGATTATTTATAGTGATCATTTATAAATCAGCTTAAATGACGTTGAATAATTGTTGCACGTAATAGTCTTTTGTCTATATTAAATTATAAACAATGTTAATTAATGGCGTGATGTTCGGTGGAGGTGCCGGACAAAATTTATTAATTTCGTGTAAATTTGTTAAATGGGTTGATAAGTTTCACGTTTATAAAAATAATGTCTAAGAGGCTTCTGTTGCTATAGTTTTAATTAATGTCACTGAAGGTGTACTTAGGTAAGTTTAAATTGTTTTTAATATTTTTGGCTATATAATAAATTTGAAACGTTTGCATGTATGTTTATTGTGGAGATGAAATATTTTCATTAGCGTAACATGTAACCTGTGCTTCTTGGTTCGGTATTCTGTCTAAAAATAGCGTTAATATTATTTATAACAGGATTACTTGCAGCTCAACTTGTGCAATAAACATAGAAGCGCACGCAAGTTGAAAAATTGCCGCATTTTTTGTAGTTGTCAAGCGTGTGCAAAGCTCAGCTACGATAATAGAAGATCCTACAGCAATACGTTTTATATTTCCGTCATGTTTTCTTCCTGTAGCCGCGTATTCTTTCGTCATAAATCAGGATTAACCTTGCGTCTGGGCGAAAACCGAGCTACTTAAGCAAAGACCTATCTCCTAAAAAATAAATTTATTTATTACATAAGTTATTTTATTTTATTGTCGTGTGAACAGCTTTCAGTTTTTGCTTCGGGGTTTTCCCTATTGAAAAATTTACCGTTACATTTTTCTTATTGTTGGAGTTTTTTAGGCATTCATAGGAAATGGATATTCTTTTAAGCTTCAGGGTTTTTTGAAAGATTTGGTAAGAGTATTAAATACACTAATATTTTTTGAAAATACATTGTATAATCGGTAGCACTAGTGGGACAGTTGCGTAGATTCATTATAATTGCGCTCTAATACCTTCTATAACTTTTATTAAATTTGAATCATACAACTAGTTGCCTATATTTTAAATATTTGTATAAAATTATTAGATTTTAATTTTTCAAAAATTAGTCGAAAATGTGGAACATTACCTATGCAAAAAGAAAAATGTTTGAAGTGGTACCTGACATTTTTTTAATTGATTACGGGTTCCAATTTTGTAAGAAAGCATTATGATGATGAACATTATGTTTACTTGTAGTTCACCCTTAACAAGAATTGTCAAAGGATAACTGTCAACGTTAGGCGCTGCGATATCCTTTTGAGGTTTGTATGATATCCGTGAAAATGATTCTTTAGTCTGACACTAATATTTTTGCTAGTAGCTTACATACCTATACATAATAGTAGCGTGTGTACCTTTTATACGATACTTTAAAAGGGCACAATTTTCTTGAAAGCATCTTGAGTGTTGCCAGCGTAACAGGCGAGGTATGGCTATGTTTTAAAAATTCAGGGTTGTATCCCTAGCCATAAGAATCCCCGGAAACAAGCATACTCTCCTTTTTCTTTTCTCGCGAGGATTCAGACCAAACACAATTATATTTTCGTCCGAAAATATAAATTCCCATTACTTATTGTTTAATTTTTTTTGCCTTATATAATTAAAACTACTCACCAAAAAATTCTATAGTAATTATTAATAAATGAAACATGCTCTTAGTTTAAAAAATTAAAAACAAAAACGTGGTTTTTAAATAAACTATGCTTTTTTACAATATTATATAAAAATCAAAACTAAACAAATAATTTAATATATCATCACAAGCAACACCTAATACGTTTCTCCTGTAATGTATTGGGTTTCCTCAGGGTAAATTGATAGTCAATTATTCTTTTCATGGTAAAAGTTTCGGACGAGGAGTTGGTCTGTGTTGTTTATGATGTTAAATTAAATGGAAATTAATTGATTGAGAGCAAAGAAAAAATTTGTGGGGTAAATTTTGAAGTTGGACGAAAAAACCACTGTCGAAAGGCACAGTCGCTCACGTGAAGGCAGTTTTCTGCTTTTTTATTTACGATCGTTGCCATGAAATCGACCGAGCATAATCGGTATTGAGATATACTGCAATCACCAGTATTTTATTGATCGTCGTCTAAAATACGATTTCAAATTCACATAAACATCACTAATATGTTACCTCTACGTGTCTAGGGCCTTTAGTTGCCTACAGAGAAATATTGTTTGAAAGAAAATATAAATTAGCGCCCGATCGACTAAAAATAATGACCCCAAGATAAAGTCAATTAAATCTTTAAAGTAAGTAGTCACCACTTCACATTTTTGTTGGTAATAACTTATTAAAAACAACAAAAATTAAATAGTTTCATTAACTGCACGAAATGCATTATTATTACTTTTATAATAATAAAAAAATTATACGAAAAATTAGGGAAATAGCCCTGTTATACTCATTAATTTCTTTGAAGTATATATATAATTACATAATATTTTCAGCATTTTCTACTTGATCCCCTCAACCATTAATAAATGAAGGTTACGCCACTGTGTTGCTTCGTCTGACTTGTGAGTGATCTAAGTTAAAGGAGCATTTATGATTGATTATTGTGTCCGAAGTAAAATATCTTGATCGATAAAGCTCGGAAATTCTGGTTGTTTATTAATTTTATGCGTGTTTACAATTAGTAAAAAGTTGTTAATAACAGACTAATGTTTGCATTCTTTTCATTAATTAATTAATTAATTGCCGCGAATAATTGTGGACAATAATAAAATATATCGCATTAATAATTGATTAGTGACAGTTTTATTTTATTGCAATTTTATGGTTAGTTTTAATTACCAACTAATATTTTTTATTGCTATTTGCTGCTGAACTAATTACCTTGTTAATTAATGTTTTTTTTTTGTTTTCAGAACAGTTTTTACATGTGGAGGATGTTTTTTCGACTTTTCAGCAGCTTGCTACGTACTCATAAGGTAGGATGTTTTAACATTTTGTTTTATCTTATAAACATCAATAAAATCCTTGTACATTTATTAATTATAAAGTCTTAATTGTTAACAGTGGGGATTTGGTTGGGGAGTTTCGTGATTATTTTTATTATCATAATTAAAATACCTACTTAAAAAAGTAGGTAGGTACCTATGGGATGTTTTTCGTTAAAAATAAGTATTCACGACATTTTAAATTTTTATTTGGCCCTACGAATTGTCACAATTAGTTTAAGTTTAAAATTACCATATTTAGGCACCTATAAACACAGTTTCTTACTTCTTAAAAATTTAAAAACTTATTTTTGTGAAAAATCGTGGAATATCGTAACACGTTGAAGATTTAAAATAAAAGAAGAAAATATGTTGTCATTTGTTGTTAATGTGGATAGTAGTATATGTACTTACATTTTATGGGTTTCACATTTCCAGTTTGAAAGAGATCATTTTATTTTCCGGGTTAAGTGCACTAGCGCAAATTATTTCTGTTAAGACGATGTTTGATAATATTGAATTTGAATACTTGTAAATCCTTAAGGTTGAGAATTAGATGATGTTATTAGGTCATTAGGGTATAGAACGTGCACATTCTCTTAAGAGAAGAGATGTCGATTAAACAGGAGGAGTTTAAAACAAAATCGGCGAGCGGAAATGTAAGAATTGAAAATAAGCGAGTTTTCATTAATTATTAACCCTCTCAAGTCATTCTTTCCACGTCAAAGGCTATAGCTGGTTCGTGTTATTTTTGAATGATGACTCACGAGTAATGGGTTCTTCTTGTACCGAGCTTGTGCTGAAACTTTAATATATTATAACGACATTTTGATTTTTTGCACGGATTGTTCCGTATACATATGATGGGATATATACGTATTATACATAGAGTTGTTAAGTCTCATATCAAGATTGATTAGGGCGGTGGATGGTCGAGTTTTGTTAATTAGATTTATTTGTGGAATCCAGGATTCATTAAAAGCAAATTCGCAAGCTTTTGATAGAGACAGGCGACTAATTAACTATTAGATTCGCTTTTTGCTATTGTAGGAACATTCATTATGTGTTAAAACGGTTTACAGAGCGTACATAGGGTGAAATTATTTTAATTAAGGATCTCGGCTATAACGAGCACCCACGACACCCTGTGTTCACTGTATGCGACTACTTTATATAGACGATCATACATTACAGTAAAATGTAATCGCGATTGTTTTTTCAATACATTTCATTCATTAAATTTGTTAAGGATCTCGTTTATTAGGTACTCTGTGTTCGCCATATATACGAGTACTTTTGTAAATTATAGCAAGATTTATTTACATTAAACCAATTGGAACGCTTGGTAAAGTTTCACAAATTTTAAAAAATCAAAATGTTCTCAAATTTGTCAAAGTTTAACCAAGTGTTTCAAGTTTCAGGTACTAAGTGATTTTAGTAAAATTTATCGTTGATTACCTATGTATTTTTCAGTTTTTTTCTTCATTAAATAAATTGAGGAACTTGGTACTTTGATCGTAGATTACAGTAAAATTTAATCGTGATTATGTATTTATCAACCTATTTCATTAATGAAATAAATTGAGGATCTCGGTTATTATCTACGAATACTCACGACACTCGGTGTTCACCATACAGTGTGTCCAAGGGAAAGATGGTAAGAGATACGGAGTCGATTAACTTAGAGAAAAGTTACGCATTTTTGACCTAACATTATGCTGTGTAGAAAGTTTTAAAATTCCAAGCAATTCGGGAGATAAAATTTGGTTTTATTCGAAAACGGATATCAAAATAAAGTGCAGTTTTGCATCGTCAGTTTTTGATAACACGGCTTTAGTTTAAATAGTAAAATTATTCTTGTTTATGCATTTCTGTATTGGATTCATAGATAGGTACTGATTTGTTGAAAATTTAAGTGCAAATAGGTGCACGATATTCTTCTTCCTT
Source organism: Agrilus mali (assembly GCA_029378335.1). Lineage (NCBI taxonomy): Eukaryota > Metazoa > Arthropoda > Insecta > Coleoptera > Buprestidae > Agrilus > Agrilus mali. The sequence continues at coordinate 7,332,000 of CM055664.1, forward strand.
TGTGGTTATTTCATTAATTTCTTCATCCTTTTATTACTGCCCTTAATACTGTCAATATTTAACTTACTGATGGTTCAAACGTTCGAAGTAGAGAGAAATGTTAATTTTCTTATTACCGATTCCATTTTCCCGTTAGTCGAAACTTGTATTTGGGATTTGCTTTTTAATTTTCCGAAATGGTGATGCCAAAATTACAATAGCTTCCTTTATTTACTTCTCTAATCTCGAATTAATACCAAAAAGTCTCGAAGTTCGTTAATCAAAATTAGGTCTTTTGTCCAATTAAACTTTATTTATTTTACATTTATTTTCATTCACTTTGTCGCCAATTTAAATTTTTGTCCTTCTGCTGTTAGACAACTCGTTACTCGTTACTAAGTTACTGAATAAATCATATTGAATTAGGCAATAGGGAGACGGTTAATTCCTCTTCTTTGAGGATGATTAATAAATTATCGAAACATTTTGCTTCTTAACGTTGATGAATTCTGCGGTTAGATATTTGTAAAACATTTTAATAAGTAGTTAAAAACACACACTAATTTGTTGACTTACAATTTTATTGTTAGAAATTCTCTTACAATTGTTTCGACTTATAATACAGTCATTTTCAATTTTTTTTCTGTAAGAACTCTTTGAGAATGACCGTATAAGTTGAAACAATTGTAAGAGAATTTCTAACAATAAAATTGTAATTAATTCTACAAATTACTGTATGTTTTTAACTATGGTACTTGTTTTGTTTCTTGTCATAATTTTTTAAATAGAGTGAATTTCATTTATAACGACTTTGGTTGTAACGACGTTTTGGTTATAACGACATAATACGCAAGTCCCTTGAATTTAAGGAGTAATTTAAGAAGAAAATTTGGCTGTGACGATTTCGGATATAACGTCGATTTCGGTTTTAGCGACCAATTTTAATGAACTATTAATTACAAGATGCTAGAAATCTCATACTTATATTGCGACCGAGTGTAAACACAAAACTTTTTTATCTTTTGTGTACATTCACAGATAGTCAGCAGTTGTACCTACTTAGTAATTGTTTATAAATGTTAAGGTTGATAAAGTTAAATCTAAAAATCAGTTACTGGGTACTTTTCTTACCTAATTTCCTTCTTTCATTCTTTCTCTTTTTATATAGCGACTTCCGGATATAGCGACGGAATTTAATGGTCCTTTTATCGCCGTTATAAACGAAATATACTGTACTATATTTATACATTAAATATTATTATGTTTCAAAGGATTGTGTAGAGTGCGAGAGAGTCTTGTTAGTGGTGCGATGAAAGGTCAAAGTAAAAAAAAAAATAGCACTGAGTGAGAAATATTTTTATTAAAAAAACTAGAATCAATTTTCACTTACATACTCTGAAATAGCAAAGTGAAACTGTTTATTAAATAATATTCTGCAGTAAGAACCTTGTGCAGATATTACTTTATTTTATCACAACGGCACAGTCGTTTCTTTCCGAGCCCAGAGCAGTAGTCTTGGATGGTAAACTTAATTCCGGTATATGCAGCAAGTCTATAATAGACTAGTATCAATTTAGTTGCACATTAAAAGCAGACGTAGACGGTAGATTTTTTGGTTTAATGTCGTCTGTAGTAGCATTACGCTGCTGTAAATTAAAATGGAATTTGTAAACTCGAGTTCACGACGATATTTATCGAAATTTGCTTGCAACAGAATGTTGTCTTTCCTATTATGAAGAGATTGAATGTCGTTAATTGTGAACTTCTTCATTTGTTAAGATATTTAATGGCTTACTTTTAATTGGATTTTGTGATAACTGTTGGGTAAACAATTTTACTGAACTGAATATAAGAATTTTATAAAATGTTGAAGACTTACTTAATTCCTGTGCTTCAAGTATATTATAATGGCTTTATTTAAAATAAAGGGAATTGCAAAAAAGCTTACACCCTTTTGATATAATTTTAAGGGGCTTCAAGTTCATTAAAAGGCCTTCAAGCACTTTAAAAGGGCCTCGAGAACTTTGAAAAGGCTTTAACCGCTTTGAAAGTGTTTAAATTACTGTTTTAAATTACAAAACTTTTATAAAGTAATTCAATTACCAAGTTCTAATTATTTGTTCGAACAAGTACTTCTAAGATCTCAAAGGACTTGAAGCACATTTTCAAGCACAAAGCACTAAAGCCTTGTCCATCAGTTCTGACTGTGGCAGTTATCTAAAGGAAGTTAGAACATATTTGTCTGAAAATCATCTAGGAGGTTTGAATTAACATTATTTCGTTTGACTTCCTTTTCAAGTCTCGTTTTTCAGCATATTTTATTTCATAAACATTCGCTCTCATGTCTTTGAAACTGGCGAGGCAAAAATTAGAAGGGGATACGATGGGTTTAGTTAACCTAAAAGTTTATTATGACGTAATCTGACAATTCAGGGGCCTACAGCCACCCTTCAAGCTTTTCAATAGCCGCGTAAAGCTACTTTTGCGTATTTGATTCCTGAATGTGATTGAGGACTTGGTAAATCGTTAGAAGATTTTTATTTAAGTGGATTGTAAATTAGAAAATTTTTAAAGAATATTTTTGTCTGAAATTACTGTGCGAGGTTTAAAGTAAAATTATTTCGCTCGACTTCCTTTTCAAGTCTCGTTTTTTGGTGTGTTTTATTTTATATAGATTTCGTAAATATTCGTTCTCATGTCTTTGAAACTGGCGAGACAAAAATTAGAAGGGGATGCGATAGGTGTAGTTAATCTAAAATTTTATTATGACGTACCCGGACACATAGTTCGATAAGCAATTGGAATTCTTCAGGGGCCTAAAAGCCACCCTTAGAGTTTTCTTATAGGAGGTAACCTACTGGCCTCTTCCGCGTAAAGCTACAGCTACTTTTGTGTATTTGATTCCTGAATGTGAGATGAGAACTTGGTAAAACGTTAGACGATTTTTAATTAAGTTGTTTGTAAATCAGAGAATTTTTAAAGTTTGCCCATTACTTTACCTGATGTTGAAGTAGGGAATATCTGTAAGTCCATCAGACGAGTTGTTTTTTTAAATTAGCCGCCTAAACTTTTCGTATTTACAGTGCAAGCGGCAGAAGTGTACGTAAGTCAAAATTGTGCCCTTGGAGAGCGTAAACGTTTTAAACGGTTATCTTGAGAATTCTCCTTAGTGTTTTCTTTGGAAGAAAGCTTAGTAAATCACGGCAGCAGAGCAGTGTTGCTGGCAGGCCAAGTGGTTATACGGGAAAGGTTTACAGTGGTTTGGGTGGAGTGAATTAATGAGTGCTAACATTTCTACATCTGAATTCTTTGCTACTCTCCGACTAGTCTGCGTGAAAATTTCTCGTAACTGTCCTGTCCCTACGCCACCTCTATTCATATCATCCTTTTGTTTCGAATACATCACGGGCTCTTTTTGTTTACAACGAAACCAACGCAAAATGAAAACACTCCCTTAATACTACCTGCGTAATACAATTCATATCTAGGTAAACTTTCATAAAAAAAAGTCTCCTGTACACATTTCTCCTCTTACTGACATTATTAATCAATTTTTGCTTGAATACTTTAATGAAATATCTAAAAATGACATAATTTTATGGGAAGTTCTGTTTAAAAATAAAAGAAAAGAAGAACGTTTTTGAGTAAGTTATACGTAGAAATAATTGCCATATAATTCTGTATATTTAAATAAAATCAAAATTTCTAATTTCGATGTTAAATGGTTTTTGAGAAAAAACGAACAGACAGACGAACAAAGGGACGCATGGGTGAGTTTGTAAGAGGATTTGTTTTTCCGTTTGAGGTATGGAATTCTAAAAAGGCAAAAGGTCAAGTCAAACTGTTTGATAGGACATATTTAATTCGGTTGATGGGATTCAAATTAGTACCTACAGAATAAATAGTTAAATAAAATGATAATTGATAATTTCAGTGATATGCTCCAACCGAAGTTATTTTTTCAGTGTAAGTGAATACGTTAAAGGTTGGCAAGAATCCAAAACCTTATCGTTGGTTTGTACTGGTCACTTTTCATTATTTTTTTGTCGTGTTTGTTTTGATAGTTGGAGTTCTTGAAAACTTTTTCAGCGGTTGCATTTCAGACACAAGAATCGATTTAAAATTTAAAGAAAATGGATGAGACATGTGCTGTAGGTTTACTATTAGGTAATGTATTGTGTTGAGGCGTTTTGATCTGAACTCCCAAAAAAGTGGGTCGTGTCCCTTTTATAATGCATATTTTATTCATAGTTGTAACAAAGACGGAAAGTAGGGTAATTGGACTACAGGTGGAAAGGTTATTTGAGCTACGGTTTTGTAAATATGCAGGTCCGGCATAAGGGTAGGTAGGTACCATGCATCCTGGACGAGGCTTTAAATTTTTCGCTCCAGTTAGTGAATGTGCAATCATACAGCAGGCTGCCGCTATGCTGCGTTGTACTATTCGGATTAATACGAATCAAACAAGGATAAATAACGAAAAAGCCATTTCCAAACTTCTAAGTTTCATATAAACGTTTCTACTTTCAACTTTTGTACTTAAAAGTACGCAGACAGGTCAATTAATTGTTCAGTTGTCTATGTATTTCTAGTATTCTTTTTGATGCTTTATTAAATTGGATTAGGTCTAACGTATTGTTATGATGTTGTGTTTTCATATAGTTTTTTTTTAATGTAAAGACAAGGAGGAAATGATGAGGTATTAATTCAGTAAAACAATTCATTTAGTAAAACTGAGGGTAAGTTTAAAGCAGTGGAGTGAATGAAAGACAGTTTTGGAGTGTTCTGGTTTTCTCATTAATCATACATTTCTTGTTCTACTTCGTCTCATTCTGAAACAGCCACTAATCTAGATGAAGTTACATCTGCCAACTGACTGTTAAATCCACGGCTTATACGATCAGTTTCGTTATTTCATAATTGAAATTAAGATTGCGCTTAGACCATCTATGTTTTGCAGACCCGTTTTTTGTTACTCGGATTACCAAAAACTCCACAACCCGCTATTAATTAAGCTACAGCACTTTAGCGGCGTCTTAACAACGTCCTCTCACCCTTCGTGTTATTAATCGAAGCTTACGAAAGGTCTGCACCACTCTTTTTCTTGTTCTTTATAAAAATTCACTCTAAAATGGTTTTTAAAAATTAGTCACCCTCTAACTAACTCCACTTTTCAATATAAGTCCTTCAGAAGGTAAACTCACTAACACAATATACAGTTAGTTTTCAAAGTTAAGTTCTACACAAGGTAAAAACCTATTGTTTAAGGTATTTCATTCCCGAACGATTTTTAAATACCATTTACCTTCTTAGTAATACCACATCCAGTTTGTTGTTAAAATTAAGTTTTTCAGAAGGTAAAAACAAACCCATTGTTAAAGGTATTTCACTCCGAAACCATTTTTAAATACCATTCACCCTCGCAGTAATACCACTTTCAATTTGTTGTTAAAATTAAGTTTTTCAGGAGGTAAAAATCTATTGCTAAAGGTATTTTACTCCCAAACGATTTTTAAATACCATTTATCCTCTCACTCATTCCATATCCAGTTAGTTTTCAAGATTAGTTCTTCAGAAGGTAAACATAGTAATACGATTTTCGCAGTTAATTTATAAAGTTAAGTTCTACTGAAGGTAAAAAGCTAATGTTAACGGCGTTTTACATACCATTTATCTTCTCATTAGCTCCATATCCGGTTAGTTTTTGAGATTAGTTCTTCATAAGGTAAACTCACTAATACGATTTCCGCAGTTAGTTTTCAGAATTTGGTTCTAGAGGAGGTAAAAAACCCGTTGTTAAAAGTATTTTACTTCAAAATGATTTTTAAACAGCGTTCATCCTCTCACTAACTGCACTTGATTGTTGGTGTTCAAAATTAGATTCTGCAGAAAGTAAAAAAAAGCTATTGTAAGAGGTATTTCAGAATCTCATGAGCTGTAAAATGCTCAGGAGGCACTAGAGGTGGAGCTTATGCGTTGGTAGTTAGTTAGAATGTTTCTGCGCACCCCATTCTAGAAATCCTCTAGATGAAACATTTGGGTACCATATAATACTGAAGATGACATCTGCTATGTGTAATAAAACTATGCTAAAATCAACGTGTTTCATGAATATTAATCTGCTGAAAAATATTAAATGCAACCGAAAAGTTGGAGCCGCATTCAACAATAAATATTTACAAACGTTTTCATGCTACCAGCGTGTAGGTACAGTAGCGATGAATTTTTCAATGCGATCGGAAAATTGCATATTAATTATTAATACGGTCACGGATCTAATGTGAAAATACACCACAAGCCCAGACCATATTCACACCTTTTACGACCACGGCTTTGTTTGCTTTTGCTTTTTTTGACTCACAAGGCAACCGTTAACCCTCTTCAATCGGTCGGATAAAAGACAGTAAATGGTACAGCTGATACTGTTCTTTTCTTTGAATATGTATTAACATTAGCTAACATAAAAATGTTTAATTATTCATACATACCTATATACTATATAGATTTTAAGTTTATTTCTGTGTTTTGTAAAATATGCAAAATTTATTAGCTAGGTTATGTAAAATTGTATAAGTGTTGTTTTAAAACTTTATAATACATAATGTGAAAATCTGGTTTTCGTATCAGTTCGTTATTTGTAAGATTTCTGTTTCATTTTCTGCATGACCAGGTAATCGAGTGTTTTAGATATCCCTTAATTATTGTAGCACCAAACTCGCGAAAAGTCCTTGTGTGTTAATCAAGCTCACAGACGAGCGTCTCGTCTTTGATCTTCCTGTGCCAGCAGAGAACGCCCGATGACCTTATTTATAACGTTCGTTTGACGATCCAGAACGAACTTCGACTAAGTTTTAAATATTCAACAGATGCACATTAACGACGAGTATATCGTTAATTAAAAATTTAAATGAACCGGTACATACTCGCAAAATTGAAAAAAGGCCAGCCATCATGCATGGCATGTGTTCACTAAAAAAGGCTTCCACATTTTTCCAAATATCCTGTTTTATATCTAAAATTAAATTAGAAAGTGGCTCAAATAATGCTCGGTAGTTTTGGAGGTAAAATATTTGCTTTTAATATGCCTACCACGAACAGAGACAATAATTTAAATAATAGCAACAATGGTTCGTTTCTTTGGTGAAGTAGTACCTATGCGTAGTTTGTTTGAAGACAAATTGAATTTTCGAAACGCGGACTTGGCCAGGCCTTATTTATTCTGCTTACCAAAATTAGGGTGTAATAGAATTTGTCGCACGTTGCAGCTTGCTGACTAGTTTTTGTTGTAATCGTCAATTTTCACTCAGGTTTTGTTATTTTCGCGTACCCACCTACTTATTTATTATTTAATTTATTATTCTTCATGGGAAGAGGCTCATTTATGTATCTCTTTGTAGTTACTATGAAAATTTGTTTCTGAATTTATTTTAAGCTTAATCTGAATTGGATTAAATTATACAAAACCTTTACAATTTGGGAACCGCTGTTACGTTATACATGCTGAAAATATACTTAGGGGTAGGCTTATCTCGATTTTGTTAACATATTCGGTCGTTTGTTGTTTTTGTTGAAATAAATTACCTAATTGAAACTGAAATGTACGTACTACAACCCTCTTGGTTTTACTGCAAGTGTATCATATGTATTGTTAATATTAATGTTAATTTTTTTAAATTGAGTAATATTGTAGATATTTCTTTTGATATTGTTTTATGGTGGTGGATTTGGTATTTTTCCCTTTTATTTGAGTAGCTTTACCTGAAAGACGTGCGGGGTATCGCCCTTTGTTTTCCTTTCCGATTCATAATTTAGCCAATTTAGGATCTGGATATAAAGGGTAAGTCTGCGAGTTCTTTTGCGGATCTAAAATCAATGTCCTCCTGGTTCAACATTCGACTAGCAATTCGCTGCTGTTTCATAGTGGGTTGTGGGGGATGGCATGCCACAAGCAGCCATTAATATTGCGATCACGTCCGAATTACTACGCTCTCCATACTGGAACGTTTTGCTGCTCCGACCTTTCAGAAAAACACCATTTTATTGTATTCTTCAAATAGTCCAGATCACCTGCGCCTCGTTACATAGGTATCTTCATGTTCCGTATTGGCAAGCCAAGCTTAGATATTGAAATTGCCTTCAAAATGCGGAATTATGGTAAAGTTACAGGCTCATCGACGTTCAACGGTCAAACAGACTCGGACGTGATCCACAAAATTAAAAAGCTCCCCTGCCCATCCAGAAACAGATGGGGAAAAAAGAAAGAGAGGTCAATACGTATATCAATTGAATTCTTTTTTTTTTACGAGGATCTTTCAGATAGAAACTGAAACATCTACCTATATCCATTTTTATCGTTAAGTTGTCGGTCTTTGGGAATTTCATAAACCAAACGTTTCGAATGCCACAAAAAAACTGTAGGGTAGAAATATCTCCGTTTGAATTTTTTTTTCGCTATAGATACTATCTAATATTTTTGAAAACGCAATTTTTTAAAGTGTTCTGTGGTTGAGATAACGTAAAAGTATTCAGTCAATTGGAGGGGGTAAATCGACCTTTAACCCCATTTTTAAGTCTGCATACTTGAAACGACTTCCTGTCAAGCATTCAGAACATACCGGAAATATTTAAAGCACACGTCAATAAAGGAAGAAGAAAGCCATCGGCGGAAAGTTTAGACGGTTCTTCATTAAAGAAGACCTCTTTGAGTCTCTTCCGTTGTGCTCGCTTCGAAAGTAGGAAAAATTGCTCGGCAACAATCATCGAATATTTAACCCAAAATTACGCCAAGTATCTTTTATTTTAACGTATTATTTTTAAATACATCAATTACCGAGAAACGAATCTATTTTTAAAAAGAAATAGAAAATAATGTGGCACAAAGTTTATAATATGGTAAAGAGGTAGCGCTTTATTACAATTTGATTTGGAGTTTATGCAGTTACTCGTAGTAAAACGCCTATGGGTCTTTAACAACTTCCCGGTCTATTAGGTGCTCACATATGTTATGCATAAATTGTAACAGTTGCTTAACTGTTAATAGTTTAACTACTCTTTGTACACGTTTCGTCTTATTGTGGCATCTTCTTGTATATATTTTGTCCGTTTTAGAATCGAAAATATTTTCTTTAACAACATAATATTTGCTTGTAATCATTCTCATTCCGCTTAATCAACTTGAGCCGTTTGTGGGCTTTCACGGTCAGTCTCAGTTCAATTAGACGATGTTTCCGGGCTAATAATTCGTAATCAGTTTGGCTACGTAATTATCTATCGAATTAACCAATTGACTAGTAAACTGTGTTTATTTAGATGTTTTTAAAATAGCAAATTGTGTGATTATGGACTTTGTGATAGTTTGAGCTTTTTACTTCGTTTGGCAATATCCGATAATAATGAATTGAACTAAAAGTGAATTGAAAAAGTTTTTAACGTCGTGTTTCACCTTTGATGGTTCAGCGAGACACACAAGTTAAGTGAACCATGCAGATGTTACTCCATCAAACTTTTATGCGGTAGAATAGGGCGAGTGCAGCCTTATTTCTCAACATTCTTGCATCTTAGATAGGAAGTACATTTGAGACGTGCTACATGAATAATATAAGCATGCAAGCCAAGCCACGTTTGGAATGCAAAAATTTCTCGCACATTATTTGCTATGATTCTATATATTATAGTGGAACGTATTGATCTGTAAAAGTACTGAATTTTTGAATATATACTTGAATAATGCTTTTGTAGCGGTAACGGTATTCGCCAGAAGATTTACAATTGGAATTTGCTTAACAAATACTAATTTGCAAAAATAATACTTACAGCAGAATAGGAAAACATTAATTAATCACGTGAGTTTATTTTTTCGATTAGGATCCCTTACTATCCATTTACCCTTAAATAAGATCTTTATCAAAACCAGTGAAATAAAAATGTGACGTGATATTTTTCAAAAATACCCTCTTTAAATGAGACTTTTCTCTTTCAATTTCAGCAATAAATCCGATTTCGTTTGTAGAATAGTTTGTTTTAATTTATTTTACTAATAAAAAAGCACCAATTAAATAACTAACGTTATGCCAACGTTTTTTATCTTATTACGTCGTTTAATTATGCTACACTTAGTGCGAAATGTAGCATGTTCAGTGTTCTAGTTTTAATTTAATTCAGTAATTCCTTATGGTGCTATTATAGTTTGGCAAGCCGTTCAAGTGTATTACATAGACGTGTGTTATAATAGTTTTGACCAGTTTTGAAGTGTGAATGTTCTCCCCGAACAGAATATTTGAATAACAGTAACGTAACTTTGCAAATAACATCGTTTTGCTACATTCAGTCTCTCAAGTTAAATATCAGTGAATTTCGTTTTTCTTAATTGATAAGGAACTCATTTTTATCAATATAAAGGTAGATTCATTTTTTAATAGTCCTTTAAAACAGAAGACTTCTCACAATAATCATTGCGCAACTAGGGGGTAAGAAAAAAGTTCCATGCACGACTATAATCTTGTGCATTAGGGTTGATAAACGCTTATTTTGTTAGGATGAGTTTGTGTTGGACTTATGTACATTTTTCACTGGCAGAAACATATTTCCTAGCAGGCGAAATATTGCTGTCGTTCCATCTTCGGCCCCCGAGTGTAAGAAGCGGGAATGCAATATAGAGTAAACTTTCAGTTTAAATCCTAATACGATGCAAACCGCATTTTTCTCTTTTGTACTTATATATTCTTTATTTTCTCGTCTATTTGCATATCTGCATACGTATCTTCTTGGTATAATACTAATATGACCCACAGGGCATTTAGTCTGCCCAAAAACCATCAAATGATATAAACTGTCTATCAATAAAATAAAAACTTTTTTTACAGATCTATACTGTCCATTTTTATATGTACCACAGCCAGAATTATCAAGAGAAATTTCGGGTCAAAAATAATTACTTATGTAGTTCTTTTAGTTGGTATCAGGTCGCCCAAAATTATGCTAAATTGTGATTCTACACGGTATGTCCCAAAAGAAACCGAACTTATTACATTCTTTTTTGTTCGAAACATTCTTTTATTCGAAGTAGGCTCCATTAGAGTCAATACAACGTTTGGCACGATCAACTAATGCATGCATAGATTTTTTTATATCAATTTCCGGGATGTTCTTTAGCACCTGCGTCACGGCTGCTTGAATGGTTGGAACATCATCATAAAACGCTCCTTTCATCCCAATTTTCAGTTTGGGAAACAGAAAATAGTCACATGGCGCTAGATCAGGCGAATACGGAGAGTGGTCAAGGATACAAATCTGTTTTTTCATCAAAAATTCGTAGACATTTTTGGTATTGTAAGGAGGTGCATTATCATGCAATAAAAACAGCTGTTTTCCTTCTGGAAATTCGGGTCTAACACGAACAATTCTCGACCACAAACGAAGTAAAACTTGTTAATAGTATTCTCCATTAACAGTTTCACTTTCTGGAACAAATTATCTGTGGACAATACCCTTTGAAATATAAAAAATTATCAACTTTGTCTGGATTCTTGACTTCTAGAAACGCAGTGTTTTGGATTTTGGCTCGCCTTTTGACTTCCATTCTGCAGTTTGACGCTTGGTTTGAGAGTCATATTGAAAACATCATGTTTCATCACCAGTTATGATCGAATCAAGAAAATTTGCATCGTTTTCAGCTGTGGAAATGATGTCTTTACAATGCTCTACATGAGCGACTTTTTGATCCTCATTCAACTCATGTAGAACAAAACGCGCGCAAACTTTTCTTTACCCAAATCTTCAGTCAACAGTATTCTTACTCGTACATAATTCTTCTGCTAACATTCTAACAGTGACATTTCCATCAAATGCGATAATTTTTTTTACCACCAAATCAGCACAATTTTCTAATTGTGGACGACCGGACTTTGGATCGTTATTCAAGTCTTCTCTTCCACTTTTAAATCTTTGGAACCACTCATAAACTTGTGTACGAGACATAAAATCATCACCATACACTTTCTTCAAAAGTTCATAAATTTCAGCAAACTTTTTTTCGAGTTTAACACAAAATTTAATATTTGCTTTTTGTTCCATTGTATTTTTTCGACATGTGCATAAAACACACTGACATTCAGATGCATGTACAGGTTCTATGATTTAAATTAAAGGTTCGGTTTCTACCTTGTATACATCCATCATTACGAATTCACTGATATACAACAAGATTATTTTAACTCGGCTCCGCACCCTAAAGAAATCAAGGCTGAGTAAACTGAGCAATGAGTCATCAACTATAATTTTCTCATGGCATATAATTGTTCTGACTGATAACGTGTCGTCCAAATTATGTCAGATTATAATTCAATACATCATTACAAGTTAAATTTGATATACAACACGATCATTTTTACTCAATCTTACATCCTAAATCTAACATGGTTGAAGAAACTGAGGAAAGGGTCATCATCTTTACATACTCGGGTTAGAGTTTGTCTGATTGATTTAGATCGACCAAATTATGCTGAATTATGATTCTGATTACGAGTTTATGGATATGCTACATTACTATATTTACTGGGCCCCCCCTTCTGAAATATGGTTATAACCACTTAGGTTTGGTTTGGTTAGTTCGTGATTTTTGAGCTTCCTCAAGAAACCGAGTTCTTCCTTTTCGACGTCCATGGTTGCAGTAACTGTTTTACCTGCAGTTGTATATGTCCGTGTGGACTAAGCCTATTGTTTTCCGGTATTGTTGCATTTCTCTGTGTTTATGGACTGTTTCCTCTATTGTGTGTGCGACGACCATTTGTAAACATACCTGCATTTACTTGCTCTTCCTTTTTGAAAAGCAGTAAACCTTAGAGTTTGAATATTAGAACCAACGTTAGGCCAAATGCTTGTAATTTCCCGATACTACAATGTAATCATGATGTACTGTCGACAGGGTGACATCAACTAATGGTGTCTTACTTACGTTAACCGTAACTTTTCGGAATCGACATTTCTGTTTCTAATAATGCAATTGAAGAATGTTTTTAAATAGTACCTAGTAAATTTTAATACATTAATTGATGATTGTTGATTATTAACTAAATCAAACCTACCATACATAACCTCAAATTAGTTCTGTTTCTGTTGCTATGTTTTTGGATTAGTTCGCACAGACTATGGCGATGACGTAAATGCTATCTCTCTGCGATTTTACGGTAGCTACAGCTATAGGTATGTAGAATAGAAAATTAAGTATTTACTTAGTCTAGAAATGGAGATAAGCGAGCTACTGCTGGCAAGCACACCAATGTAAATATTTAATGGCAGAATGTTTGGCCATAATACATACATATCAATCATTAACTGCGTTAAGAGGGCACGTTGTAACATTATTTCTTATTCATGAAAGACATCGGTGATTACGATCCCGTTAGGTTGAGGCTGGTCTATAATTACGTAACGTGGATATTTTGATAATACATACTTGCATAACCAGGTGCAGTTATTGTTTAGAGGCCTATTTACCTCAGGAAAGCATTGGCGACTCGTGAGGCACATAATTTAGAAATAATAGCGATATACTGCAAGGGCAATGTATTTTGTTCCTTGTTAAATTTACCCGTGCATTCATTTTAAGTCATAAAAAGACGACAAAACACTTACCTGTTGCTGCATTTCTGCATCAGTATAATGTCGCGAAGGAATAGGTACCTACTAAAGAAATAATTTATTAAGTTATTTTTATTAACTTTTTTGGACTGTATAATATACTGGTAGTTTATGTTAACGTTTTATTTTATAATCGAGTTACAGAAATGAATTCCGATGAGAACAGGTATTTTTACTTTCTTACTCCTTTTAAATTTTTAAACATATGTAGGTTAAACCAATTTAAACTATAAAAATTAACAATTAATTACACCTATTAAAATGTGAGTAAATGATTCTAGAAAATTTTTAGCGTTTTTGAGTTAAACTAGGTATATTTGGAATGTTTCTTTATTGCTTAAAATTTTCTAGATAAAGAAATATGTAGAATACAGATATTGTGCTAAAAACCTAAACATTATTTACTATAAAATCATTTGGCACTTTTTAATTTGAAACAAAATATTTTGAATCAGAATAATATTGCTTGATAGAAAATTATATAATATTCGCTAAATATAATATATACATAGTTTGGCTACTTTATTGTTACTTTAACCGGTACGGAAGTTAAAATATATTTCGGCAAAATTTAACTACAAGGGGTTGGTTACAGATTAAATAAATTGTGACAGGAAGTATACATTTTACAAGCAGCACATTACGATATGTTTACAGGTTTACGATGTTATTTTACATGAATAGATTGTAAAGAGTACAGTGAATATGAACAAAATTAATTAATTATACCCCTCGTATTTAGAATACTTTAATTAATTCTATTATTATTACTAATAATAATATGTATAACAAGGCGCAATTTTAACAATATTTACAAACAAAAAGGAGATGCATGTTTTATTAATAAAATACCTAATTATTTCCTTAAGGGCAAATACTGCACTGCTCAGAGACAGTTGCTGGGGTTGTTTCTCATTGCGAGAATCTTGTGTTCAATTTTAATTAGATATTTGTTCGTATTTTTTTATATTTTGATATGTCTAATTTTTTTAATTATTTTATGCGGTGATTGATTTCGTTATAAGTCTTGAATAATTAGGTTGAAAATTTTCTTATTTTTCGTTGTTGGGATCTTTCACAATTCTGTTGATTGATTTCGTTTTAAACATTTTCTAAATGTGCAGATATAAGAATTAATCAAAGTAGTCGATGTTACCTTAACAATTTATGGTAAATAAGCTTAGATGGGAAATTAATTACTTATCAGGCTATTACATTATGTATCTGTGTATTTCTAATGAAGTGGAGAAATTTTTATACTATACATATAAATAATAACGCATTTCTGATACTTTTTATCACATCAAATACAAAAATTGTTAAACAATTTTTGCTCAGTTTGCTATGTGCAATTTCATTTCAAATATACATTTATTAACATTATTAGTTTTTATTAACTAGAAACGTCTTTGGTATATAGATAATGTAGATTAGATAAGTCCAGTTTTGGGAAATCCAAGGACAAAAATTTGCCATTGTCCATTGGGATTTCCTTGGTATTTTTTTTGAGTAAATTCCACAGTTAGTAAATTGAAAAGAATTACATTAATATGTGTTTCATACTTGGTCGTATTATCGTTCAACTTCAGGTCTATTATATTTGTCGACAGTTTGCAAGCAATTGAGTATTAGTAGGTTAAGTTAGGTTTTAAGAAAAGCCAGTGTTTATTTTTTGATTTCACGAGCATTTGATCACATTCAGATTATTTTTTGGACTTAAACTATGATTTCGATATACTGATATGTGTAGCAGGAGGGATTTGAAAATTAAATAGCAAATTCCATGCAGGATATAGCTAAATTTACGTATAGAACAAACAGGGGAGCTTCTTCTTATCGGTGGAATGGTAACGTAAATATATTTTGACAATAGATAAAGACTGCGGCAGTCTTTTGCATTTTTTTGTTTTGTTTTTGAATTGTGAGGATTTTTATACAAACCATCTACTTTTAATATTAATTTATCATCACATATTTATAAAAATATATTTTGTTTAAGGTTGTAAAAGCATTCCCGTTAAATAGACCTGTACAGTTACGACGACAGCAGGGGATGACCACTTGAATCGTTGCATACAACCTGTAACAAAAAAAGGAAAAGCTAGATATTTAAATTTTGTTTATAAATTAAGAAATAACAAGAACTGGGGTAATTCTTTTACTAAGGGATTATAGCATTTCCAAAATATATTAAATATTTTTTCATAAAAATATGTAGTAAACTTGAGTGTCTGAAAGTTTTTCTTTCTGTCATTATGTGATCTCATTGTTAAATAATTTTTTATTTCCTTTGATTTAACTTTGTTAGGTTTAGATAATTGGCAACGATTTGCAGGTCAGAATAGCATTTTGTGCATCGAATAATCAGTTAACAATTTCAAAGCAAAATGCTGACAGAAAATGAGATACTTTGTTTATATTCCTTTACGTACTAATTGGTAGGTTTGTTGAACTCGTGACCGCTGACCGCATCGCTAAATGGGTGACATTTTCCCTCTATTTATTGCAGTGGTCATAAACAACGTTGTGATAATCGGAAACCTGGCTACATTTCAAGAACATCACGGTATCATCCGCGTTACAGGATTCGCTTACCTTGTTAAATCCCTAAAATTACTATTCTACTTTAGTTGCATTAACGAAGTTTACTTACATACATAATGTTTTGAGCCGAATTAGACAAGTTTATTTAAAGAAATTTGTTGGAACCATCATAATCAGAAGTGATTAACTAACAGTATATCGCCATCTGTAGGTAGAGATTTAGATTTAGTTTTGCAAGTAGATATTTTTGTAAGGCCCTAAGGGATATTAGATATGAAATAAATATTTATGGTTGACAGTTCGTGGTGTTAACTGTTACTTATTCCATGATTTAATGGTCTTACATATTTATTAAGGTTAAGTGCATGTAGAAGAACGTTTTGTCGTAATCAATGGTTTTTAGAATTTTCTTCATCTATAATTTAGCCGCTAAATAGAATGAACACAAGCAGGAATTGTGTTAGATGTAAAATATTAAAATGCTATAAAAAGATTGAAATAGGGATTAGATGCGCATATATAACTACCATGATAGATTAAGCGTTCGCTGTAGCTTTGTTCGGCTTTTTGCGGAATAAAACAGAATCCGTATTCGGGTACATTAGTAATTTAGTTTTTAATAACGTCGAAAAAACGGTTTATCAGGAAGGCGCCAGGAAACACTGTAAGAACGCTTTTAGTCACAAATGTAGTCAATAAGTGAGATGATAGCAGCGAACGGCTTCATTTACTATTAGGTTAATGTAAATATGAGAGAATACGAAGGAACGTTTTTATTTTTAAGTAACAGTTTGCAGTTAGCAAGAGAGTAAGGTAAGAAAAAAAGTCGAAAGAACCGTTTTATCCATTGAGATATAAGACTAGAGCACGTAAGAGATCGAATATACGGTCATAGGTTGTGAGAGAGATAGCTGCAAAAATTGCTGTCTGTGGTTCTCTCTCCGTGACGCATGCGAGAGAGCCTGAGCGCGACACCCTAGCAGCCAATCACAGCGTTCGGCTATAAAGAGACAGAGAGAAATTTTTGCAGCTATGTCTCTCACAACTCATAACTGTACAGGGTTAAGTAGGGATAGCGTGCTCTAGTCTTATATCTCTATGGTTTGATCAGAAAGATGCACAGCTATACCCTAATAAGAACTTTATAAGGATGATCTTCCGAGTTTGAGGGCCGTGGTCTAAAGGCTTGTTTGCTGCCTGACATTTCGTCAGCGACTGCGGCTGACATATTCAGAGGCGTTGAGGTCGTTGAAGTAGCTTTTTATCTCGAACTTCTCTTCTCAGCGGTCTGAGAACTTTGAGATAGAAAGCTACTTCAACAACCTCAAGACCTCTGAAGATATCAGCAGCAGTCGGTGACGAAATGTCAGGCAGCAAACAAGCCTTTAGACCACGGTCCTCAAGCCCAGAAGATCATCCTTATAATAACGCCGGCCGTGAAAGCCTTTAGACATCAACATAATAAGAACTGTTTTAAAAGTCAGAAATGTAATCAATAAATGAGATGATAGCAGCGAACGATTTCTTTCGCTATTATGTTAATATAAATATGAGAGAATATGAAGGAACGTTTTTATTTTTATGTAACAGTTTGCAGTTAGCAAGAGGGTAAGGTAAGAGAAGAAGGGTTACTTAATGTTTCAAAATGTCTGTAAAAGTCGAAAGAACCGTTTTATCCCTAGAGATATAAGAAATTACCGTCATAGATTGTGAGAGAGATAGCTGTCTGTGATTGGCTCCTTAATTCTCTCTCCGTGACGCAGGCGAGAGAGCCGGAGCGCGGCACCGCAGCAGCCAATCACAGCGTTCGGCTAGAAAGAGACAGAGAGAAAATTTCGCAGCTATCTCTCTCACAACTCATGACGCTTCCACTGTACAAGGTTAAGTGGGGATAGCGTGCTCTAGTTTTACATATATCTCTATGGTTTTATCAGGAAGATGCAAGCCATACCCTAATAAGAACTCTTTTTAAAGTCAGAAATGTAACCAGTAAATGAAATGATAACAGCGAACGATTTCATTCACTATTATGTTAATATAAATATGAGAGAATATGAAGGAACGTTTTTATTTTTATGTAACAGTTTGCAGTTAGCAAGAGGGTAAGGCAAGAGAAGAAGGGTTACTTGTTTTTTAAAAATGTCGGAAAAAGCCTAAAAAACCGTTTTATCCATAGAGGTATAAGATTAGAGCACGCAAGAGACCGAGTTTACCGTCATAGATCGTGGGAGAGATAGCTGTCTGTGATTGGCTCCTTAAGTCTCTCTCCGTGACGCAGGCGAGAGAGCCGGAGCGCGGCACCGCAGCAGCCAATCACAGCGTTCGGCTAGAAAGAGACAGAGAGAAAATTTCGCAGCTATCTCTCTCACAACTCATGACGCTTCCACTGTACAAGGTTAAGTGGGGATAGCGTGCTCTAGTTTTACATATATCTCTATGGTTTTATCAGGAAGATGCACAGCCATACCCTAATAAGAACTCTTTTTAAAGTCAGAAATGTAACCAGTAAATGAAATGATAACAGCGAACGATTTCATTCACTATTATGTTAATATAAATATGAGAGAATATGAAGGAACGTTTTTATTTTTATGTAACAGTTTGCAGTTAGCAAGAGGGTAAGGCAAGAGAAGAAGGGTTACTTGTTTTTTAAAAATGTCGGAAAAAGCCTAAAAAACCGTTTTATCCATAGAGGTATAAGATTAGAGCACGCAAGAGACCGAGTTTACCGTCATAGATCGTGGGAGAGATAGCTGTCTGTGATTGGCTCCTTAAGTCTCTCTCCGTGACGCAGGCGAGAGAGCCGGAGCGCGGCACCGCAGCAGCCAATCACAGCGTTCGGCTAGAAAGAGACAGAGAGAAAATTTCGCAGCTATCTCTCTCACAACTCATGACGCTTCCACTGTACAGGGTTAAAGGGGGATAGCGTGCTCTAGCCTTACATATATCTCTATGGTTTTATCAGGAAGATGCACAGCCATACCTTAATAAGAACTCTTTTAAAAGTCAGAAATGTAATTAGTAAATGAAATGATAGCAGCGAACGATTTCTTCGCTATTATGTTAATATTAATATGTGAGAGAATACGAAGGAATGTTTTTGTTTTTAAGTAAATAGATGGCATTACGTGGTTTTCGGTAGCACTCGGTTATTCGACTATGACTATTTTATTATATCGTGTGACTTTGTCTATTCAGTTAGCAAGAGGATAATGTATGAGACGGGTAACTTGGTTCTTACAAATGTCGAAAAAGCCGAAAAAGAGATCTTTTTATCAGGAAGATGCACAGCTAAAAAGTACTCTTTTAAAAGTCACAAATGTAATCACAAAATGAGAAGATGGCTGCAAACGGTTTCACTTACTATTATGTTAATGTATATATGAAGAAAGGTTTTTGTTTTTATATAACAAATGGTGTAACGTGGTTTGTAATGGGCACACTATTTTATTATATTGTGTAGTTTTGTCGATCCATTTAGCGAGAGGGTAAAGTATGAGGAGAAGATTTGGAGAGGAAATGGTAGGGTGCATGTATGTAGGATAGTAAGAGGTGGCGGGAGTAAGTATATAGTTCAATTAAGTTGGCACTGGACCCCGATAATTACCGATGACCTAGTCGGTTGTCGGATGTTTTAGTAGCCAAAGTAAATTGACCGTTAAATTAGTGTGTTAATAGCGTAGTGATCGTGTTCTACACCTCAGGTAGACGTCCGTAGCCACAATACTCTCTGGTGGAATCTACTTTTGCGTTGCGCACTCTACACAAGATTGGGGCAATTAATCTGAACGGTACTCGTTTAGCCACTCGGCTTGAATGTAATGACTGAAATGCGTCCCCTGTGTTCTATCGTTCACTGCACGAAAGCCTCTTTGCTGTACGCCCGATGCACTAATCCCACCTGTAACGAGTGCACCGAGCTATATTGTATAATTAAAATTTACCGAATACAAAAATAAATTCGACTTTCGACTTGTTTAGTTAGTAGTAATTGTTTTGTTTTTTTTTCCCTTGTTATCCACCTCAACTATCCACCGGTTTATCGGACAAATATAATAGTTTAAATAATTATTCAGACTTCTATTCCCAGTGCATTAATTTTATAAAAAAATGTTCAAAACGTGTGCGTGTGCGGTACAGTATTATTTTAATTGGACCATAGGGTTTTGTTAATTAATTTATACATATGTTAGTATTTTTTTCTGGATATGTACGAAATGTCCGTTAACAGTACATTTGTACATAAGGAAGAGTTCATTCCGTATGAAGTGCTGTCAGAAATTTGTGTTTCTAATATTATATTGGTTACAGAGTATTCTCGGTAGATTTATTTGCATGCAGGGGTGTTTCTTTGTTTTTGCCAATTTTCATTTGCGAGGGGTAAGAGTTTAAATGCATAAATTTCATAACACATGCTCGTTACGATTGTTTTCCTTTTGTCCGTTTTTACAATTTCAGCGGCGGAAATGTGGTAAAGAAATAAAGATGGTGCGGTTTTGTTGTTTCTAACGCTCAGTTTTATGAATATGGATACCGTTTAAGGGCTTCTGGAAACGGCGCGTATTCCATATCCCGCAGGAAATACTTGCGCTAACTTTATAAATCAGACTGTTAATTATATCATAATTTGCTGCAACTTAACTGTGTTACTTTAACGAGTCGAGAGTTCAAAACGCAAAAGTGATACTGAAAGGCTCCAATTAGTGTACATCTTCGTTAACCACAACTCAACGGTGATGGCAACCACACCATCCACAATTATTTCACCTCTGTCTTTACGGAACATCTATCGACACCCTTTTTTCATTTAAAAATAAACGAAATTTCGTACTACATACTCATACAATAATAAAAATAAATGTAACAAAATTAAAAAGTATAGGTAATATACACCTTTGTGACGCCTCTGGTTGTTTGTTTTTTTTTTTTTTTTTTGATAACTCGTGCGGTATTAAGGAATATAATTGAACGCTAGTGCAATAAGATACAATTTGAGTGATAAAAGTGCATTAAGTGTCCACTAAAGTGGTGATGGTGATTATAAAGTGAATAAAAATTCTTTAAAACAAGTACCTGATCCCTGAGGACCGGGCTGCGGTATAGGCCCTTGGCCTGGAACGAGATTGTAGTCATCGTCGTTTTCAGGTTGGATGTCACGCACATTTGAGGATGACACCATGACCACTTTAGGGGCCTCTTCCAGGCCACTTGGCCGGCTGACGTTACGCTTCCCAACGCCTGTAACGATAATAGTATTGATGTGATAACAAACATTTACTCATTTTCGGTGATGTTAGAGATAGAACGCGGCTGAGATTACCGATTGAACCTATGCCAGAAGATCGTAACTAATAGCCGGAGCCATTTCTACGGCAAACAATATTGCGTATAAAGACGTGTAAAGTGTCAGCACTTCTCTCTTATCTATTATCTTAAATTGTTGGTTATTATGCAAACACTACTTGTGCTATTCAACTTACAAATTAATTGGTCAATTAACCACGAGCCGCTACTGCTGACAGTAACTAATATTATACTCGAACAGTTTTGTAAACTTACTTAATAGTAAACGCGTTAAACTTATTTCAACTGCGTTAAAATAAGTTAAGTACATCGATGGAAGTTAGTCAATAGTTAGTTAGTTTCATGAATTGCCATTAGATCATGGAAATGGGTCAAACCAATTAAATAAATAAAAAAGGAATCCGAATTAAAGCTTGATTAATAGAAATGAAACGAGACTCTAATTAAAAGCTAAAAGAAGTCATTTTACGACCAGAGGAAATTCGGTTCAACGTAAGCCAGCTTGAAGATCGACAACAACGTTTGTGCAATCGGCAACTTTCACCAGAAATGTTTTTTTAATAAACCCCGATTGCACTTATACCTTCTTTCTTGGAGATCTTTTGTCATGTAGATTCAAGAAATTAATAAACTAACACGGAAATAACAAACGAACATCAAGGAATAAAAGTTGTAACTGTCTAGCAATTGTTAGAACATGATGTTATGTCACTGTTGTTGTTGTTGTTGTTAAGACCCCGGTATCGGTTCAATTCTTGGACTTAACGTGGCGAACAAAAATCAAATTAGGACTGAATACAACCCCTTGAAGATAGCTACATGAAACCTAGTTAAAATGCATGGAGAGATTATTGTTCTAAATGAGACCGGAAGAAAAACGCGTTTGCATGTCATACTTCTAACCAATATAATGGATGACTCTTAGAATAAGCAAATTGATCTTGTATTAAACACCGACAACTATACAACGCCTACACGTAATCACAGAGAAATAACTTTGAACAAATTTATACTGTGACGAATTACATTTTATAATAAATAACTACTAAGAAAACAGCCTTAAAAGTCATTAAGTTTATAGGAAACCAATCCCATCTATTGAAAAAGATCATTGCCAGCTAAAAAGAACATTGAGCACAAATAATAATTATTTTGTTAGAAATACTTCTTACAACAATGAGAAATAAAAAAACAATTCGTCAACCATTTAAAAGTATGATCGCCGATTACATCTACCATGTCGTAATCATAGAAGCCAATAAGGACTGAAAGCAGTAACAATATCGTAACCATGGAAATCAATAATGGTGACCACAGTAACAATACCTTAATCATGAAATAAAAAATGACCGACCACATCAACAATTAAAAAGGTATGATGATATAAAAAAACAATTCGTCAACCATTTAAAAGTATGATCGCCGATTACATCTACCATGTCGTAATCATAGAAACCAATAAGGACTGAAAGCAGTAACAATACCGTAACCATGGAAATCAATAATGGTGACCACAGTAACAATACCTTAATAATGAAATAAAAAATGACCGACCCCATCAACAATTAAAAAGGTATGATGATATCGATTATGATGAATTTGGTTTGAATGGGTCGAACTAGTAGATACGTGTGGTATAGTTATTATGTGAAGGAAGTAACGGTAAGAAATAAGAACATTTGTATTCACTAAGGGTCTCCGTTATTAAATGGGACACTTGTTCTATGGTAGTTATATAGCGCGATTCTATTGTCTTTCAAAGTGCGCCGGACAGTTTTCCAATTATGTAATAATAAATTGCCTTATCCTTTCTAGTACTCTCTGGTGATATTTTTGTAAGCTGCATCATATCTACCTTCGCAATTTTTTCCATTAAAACTTTCGCTTAAAGCAGTAGAAACTTTGAAGGGAATTCAATTTGTATTAGATTGAGAGATTATTGGTTGAACACTCACTGCATCCTGAATGCCAACATACTTCTGTTGCATCGTGCACTCTGTGCAGCCATTTGTCATGGGAAACGTCCTTAACCATTTGCCTGAATATAATAATAATAATAAGTAACGAACACGACAAACAACAATAAGAAACTATTGTTAATAAAACAGGTACCAGGGGCCTTATTTTTTAATGAGAGCAACTGAGCAGCTACATCCTGTTTACGTTGTATATATTAATAAATACACGTACAGGAA
This sequence comes from Agrilus mali, assembly GCA_029378335.1. Lineage (NCBI taxonomy): Eukaryota > Metazoa > Arthropoda > Insecta > Coleoptera > Buprestidae > Agrilus > Agrilus mali. Next base: position 7,355,660 of record CM055664.1, read on the forward strand.
TTACTCTTGATAATGGTCATCAGATCGAAACGTTTCATTGAGTAAAATTGAAACGTCCTTAACTTTTTTTTAAATATGAAAATTAATATAAAAATAAGAAACAGTTCCTAGTGGCAGTTCTCTAAAGAGAAAGCAATAAATATAAGCTTTATCTTTGATAACGGATTACAGATCGAAACGATGCATGGAGTATTGTAAAAACATTCTTAACAATTTGGTTGAATATGATAATAAATTATGAAACGAGACGACAAATAAGAATAAAATAATAATAATAAATTTTTGTTAAATAAAAACTATTCTAGTATCGGTTCTCTAATGAGAGCAAGTGAGCAATTACACCCCCTTCAATTTATATATTTAATTAATAAATAAAGGCTTTATTCTAGATAATGGCCATCAGGTCGAAACGGTTCGTGGAATATTATAAAAGCTTTTTTAACCATTTGGTTGAAACGAGACGACGAATAAGAATAAATAAGAAACTTTATTAAGGAAAAAAAACTAGCATCGGTTTTCTAATGAGAGCAAATAAGCAATTACGCTCTCTTGAACTCATGTGTTTAATTAGTAAAAGCTTCCGATAATGACGTTGTTTATTTTTTAATTGTATTTGTTTTATTCAAGTATGTTGTGGAAAGGTAGCTTTGTATGGAATATGTTTTTCATTTAGGTATTTATTGTGTAGAAAGTTGTGTAGTTTCGTGTGAGGATTTGGGAGATAAGTAACTTTACAAAATAATGTAGGTGACTTGGTTGTCAAATAGGTTTCTTGCGTAGTTGCAGCCCTTTGTTAGCGATAATGTAGAAATGGTCGGTGTATATAGAATTTTAAGCAGGAGATAAGTGCAAACTTCTAAATAGTCTGTGCAGACGCCCGTCTAGTCGCGTTTCGTCGTAGTACAAAGTCCCCCGTTCTCATCCTCGTCCATCTTCAATGTCTTATGGTGGTTCCTTCTGTTGCGCCTTTTAATCGATGCTCGTATCGTTGCTACTAGAACGTGCTCTCTCGGTTCGTGTCAGAGTAAACAAGGAAGGGTCTGAATGGGACATTTGACGGCCCCGTGGCCTTCATTAAGGTTTTTGCGTGATTTTAACAAGGGCTCGCGCCCTCTCACCAACGTTTTCCCATTAACTCAAGATTAATGTTCTTAGGTCGGAACATCTAATTCAGTTACGTCATAAATTTGCCCTTCACAATGAACTAAACAATGCAAAGGTGCTGCGACTGTTTGCTGTCCCTATTCACTCGACTTTATTTCGAATAGCATAAAAGGAGTAGAGAGAAAGAAGATAAAAAAACGCTCCCATTCTTATTCTCAAGACCTGAACAATTCAAACTGAAAATGGATTACGGCTACTCTCAACTCGTTTGCTTCCATACTTGTCGTTACCATAACCGAGTTTAGCTTTGATGACTCTTCTTGATTATTTGATGGTCCTTTTATACTGCTACCTAAACTGCAATTTAAACAACAACCAGTGGCGTTGCAAAAGAAACATCTCACATGTCTTTAATTTAATAACACGATATAATAGAATGTGATTTTTGACTAAATTTTAATATGCATTGTACAGACAGATTTACTTGCATTTAAATGCATCTGACGTTTGGTTGTTTTAAGCTTCTTCATCTTGTTGTGACAGACTGTCAGCTACCATTCATTGTATTCTGCTTTTGTAGTGTGTGGCACGTTCTAACATAATTTTCCTCAGTGCACTTATTTCTGACAAAAAGCCTTTCAACTTACTATGCAAACGTCTACATCTAGATAAGCAAGCAACAACGTAATCATATTACCTACTTAAACTATACGATACTCTTTCGAAATATCACATTAAATTGTCCAAAAATTGGGTAGTTGCCTAATTTTATTTATTATTTAAATCGAAGCTTTTTATCCCACAAATGGTCTGATGTAAGCAGTTTTTTAATATTTAGAAAAATAAAAAAGACATAAACATTTAGAAATCGCAATTAGGCAGACAGGGAAATACTGAATTGTGGCGTCACAGTCTTGTTCGTTTTGCAAGAAAGAGACAACCAAAAACTTTTTAATTTTTTGACCAATTTGAAATTTGATTCCGAATTCTGTTATCGTATTACGTATATTAACATATTATCTACATAAAATAAAATATTTAATATTAGTTAACTACCCTATTCTGATCTCCATCATTTTTAGTATCAGAGATACTTATCTAATATTTTACAACGCTTTGTATTTAATCAGTTAAGAATAATTGGTAGTTAGATATCCGATGGATGAACATATAATGTATAATATTTTGTACATGTATTTTCCGCTGGCAACATATAATACGCATTTATAAAAAAATTAGTAAGTAAAAGTTACTTACTGGTATCTTTGGTGGAGCTGCTTTTCATTTCAGTTGCCCTGGGAGGAGTAGATGTTACTGGCATTTCTGAAAAAGATAACAAAAATAATAATAAGCGCATTATTATTTCGATCCTTATATTTTTTGTTACTTACCATAGAGCCTGATCGATCCTTCCGTTTCCCCAAGAGAGTTTTTAGAAATGCAACGATAATTTCCAAAGTCGTCTTTTTGTAGATTGCGTACCGTCAGTTTCATGTAAGTTCGGTAACTATTTTCCGTGGTTTCAGTGCCATATTTTTTGGTCGGTAATAACATGAGGTTGTTGTACACCCAGTAGCTGATTGCTCGTGGATATGCTTCGGTATGGCAATCAATAGTTACATCTTTACCAGCTGGCGCTCCAACCAATTGATTCGGGACCCAAATCATCGGAGGAACTGTAAAATGCAAAAAATATTGACAGGGAGGGTACTTTATAATTTATTTTAATTTACTCTTTCGGTTATGAAAAATGTGCGTATATGTGGGAAGTTCAATGGTTCTGAATGAACTTTATTTAATGTTTTGAGGAGTTTCCTTGTCTTTAATTCCATTACATTGTCAGTTTGACAGATTCTTTTGAAGTAACCCTTGAAAAATTAAAATGACTCTTTTTTCGTGTGACTAAGAAATAAATAAAAAAATATCGAGCTGCGAAATCTCCCTAAGTTGTCGCGCCTCGTCCTTTTTTAAGAATAATCCAGACATTCTTATTAAAAGTGTTCTTTGTAAGTTCTTTTTTCGGATGTACCAAACTGGGAGCAAGGAAATTCGTTTCTGTTAAAAGTGCAGAACAAACGGTTCGCACTTTCTTTACGTCCGGATACTTAAAATTGATCACCACCCTGGCATCAAAGAAGCGAAATGGAGTGGTTCAAACTAAAATAAAAGAAAAACGGCAACGTTTCTTGCTATTCTTAATATAAGTTATTATTATCATCTATCTAACAAGACAAAGGACAACGATTCTTAGTGCAAATGGCGGGTTGGAGGATTGGCTGTCGCAATTTTTCATTCTCTAAACCCAATGGAACTACGACAACATAACGTATCCTACAAAACTTACACCTAACACCACCTCATCAGTTACTCTATTTATAACAAAATGACAAACTGAATGTATTAAAATAAGGAATGTTTCTCCAAAAATTGTATTACACACAGTGATTCATTTAGTTTTTTAGTACTCGTCTATAGGTAGATTATATTTAATTTGAAAATCTGACAATATTTTATATTTACTGTTTAATTGTTAGTATTACAGAATTGTTAAACGCTTCACTGAAATTCATATAATTTAACGCGATAATGCCGTGCTTATTCTATAAATATATTAGTTTGTTAGCATAGCTGTTTAATTAATAGGTTTACATCATTAACAGACAATTTCTGCAATAATCACTACTCCACGTTGTACTTTAGAACAACAATTGGTCATTAGAGCCCTACAAGTGCTTAAAGAGGCATTGACAGTATTGCAAGCATAATTTATTGATGCGGAGTTTGCGAACTATTATCTATCTACACATAGTTATATGAAGGGAATATTGCTAAAACTTTGCACACTAACTAATCTAATATTAATAATTCCGAATTAAAAACGTGTTTACAATTAAGCGAGATTGGAAATCTAGGTGTTCGTGTTAATATTTAATGCATAAATTATTAATTAGAATACGAAAAGAAACAAGAATATTTTCACCAAATAAGTAGTTTATTGTCTCGACAAATTATAATTCGTTGCAAAGTTTGATCAACGATTTCATAATTGCACACGAAACTACCCTTCGTTTTAGTGAGTGTGTGGTAGGATCAATTTCGGAAGGCGAAGACCACTGTAAAAAATTGGTCAAAAGGGGGGTTATTTTACTACTTTGTAACACACAGTAACTCGGCACAATACAGGGTGTTCCTTTATAGTAATTTTATCATAACATATCTATTGTAAAGACAAAAGATAAATAATTGTTGCCTGTTAGTCCAGTCAAAATAGACAAAAAAAAGTCATTACTTAGGAAAAATTCGCATAGAGTTGAAAATTGGCAGAGACGTTAAATACATCATTATAAATAAAATGTCAAAATTGCCCGTCGATCCTACTTCTGCAAAAAATTTTATCTAAGGTCAAAGTGCAAAATGAAGTTTTTTTCCATTTTTCTCGAAAACGGTCAATTTTATCGTGAAAATAGATCAAACAAAAGTTGTGGATCATACAATTCTCTACAAAAATTGTCGCGACACTTTTTCTCGTACGACTTACCATTTGTGAGATATCGCGGTTTTAAAAATTACAAAATTCATATTTTACATAATATGCACTTAAATGCAGCCTGTACACGTCATCGGACGTTTAATATAAATAAAAATAAGAAAATATTGGTTTGTGTTACTTACACAATAAAACTTGTATAAATTGAATGAGTATTTTAAAATAACAGACTACCTATACTGTCAGTCCCTAATTCCCTTCGTCGGTAACCTTGCGGCAAGTGTGCTTCACTTTGATCATTAGCAATATTACCATACTTTCAATCAATAGGATACGATCTGATCAAACTTTCTTTATAACAATAGATCGTGGAGTATACCTACTGGAGAAACCACGTTAAAAAAAAATGCGCCAGGTACATTAGCTCATAGGTGGTGCGGAAAAGTGTGCATATTATGTAAAATATGAATTTTGTAATTGTTAAAACCGCGATATCTCACGATTGGTGAGTCGTACGAGAAAAAGTGTCTCGACCATTTTTGTAGAGAATTGTATGATCTACCACTTTTGTCTGATCTATTTTCACGATAAAATTAATAAATAAAAGTTTTTGCAGACGTAGGATCGACGGGGACTTTTGATATTTTATTTATAATGATGTATTTAACGTCTCTGCCAATTTTCAGCTCTATGTGAATTTTTCCTAAGTCAAATGTCTATTTTGACTGGACTATATGTGCCTTCTGACATTGACCCAATCTAGTCCCAAAGTAGTTACGCCCAGGAACTGTAACTTAGACGATTTTAAGCCATGAGTATCGTCGTCTGTTGCATAACGTACGTTCCAGTTTATTTATTCGTACTGTATGTGTAAATATTTCAATATCTGGTGGATTTCGTAGCTCATGAGATACCGAAACACCTCTAGAACGCAGGAGGAGTAACGGTAGTTGTATGAAGATGTTGTGTAGTATTACAATACCCATCGGAATTGTTCGACAGATGAAAATACGTACGAGGTCAGCTTTTCATTGTAGGTCACCTATTCCGTATTGTTAATTATTTGAAAGACTGTGTACTCAGTTTGGTTGTTCGTTTTTGTGACCGAACAATGAACACATTTGTTATTATAGTAGTTGCAGCAGCGTCTTTTTTTTTTTTTTTTTTTTTTGGGGGGGGGGGGGTTAGGTTTAATAAGATTAAAGATTGAAGCTATTTTTGGCCGATCCTATTGCATTTGTTGGCCTTAACGAGTATAAAAAATTACCTGGCTGATTGCTCTTGAAACTAGCGCTTCATCGTTTTATTAAATTAATTTTTTGGCCGGGACCAAATTTTTCCCCCAAACTTAAAAAAATTTGGAGAGCTTTCCCGTCCGATGATTTATCATTTTTATGGCCAAAGTTTTTAAGTTCTTAAAAATTTTTTCAAACTTTGGGGTATTTTTAAGATACTTGTGCCATTTTTCAGTTTTTTTAATTGTACCTAGGTGCTTATTGCTAACTAATTTTGTCAAGCTTCTTATAATTTTATTGAAGGTACATTTTGATTTTTTTTTTGTAAATTAGAGATGGCACTACGTGTTTGCAGAAGGTACGCCGATAATAGTAAGAGATTTTAAATTTTATTTAAATAAAGGTTAATTAGATTAATGGTTATACCTAAATGGGGCTCATTGATAAAGAAAATTTAATTTAATTAATAAATAGAATGTCGATCGTTTCGAATTGAATTTTTTGTCCTTTTTTAGTTTTAAAAAAAGGTTGAACGCTACTTTTAAAATAAAATTCTACCCATATACTTAATTAAAGTAGTCATAATTTATATTTAACTGTATTGTAGTATAACAATAAAAATATTTAGGTATATATAAAGGAGAAAATCGGGTTTCTCTTTGTGTTTGTCCTGATGAAGTAAATTAAAATACTTCCGAATTGTACGTTGTTAACTGAAAGCTAATTGTAATTTTTAGGCTTTGGTGGTAACGTAGCGTAGGTGTGTTTTTAAGAGTTTTGGGTTAATAAAAAGAAATGTGTATGTGTGTGTATAATAAATTAAGGGTAAGATTTTAGCGTTTACAAAACCACCGTACGAACCGCTTATGATTTTCAATGTGGCTACCGGATTGTTACATTTATAATTACTTAGCGATTTCAAAGGAAGCACAATGGAGTGTCGTAGCACATATTTAGGGAATTTTTCAGTTGTTAATGGATTTTTTAATGACTTTTCCATTAAAACGATTTCATTCAGAGACGTCGAACGAGCCAGATTTTTGGTGCTTCCAAAGCCAATTCAGTTTCACTTTATTTTTCACCGTCATTTTTCCCGGGCAGTTAAGTTATTTTATTAATGACGCTAATTATTTTAGGCGAACTTCCTGCAGTTTCGAGGGAATAAATCAAGTGCTAATATTTCAGCCGGCAGCCGTTCAATTAAAAAATTGATATATTACACTTGCAACCCTTTTTTATATCCGGCTACATACATACATGTGTATCGTTATGTACATACGTCCATATGTACATACATAAAAGTTGGCTAGCCTGACAAACTTTCTGTAATCTCTTTTGTATGCTTTCGTAGCGACCTAAGAGCATATACTACGACAGGTGTAACTGACGAAAACATTTCTCTCTGTTATATGATTTTTTATTCGCACATTGTACGTCATTGGCTGTTATATGTGAGTGCCACTTCAATCAAAATGAAAACTCCATTCAATTAGAATGGAACTCATAATCAGCAGCCAACAGAATGCAGATTTCGATGCGATTGGAGTGCCACCAACAAATTACAGCCAATGGCGTGCAGAGTGCGATCATATTGGAGTAGGCACTCACAATTAACAGCCAGTGGTATGCAGATTTCTATGCCGAGTGGCGTGGCACTTCCAAATATCCACCAATAGAATACAGATTTCGATGTAATTGGAGTGTTACTCACAATTTACAGCCACTGGAGTGCAGAGTGCGATCATGTTGGAGTAGGCACTCACAATTTACAGCCAATGGCATATAGAGTGCAATTCGATTGTAATTGCACTCACAATTAACTAGTCAATGATGTTCAGAATGCGAGTGGGACACGCAGATATTAGTTCTTTTACACTTTGGTGGTGATTTTTTCTTCATACAATAAGCGACATTTAGTAGTATAAATGCTTTAAGTTGTCGATTGATATTGGCGTTACTGATGATTTCCTTTTACCCTTTCGTTTGTTTTGTTGTTTGCTGTACGCCCACGTGCGCGACAGGAACGAATTTCTACTGTACTTAACTAGACACGACTAATGCAATTCCAAAACGTTACATGACTAATTGGAACCAGCTAAAATATTAGTTAGCGTTTAACTGGTGCAAAATTTAAGCTTATTGCTTGTAGTGAACGAATTTGTGTACCTAATTAGCTGATAAATCTTCCCCATTATTAAACCTAATTATTATATGAATAATTTTATTCAAAAGCTGTTTGCTGACCTTAACGGTAACATATTGTCACTTGTTTTCTTTTGTTTCAGACGGTGGAGAGTGAAACATTTTGTATGGTGTTATTTACAATTGTTTTCATTTTATTTTAACTATCAGGTTTCGTATTTGCGAGAATAAACTCGATTTTGACGCCTGGGAAATATGCTACTATCGTCATCGATATAACAGTTTTTATTTGAGGCTTTTTGAATTGAAAATTTAATTTAAATATTTCGTGTAACCTCAATTTGAATCTGCTCCGAATTAAAACAGCCTTTTCTCCCTGTTTTCTATTAACAGTAGGGTTTAAAATTATCATTCAATTTTTACTTGCAATATTCTGCCGAAATTGTACTAATATATTGTAAATATGTATTGTAACTAACTACATAAATGGTTTACTACAAACTAGACGATGATATAGGTTTCTTTAATACTTGGGAAATGAAGTATAGGGATATTTTTTTGCTGTAGTGTAGATATATTATATTGGGGTGGAAATCGTTTTATCTCGATTGGTTCTATTCGAAGGATATCGAACTGTAGTAGTGTAAAGATCAAACAAACTCAAATTGGAAAAATCGGGCAGGAAAGAATTGCCAAAAAATTAATACTCTTTATCACTTAAACTGTTGACATTGTCGATACTTTTAAAAAATATTGTGATTGATAGTAGTTTAAATTTCTTTTGAAAAATAGATCTGAATGTCATTCTAGGAAACGAGTAAACGTAAATAAACACATAAAGAATAAATATTCGGTGATTAATAATGTCGACGCGTTGCATTTAATATGGAAATTTCTGAAAAAAGACATTTGCAGCGTAAGTTTGTGATATTTGATTTGGAATCGAACGAATTGTAAGAAAGAAGTTGCATTTGAAAATGTATCATAATATATGCAGATTCGTAGAAATATCGATTTTGGGTATTTGTAGGGACAATGCGCGTATGAAGCGGAAGTAACAGATGATTTAGCGGTAAAGGTGCAGTCAAAAATGTCAATACTAAACGCTGAAGGACTTGACTAGTTTCCGAAGCAAATTTTACGAGAACTTCTTCCGCGTCTAGTGGAGAATTTTTATCTATTTTCCCTTTGTCACACGGATGGTACTAACGTGTGACAGTTTCCTCTATATTTTTCCCAGTGTACCGTGTACACCCGGAATATATTATGAAATATGAGGGAATTTGATTTCATTTATCGCAGAAAATGGGCCGGTAGCTTTATTGAGTAAGCAGCGGTGCGTGTAGTGCGATAACAGGTTGACAATAACAAACCAAACAACGAAATTGAATTAAAGGACACTTACATTCAACATCCACGATTATTCGCTTGCTCACTGACGGTGGTATCCTATTCGAAGCAATGCATAAATACGCCCCCATCTCTGTTCTGCTTATACGGGTAATATTTAATTGCTCGCCTTCGTATTCTTTCACTGCAACAACAGAAAACTTTTGACTTTTGAACAATCAAACCATTTTTACTTAAACTATTAAATCTTCAATACCCAGTAAAAACACAAGTTTCAAAACAGAACTTGAATATTATTAAAATTTAATTGAATGCCTAAACGGATATTTAACAATAAACGTTCCGTGAAGCGTTGCTGATTTTTTTTGTGGTGTTGTCCAGGGTGTTTTTGAGCGTTATTAAATTATTATCCCATAGGATTCGGAGCTTTGATTGTATTGGAAAGTGGATAGCTTTTATGTGCTCGGAAAAGCGATTCCATTTTTGACACCGGCGCTTATTTCAATTCTGTTGGGGTCATGGTTTATGGTGATTGAACAAAATGTGAAGAACTGTTGACTTTATTCTCGTTCTTATTATAAACTGCTTTCCAGAACTATTTTTTAGACGTTTACACCAAACTTATATATAAATATCTTTGTGGAATTAGTTAAAAGTTAAAAATTAGAAATTACCTTTCCTTCTACGATCTACACTTATTTCAGCTCGGTCTTCCCTTTTCCACTTAATTTTTGGTTCCGGGAAACCATCAGCTTTACAGACTAAACTTATGTTTTGGTTTTCTCTAACAGCAACTGTTGATTGTGTGCTATGTGAGTCTAGAATCGTTGGTGGAACTGGAAAAAAATACAAAATTTTATTTTCCACATAATATATCTATACGTGATATATTTTAATTTTTTTTGCAAGACATAGAAAACCTTATGATTTTTTATTTAAGATTTCTTTCTGATGCGTAGCAGGTAAGATTTTAGTGCGTACGGGAATAGAACCGATATCTCTAGTCTTTGTGGTCGCTGTTGTTCGCGGTTGAGTTTTTAGGGTTATATTATGTATGTAGTATATAAGTAACACACAATCTGTTTTTTATTATTTGATGAGACATGGTGGTGTGGTTTAGTATAAAAGAAGAGTTAAACTAGACAGTGAAAGCTTATCTGGACTCGGTGGTTGTGAAGTTGATTAAGGCCAAAATTCAAATTTATATGCATGGTGTAATCGGCTCGGCGTGAAATAAAATGTCGGTTGTTGTATAGAGCGGACCGCAGTTTTATACCAAAACGGAGTTGAGTGGGATCGTACGATTTATAGATTGCACACGTGGAACAACAGTAGTAGCAACTGGGATAGGGGTCGCGACGCGTAGCGCCGGTTGTTGCTGAAATTCTCAGTTAAAGCTAACGAGTAGTTTTCGACGAACGGAACATTAAAGCACACAATGTCACAATTTTATTGTGCAACGAGCAACAATTTTGTTTTGAATCGCGATACAAATTTATATTTCGTACTTATTGCTCTTTTTAACGTTTATTCGTTTGCCACTTGTTAAAAGCCTGATTGATACCACTCCGCTTTTTGCATGCTAAACCTACACATAGGCGACACCATATGCCTCCCATCATAATTTACTGCAATACTCGTCACGACTCTTCCGATTAAAATAGAAATTTTGCATCAATTCAACGTTTTACGTACCTACATATCTTCGTATACAAACGAAAATGTCACAGAATATGATCTGTCGTTAAACTACATCATTTTAAGGGCCTTAGTAATTAACACAAATTTAAATTCACAAGTGCTGCTTTTACTCTATATTTTCGAAAATTCTTTTGCATTTATACAATTATCACAGAGGAATATGGTATTTTTAATAAATAAATTTTATCGACTGGCCTTCGAGCAATTTGTCGTCACTTTAGCCAATTTCACTCTGAATTGTGTTAGTACAAATAATTGTAAGGACAAACTAATTAGGTTACGCTTACCTACAACTTGAAGATATCCTACTTGACTTATCATTGGATTTGTGTTGACCTGACACATATAATAACCACGATCTTCCTGTTGCACGTCGCTTACGTGAAGTAGCCAGGTTTTTGCATTATCATGTGAAACACTAAATCGGGGAATCCTGGAAATCACGTGTCTATGTATCGTCACGATCATTTGACGATCTATGTGTATCCATGCAACCTGGAATAAAAAAAAATGTAAATTACAAGTTAAATTAACTTTGTGAAAAATTGGATGACCGTTTCTGAATTTTTAATTAAGAAGATCGATAACAGATCAATAATCTGTTAGACATTTCAGCACAATAGCTTTATAGTTCTATGCAGGTGTGATATTGAAGTTATCTTTATTTACAAAGAACTAACACGTTGGCAATATCTGGATGAAAGCCAGAGAAACTCGATCATGTAATGCAGATTGCCTTGCGGATCTCCCACATGGCACACGTGAGTGCTCTATGAACAGATGTTTGCTACTTTCGCAAAATAAATTTGCGATAAAAAAAGCATAGGGTTGTTACAATAATGGCCTGTCTACCTTTGCTATTTGTTACTGCATAGATATTACGGGGTTTTCGTGAAATTAGTATTAATATTTTAAGACTTCGTAAAAAAAATTTGATAAGCTATTAATTATGTTGTTAGTTAATTGACTTTAGTGATTATGGATTTCCCCAAGGAATCTGTTGATAATAATTAATTAAATAAATCGGTTTGTCGACAGACTGCTAGTCGAATTAATTAGAAACATTGAGCGCCTTGACGTAGGATTAGTTCAGATAAATTGTGTTGGGTGGAAGAAGATTTCATTGTTTTTTTCTTGTTTTGACATGACCAGAAGACTGCATTAGTGCTGCGGTAAGGAGAAGTCTTCCGCAGGTCATCAAGAGAGGATTACAAATACAGAAACAGGGAGCGAATTTATTTTAGCGGAGAAATGAGAACGGCGTGATAAGAATAATGTTCTCAACGGTATAACTGTGGGAGCAATGCTCTGGCACGCTACATGTTGTGGTTATGTTTACATAGTAGTAGGATGTAGGCAAGCCAGAGAATTAAATCTCTAAATGAGTGTTTTGTAACGGCCGAGAGATGTAAGACAGTCTGGAAGCTGTCACGGAATAAATGTTGTAAAAACGGTGACAAAAATATGAGCTTGGGCACTGGTACAGTGTGTATACTGGTCCACTTAACTACGGGGTATTTCCCTTAAGGGCTGTTACAATTCTGAAATTAATCACGTTTTATACGAACAAAATGGTTTAGAAGATTCCACTAATGTACAGTGTTCAACGAAAACGGACGACCAAGGCAATTCATCTTTTACAAACATGGACTTTTAGTAAAGATAGATTCTCTTTAAGTATCCAAATCTTCAACTTAATTTACTCTAATATCAATCAGTTACCGACTATTTATAATAAAACTATACAATGTTTAGTTATTCTAATGTTAGATGATCTAGCAGTTTGGACTGTGTAACAAAAAGTGGATTTACGAATGCTAGGATTTTTGGTGAATAATTAAATGAATTCTGGTGATTTTAAATGGTCTTGGGGCCAGCCCAGTGGACCATATAAAACTAGAATAACCCAACATATTAAAAATGTTGAGTATACAATAATTAAAAATTACTCCAAATAGTTAGTCTACATACAATAAAGATGTTTTAATATATTAAGGGGCTAATATTCCCCTTTTTGATGTTTATAAATCAGGTAGAATGCGTTTGTATGCTAATATGCTGAATTGGAGGTATTTAATTAACAACCGTGTGTAGCTTGTGATGTTTTGTTGTTAATGTGTTTTAAATTAATCGTGGATGGAGTTGAAATGTCAAAAATGTTGATAAACAAAATAGTTATTATTACTATGGAAATAACATTCCTGTAAATTTGGTTTGCTTTCCTTAATTAACGACAATAAATGCTTTTTGGTATAAAAAATTAAAATTAATTACATATTGTGGAGGTTTTGAGGCTCTGAATTTGCTTATTTTAGGTAGCATATCGTAATGGTATTCTCGCTTTTATTAAAAACGCGACTTTGTAGGAGCTTTTTATTCGCACATCAAATTCGTGCGTGGGTTTACTGCTTTTTTTGTTATGTTCGTTGCGTATATGTAGTAAAAATTCTGAGGAACAGTTTATCCATGTTAAACAAGCCGTTAAATTATTCACGTTAAATCTTGCGTTCAAAATTTGTTCAAAGTAACATTCTCATTGCATCGATAATGGCGGAGTTTCAGTTCGACTCCAGAAAGCAGTGTTAATGCAGCTTTCAACTTTCGTAAATTATTTTTGTTTCGATGAAGATGAAACTAATGTGAACAGTGGAACTCGTTTTAAGTTTCAAGTGCAGCTGTCGTTTCAATGCATTATCAGTTCGATCGAACGTCGCGGATGTCTATGTTTGCGCACAGTTTCGTGAATATCTAATGTCAAACGAAATGTGTGCGCGTCTCAACTGCTCGTTTTGACCGTCTCATTGGCTATTCATTTGAATTTAAAGAATAAACAACACCTTCAACGATACATGCCCTTTTAAACTTTCTTAATAATCAACATTATTTCAATTTCCATTTGCGCAGCGGTCAGGGCTTGTTATATTTTAGTTGGTAACTTTTGCGCAATTTTATTAAGGCTCAAACTTAGTCTACACAATTTATATGGGCTCTAGAATACTCACTAACACTTTCTGGGTCTTGTAATGTTTTTATAGTGGTCAGGCTTAGTAAATTTTGCGTAGCAATCAACTTTTGCGATGTTTGCGCTGGGGTTAGGTTTTGTAATATTTGCGTCACGGTCAAGTCTGGTGATATTTGCCCAGCAGTCTCGTTTAATGATATTTGCCAAGCGGACAGGCCTAGTAATATTTGCGCAGTGGTCTGGTTTTGTGAAGTTTGCGCAGCGGTCAAGTATAGTGATATTTGCCCAGCAGTCAGGTCTAGTGATATTTACGCAGCGCTCAAGTCTACTGATATTTGCACAGCGGTCTGGTTTTGTGACGTTTGCGCAGCGATCAGGTATAGTGATATTTGCGCAGCGGTCAAGTATAGTTATATTTGTCCAGCAGTCAGGTCTAGTGATATTTACCCAGCGTTCAGGTCTAGTAATATTTGCGTTGTGGTCAGGTTTCTAATATTTGCGCTATGTTATTTTATACTTCCCTCATGATTATCCTGAGGTTTACGCATTAAACTATAGGAATAACTAAACTTTTTGGTGTTTCTCTGATATTGCGCAGAGAGTATAAATATTGATTGATCATGTTCGGTTGTTGTTTATTGTTTAGCAGTTTCTGCTCTTCAGTTGTTATTAGTTATACGGCTTAAAGTTGATGAGGACGTCATTGCTAAGGCAAAATTTGTTGCTAGAAAGTAGCAAATGTGCTTCTGGCGCGTTGTATTTTCTTGAATTTTATTACTTTTAGATATTTGCGGCGACGGCGATGGTAGTAGTTTTTCAATGGTTATGCAAGGATAGGTTGTTTGATGGCTTTTTATTGATATTGCAAGTTTAGGATACAGAAGTGTTACCATTGGAATATCTAGCATTTTTACGTCCGTTTTATGATTTTGTTATCGTATTGTACCCGTAATTGTATACCTCGACTGTATACATAGTAACACATTGTACGACTATAAGAACTGTAGGTATATGTGGTTATATACGCTAAATCTAGTGGCGATTTAGTTAATGTACCACCCTCCACTCTAATATTGTACCAATAATTAAAATATTTTTATTTATATTAGGACCAAGGGCACGTTTATTTTCTATTCCACTTTTCAATCTTTAAGGAATGTGGGATGAAGGTTTAAATTACATCAGAAAAACAGATAGATTTTCAATTGTTGAATAGAAGGTTGTAAAGGCTGGAAAGTTCGGATATAGGCGATATTTACTTTTGTCGCAGTAGGTTCTGCACTTAGTTACACATAAGTAAATATCTAAATGTAATGGGAACTCTCGAGGGTATAAAGGAAACAATTTTGCTGCTATCCTGTAATGCGCTACAATTCAGGATATTTACGAGCACTTGGCCTCAACAGAGGCAAGAAAATGGACTGGAATGGCTTTATCTCATTTAAAATCCTTCCCCTCTCTCCGAATCAGCTGATAGCTGCCGACTTTTCTGTGAATGTTTAATGCCATTTCTCCTGTTTTGTTTTCATTAAGTGCAGCGGCCCTTTAATTTGAATTGTCAACGGAGATGGTAATGAGTGCATGTTGTCCCAGAAGCAACTTTCACGGAATATAAAGTAATAAGTAATTTCATTTTTCCTAGTGCTACTCCAAAAATTTATTCGTTGTTGCTGAACATGTAAATGCTTCGTCCAAATTGTAAACACCTTACAACAAATGTTTTTTCTTGCTTTCAACTGTAATGAAGTTTCCTGACGCCATCTGTAAAACGCGAACAAATCTTTCCTGTCGAGACAAATAAAATGTACATATTTCATTTTCTATTAATGCAAAATATGTGTTACGAGAAGTGGTTTTCTTTTAGATTATAAATTTTAAAACGTTTGCCTGAGGTCTTGTTTTAAAAATGTCGTCCAAATTGTTTAGTTCCATGCAAAATTGAAAAGGCATTTTCAGAAGCAGTTCGGGGCTTAAAAGGAATGACTACTTCCACTCTACTCCACTTTATCTGTGAGTCACTTATTTATCTATTGTACATGAATTCCCGATTGATGTTATTGGAGTGTATTGGCTCAATCAATTTTAAATGATAACCGCACCGCATCAACAATACCACAATCAATACTTGAACTCTTCTCGCTCGCGATGCATCTGCCAATTTTACCTGTGCCCTTTTATCTGTCAGTTAACTTGCAAATTAGTTCAACAGCAAGATGTTGAAGGGTCTCCTCTACTCACATTGTCTTGTTTCACATTCTCTTCTCATTATTATTTTATAAGTATATCTACATACTAAATTATGATGCTATAATTTGTGTGTGGAAAAGTTGAGGCTAAACAATTTTAATTGATTTAAGTACCCATATAAACCACATTACAGCGAAATTTTGTATGATTATTATAAACAAGCCGAACGTTAAAATTTTACCTTCATACTTATGGGCAATTTCTTGAAGTTCGCTATAACTGAATTTATTACATATAAATATATAGTTTTCATTATAACAGAAGTAAAGGAATCGTTTTGGGCTTTCAGGTGAATTAAAAATTGAAATTGGAAGGTTTTTTGTTCTATTTTTTGTTAACAATGGGATGACTTTGCCTGAGATGTGTCCGTTATTATTGATCCTGGAAATAAAGAATTCTGTGCTTTTTCAATAACCGAGCAAAGTAGAAAAAAATGAGAGCGGAAAATAAGAAAACGAAACAAGCTATAAATCGGGAAATTTAATTTTACATTATCCTGTTCGTTTATATTTTTTTGCAACACCAATCTTAAGTCCTATTACGAGGTAAACATCAAAGGTTGCAAAAAATGGAAACATTTCCACTTGATTAACTTCATCCAAAAGACTATTGTCTGCTGCACGAAAAACGTTTTCTTTCTGTAACAATAGAAGTGTATCTATCACTCCTGAGCACTGAGTTGCGCAATTCTGCTCGGAATACAATCAAAATCGCATTAGGCACTTCTATAACAGCACACACGTTCTTCTATACTGGTTAAGATAACATGCCGAAAAAGAAAAACGTAAACTTTTTAAGAAAGCTCGATTCATAAATAACCCAGCCATTTTTAGAAATATTCAAAAATCAAAAATAAATGTACAACCACTACCCAACAACAAATATTCTAATTACTTAGAATTATTGTACTCCCCTAACAAATAATAAGTTTACCAACTAAATTAGTTACTAAAATCTTTTAAAAATTAATTAATATTATGGAAATTGACTTGGATTCATTTTCAATATAGATATTTGAGAAAGCTATGTATTTCAATTCTGTTTAGATCGTTAAATTTTTCTTTTAACCTTTGGGGAATGTTACCTGAGATTTATGAATGTGATCAAGGGCGTGCTAGGAATTTTTAACAACTCAAAATAAATAGTATCTAGTTTAGATTAATAAGAAACTAAATTGATACAGTTAAAATTTTTAACCAGATAAAATAAAAAAAAACCTGACAAAAGAAAATTACAGAATTTTGGGAAAATTGGTTAGTGTAGGGTCCCCCTTGATTCTCCCTGGCTACATCCATGATCGTGATTTTTCATGGGAGTGGCATTAATATGAACTAATTAGTTAAAAGTTTTGAATTGTCTGCTGACCTTATAATCTCCTAAATTTTCTACGACACAGGGTAGACTGGCGTCTCGTCCGAGGGCGACGGTAACGTTGGGTATGGGTTCGGCAAATCTGGGCTCGTCTGTCATGGCTGTAACAAAATAACGTGTTATATTACTGGCCGTATACTGAATATGCAAGTGCCAAATAACAAAAGATAAATCGCCCCATCATCAATAACGCGAGTGTAATACTAGGTCTCGATATTGCTTTTTAATTTAACTTGCTTGAAAACAGTGCAATGTTTAATCGGTGTGACGCCACTTCTTGTCGCCGACAGGCCGTCACTCTAACGGACCAGGTGGCTTAATTGGTACGTCAATGCAAATTGCGAAAAAATTGAGCGAAAGTCTGTTAGCAATTTCCGTGTAATGCGTTCATTTAAACCAATTTTTAACTAAACTTGTTGATAAAAATTCACACTAATAAAAATCTTCATAACTTAAGAGTATCAGCCGTAATCACTTGGTGAAACATGATTCAAATATTAAAAATGAAAAACTGAGAAATTTCACTAAAACTTTATTAACAACTCGATACGCATTTCGCCTTATAAGGGCATCTTCAGTAGTAACAAGATTATACTCCTGAAGATGCCCTTATAAGGCGAAATGGGCATCGAGTAGTTAATAAAGTTTTAGTAAAATTTCTGTTTTTCATTTTTAAAAAAATCTTCACTTTCCACTGTTCTTCTCAGTCTATCTTTTACCTCATTTTCTTGTAGTAATAATTCAAGTGTTTTTCGGACATTGTAATGAAAAAGTAGTGAAATTTTCAGATGTCTTCACTAAAACTAAAAGTTTATTACTGATAGAAAATTATAACAGAATTTTCTCAACAATATTCCTGATGAAATTCTCGAAATCCTGTTAAAATTTTTATGTTTACTGCAAGACCGAGACCAATTTTGTTCATCACTACTTTGTAGGGGAGGTAGCGTTAATTTTTAAAAGTCATTTCATACCGGACGAAAATCGTAACCATAATAGTTTATCACTAATACATTACGGATTTCACCGTCAGCTACTCCAGTAGCGGTGGAACCGGAAGTTAGAGCAAGTTGAAATTTAAAAGAAAAATGATGCTACAAGTAAATTTATACCATACCAAAATTTATAGGGTGACTGTTGAGATTATTTTTAACCAAAAAATAACCATCAGCTGTATTGAAGAGAGGGGATTATACGTCAGTCACGTATACGTATGAACCATATTAAAAATCTTAAAGTATAAAGTCATTTTATACCTTATGAATTTTATACAGCTGAATTTTCATACTTTATAAATAATAAAAAAAAAACAGTCAGCTGTATTTATAACAGTGGTAAAACCGTCAGCCAGCGGCATAAACATGCCTCGCCCTCAGTGCATCTCAATGGCTCATAGTTACGTTGACAGATAAACTGACGATCTTTACACCCACAAGCATTCAGCTGACGACAATTTTTCTTATTATTAACAATAAAATTGCTCTATATTCCAATTTCATGAGGTATTCTATTAATTTAGGTTATGCCACTTAATGCTATCAACAACGATTTTTAATATAAATCCCTTAACGGTGTAGAGAAAAAATTGTTTACATTCCACAGGTGTGTAGACCAAATAGTTCATCAATTTTTATAAAGGAGTTTCCCTCGTGGGTTAATAAATAATATAAGCAATTATTTATAATATTAATAATTATTTTTATTTAATAAAATAATTATTAATTATTGAATATTTACAATTATAATTTGATAAAAAATATTCGTCATGACGCATAAATGTATCAAACATTGTGAAGGGGTTAATGATAATTTTCACGTATTACTTCATTTATTTGTTTATTACAATTCATAATTTTAATTACATTTTACAATTATAAAATGTTTATATTATTATTATAGATATGTGTATTTTTCTGCCTGCTCATTTTTTTATTATTTTTTAAGTTATAAAAATTATAATACAACTTATACAAAACCTTTAAACTAGCTTAAAATGTAAAAAAAAATTATTAACTACAAATATTAAATTTTATTAAACGTTCCTTTATTTAAAAACAAAATTTTATTGGTTTTCAAAATTAGTTAATTTTTTAATCATATTTTTTAAATATATTAATTCATTGTATTAAAAAATTAAAAATCGATAAATTCTTCTATATCTTCATTAATGTCGTCGCAACTATCATCTGAGCTATCAATAATAACATTACGATTATTATTTATTTATTTTTTATTTTGGCCGAATTCATGGATTTTTATACAGGGTTTTTCAAGTTGATGGGCTATTAGAAGTATATGAATTAGTAGAAGGAATTCAATTCTGAAACTTGGGCTCATTTGGTTATTGTTTATGCCGCTTCTTTTAAAAATATTTTCAAGTTCGATTTACATCCGGTTATACCGGAAGTCGATACCAACTTTGTTATTTTAAATGGAATGGTATATTTTTTACGCTGAATTCGAATAAAACGTGTAATTCTAAGGTAAGTTTGATAACCAACTTGTACACCTATGACGATCGGTTTCTGAGTTAATTTAATTTATAGAAAAAAAATCGCTACCGCAACCCAAATTATTCTGTAAGGTATGCAACAATCATATGAATTTAAAATTAATACGAAACATTAATATAAAAAAATATATATGAAAAATCGTTGTTGATAGCATTAACTGGCATAACCTATGTTAAATTAATAGAATACCTCATGAAATTAGTATATAGAGCAATTTTATTGTTAATAATAAGAAAAATTGTCGTCACCTGAATGCTTGTGGGTGTAAAGATCGTCAGTTTATCTGTCAACGTAACTATGAGGCATTGAGATGCACTGAGGGCGAGGAATGTTTATGCCGCTGGCTGACGGTCTTACCATTGTTATAAATACAGCTGACTGTTTTTTTTATTATTTATAAAGTATGAAAATTCAGCTGTATAAAATTCATAAGGTATAAAATGACTTTATAATTTAAGATTTTTAATATGGTTCATATACGTGACTGACGTATAATCCCCTCTCTTCAATACAGCTGACGGTTATTTTTTGGTTAAAAATAATCTCAACAGTCACCCTATAAATTTTTGTATGGTATAAAATAACTCGTAGTTCCATTTTTTTAAACCACTTTTACATACTATCACCTCCTGCTCCACCGCGGGTGCGGCGACTGACGCTTATTTTGTTGATTATTGAATATCAATCAACTACTTAAAATAAAATTCATTCGGTATAAAATGCCTCGAAAAAATGCAACGCTACCTCCCCTACTTGTCACGTCAATGCAAATTGCGAAAAAATTGAGTGAGTCTGTTAGCAATTTCTGTGTAATGCGTTCATTTAAACCAATTTTCCACTAAACTCGTTAATCAAAATTCACACTAATAAAAATCATCACTTTACACCGCTCTTTCCACTGTACCATCTAATTTATGACATTGAAAAGAAAAATTGGTCAAAAATCGTAATAAAATCTTCTTAAAATACTACAGATATCTAAACTTCTGGAAATTCTGTCAGTTGTTTTAGGAATAATGGGGAAACCCCTTACAGATATTTAGTGCCTTTGGGAATAGAGAAAACTAAAAAGTTTACTGATAAACTCATATTTAATTCGTATATGTGAACCTATTATTGTGCTAAATTTCACCTTTAGAAAATTGTTATTTTGTAAAATGTTTTTCGTTGAGTTTAACGCAACGGAGCCTTAGGTAGACTAAAGGTTTTTGGAAGAAACTAAAAAATATTTCGCAAAATGCCAGTTCATTGTATGCCAAATCTAAAGTTTTAGTGTAGTGTAAGAAAAATTAAATTTGGTGGTTCTAATGTGACGATTTTTGTTTGGATTCGTTCGCGAACAGTTTGGTAATGTTATGTAAAAAGTGTCCGATGTTTAAACAATTTCCGATAGCAGCTGTTAAATTTAAGTGCAAAATAAGTAACTTTTGATGATCAATATCACTTAAAGTTGGCTGCTTGCAGCAACTGATCAATCAGCGTGATGGCTCGTAATAGAGTTGAGTTGCTGCATCGCCCAGGAGCTGTTTCCTCCAGTTATATGGTTATATCGGGTAATTTTGAGGAAACGAGGAAGAGCACGAGGTAAATGGAAGATTTTAGAGCGACGGCGCGCAAAATACTACGTCACTTTTATTTCGCCTACTAAGAAAAGTAATACTAACTGTAGCCGACGTGGCTGTTATTTCCCTTTATGTCTTAACTAGACTTTTAAGCCACTTTATAGCATCAATATTGCCTCCGTTGGTACACAACAACAAACGAAAGACCCAAACGCATTTTCTCTCTTTTTTATATGTAATGCATCGTTATTTTTAATGTAGCTACAGTAACTTTCCCTACCAAATACTTCATCCCCACCAAAACACAACACCACCCGTAGAATTTAAATAAAATTGCAACCCAAATTAAACTACACTTTGTATTCGTACTTTTGGGATTTTCTATAAATTAGGTACCTATATGGCTCTTAGATTCTACATACCTATAAGTTGTTTATTTTCACAAATCGGTTAGCACAATCTCGTATTAAGTAATGTATGCACGTGCATATGTACACATAGGGAAAGGGTGGTTGGTGGCTGGGCCTTCTGTGATGTCGGATGCAAATATATTAAATGGGTTACAAGCTCATTACTGGTCCGGAGCAGTTTATATCACCAGCAGTTTACTACCTAGTATGTACCTATATCGTCACATCGAGCTTGTGAACACGCCCTATTATTTCAAACTTAATTTAGGGATATAGGATGTTCATTTGATAACCTATTACGTCGCCTGTTCATTAATAATTGTTATGTCGAATGACATCTCAAGTCTGTATATACATCCAATTTGCGGTCGTACAATTATTACTCCTCGAAAATTGAGCGAGAAACCTACTACACACTGTTGTGGACATAAGAGATTATTATTGGACGTTTTACTTTTTACCCTTTCGCTTTCTTTCACTTCTTCGTGCAAATAAACAGGTATGCGTCTTAGTTTCGCTTAATTCAGGGAGGCCAGTTATCAATGTTTACAAAATAATCATAGACTCACTCTGCACCAGAAAATTTGTGCAAAATGGTACTAGATAAGGCAGAAGACCTCTTCAGTATTGGTAAGGAATTTTGGGAATGGTGATAACGGGTGAGACAAAAATAAGACACTAATTACAGGAATAAATACTGACTTGAGGGAGGTACAGTCATGAACGAAGAAAACGGTCATTTAGGCAACCCCTTTAGTTCAGCACCTGATCATAATATTTTACAGCCGATCATAGGTTCACCCTGCATCAGAAACTTCGTGCAAGGTGATACTAGGTAAGGTGGAAGATCTTCTTTAGTATTGTTAAGGAATTGTGGGAATGGTGGTAACGGGAGAGACAAAAATAAGATATTAATTACAGGAATAAATACTCACTTGAGGGAGGTACAGTCATGAACGAAGAAAACGGTCATTTAGGCATCCCCTTTAGTTCAGCACCTAATTATAAGATTTTACAGTCGATCATAGGTTCACCCTACATCAGAAACTTCGTGCAAGGTGATACTAGATAAGGTGGAAGATCTTCTTCAGTATTGTTAAGAAATTGTAGGAATGGTAGTAATGGGAGAGACAAAAATGAGACGTATATATTATATGTATGATAGAAGCAAAATATTATACTGTTCTAGAAGTTGCCAATGAGGCATAAGTAAACCACAGAAAAACTGCGCTACACAAAACCAGTGGATCACGTCGCTCGCTGATATTTGTGCACTTCTTATTCTTCAATTTGGCCCTTTCCTCTTCATTGTTTACAGTTCTAAACTAAATTTATAGAATGTGATGATTTAATAAGCAAATGCAAAATGCATTGTGATCATAATACGGTTGTAAACTAACTTTACCAGTTAACGTGTGTAATAATCAATCAACGTGAAAGTTTAAATTTAACCTAGGTGTAGACGAGGGTAAGTGTTTGTGTATGTACATTTGCTTCCACATGAACTAGTGTTGCGTGCAATATTCGTGAAGTTTAATTGCCTAAAAGAGGAACAAATAAGTTCTAAATTTCCCTTAAGCAACGCCCCCGGTCCCGTGAACTATTTAGTGACGGAAATCATACATAAAACGCGAAGTGGGTTGTTCTAGCTGTTGTTGTTCATGCATCCTACAATTTATAGCGTTTAAGAACGTAACAAAGGTGCTGGCTGATGCATACATTTCATTCTATCTTTCAGGAAATTATTTAGTGCTCGTAAAAGATTCAGACGACATAAAGTACTACATAACGGCCGTATCATTGTTATTATTAGGGCTTGATTGTTACTTGGCAGCTTCAGAGCGTAATTCGAAGTTTGTTTCCGGTCAGTTTGGGAAGTCCAAGTCCATAGTAAATTATTGTTGTAAAAGAGAGCTAATTTACTACCAGAACCTTCTGCTTATGCTTTTTAAGTATAAAAGAGTACGTATACGTTAATTTTTTTGCATTTCCATAGGTCCTTGTTAGTAGAGAATATTGCTTACAGTTGTTGTTCGGTTCAATATTTCATTGTCGACTTCGCCTTTATAATTTGATTCATGTGTCGGTAACGACTTATGTGGGATTTGGATTATTTGACGGTTTTCTAGTATTGTGCAATTTGTTTACATGCCACTTTGGATGTTTGCAGTGCCTTGATCCACGGTATAATTTATCGCGCAAAATTAGTTAGAAGATGGGGCGTCTACATTTTGCGATAGATGAATTAATTAGATTAGTGAAGTAATGATGATGTATGTGTTCAAAGGACTCCTCGATCCGGCTAGTCAATGGTGGTGTCGGTCTTGCATCGTGACGGCCCCGCGTCTTTCATTCACTTTGCACTCGATAGCGAGAAGCAATCGATCAAACTAGCCACGTTAAAGTAGTCGTGTTAATCTTTGCTCCGAGAAAGAGCGAAGAAACAAAGTGGCCATCGGTTTCCGCAGTTCGATTCATTAGACGGTCGAGTCAGACAACTCACCCTTCGCATTCGATCGCCCTTCGCCCCCCCAACCCCTTGTCAAGAGGCGCTGTTGCCACAACCACTTGTTTCTTAACAAATCGTTCGATACAAGCCGATAAATTTCTTACTCAAGTTCGGTTGGGTTGGGCGAGGTTATTTGAAAATGGTCGTTGCCCTTCAGTGATCACAGTTAGGTATTTATTTACAGTTGGCATAGTTTCATTTTATATTCAGCGTGAGCTACTTGAACTCCTGAACTTTAGAAGATTGTTTTCCCTGATAAGATTCTTTTACAAATAATGAAACTGGAGGAGCAAGATTTGAGGTATTATTATCTTTTACAATATTTGTACCTACCCTAATGAAACCCTTTAGGGCCATAGTTTCGAGATACAAGTTGTCACGGGACATGGAATCTGTATAGGTAGGTACCGCTCATTATAAAGGATTATTTCTTTCGAGTTAATGAAATAGTTGTTTAATGGAATTGTACAAACAACGAGTGTTTCGTATTTTGCACTGGTTCTCGCACCATTTCCAATGAATCTATTTTTCAGATAGTGGCGGAGCTTTTGTTTCTGAAAGGATTTATTCGCGAGATAGCGGCGCGCCTCAGTAAATCCCCCGAACTCTGTTTGAAATGCAAAACTGTAAGGTACCTACCTATCGGTCGATGGGTAACTCAATTTTTTTAAAATTCAAGTTTATACCAACTTATCATTTGACTTGTGACTTTTCCACTTCACAGAAACATCTTCAGCGCGTGGTGAAATAATAGAATAATATATATAACAGTGTAACGTTGTTTAAATTATTTATACAATTCCAGTGACGCTTGTGATTGTAGTTGTTAAGATAATTTCAAAACTTCATGAACTGAAATGCGCATATAGCTAGTAATGACCTGAATTGTGTCCCTGCTCGTCCCCATTCTAAGGTTCATTCGATTCTAAAACACCTCTAACATTACTTTTTTATTAGTATGTACCTAGTTGCGTTATGTTCTTCGTATTAGTTAAAATTACATTAAAACAAACGTTTAAACGAAACGCAGCTCTTTATGTTATTTGACCCATAATCGTTAGCTGCTTCGGAATTGCCGAATTTTAGAAACTTCTTTAAATGTTTATTTTTAAAGGCGTCCTTTGTCTGTTCAGTATTTAATTTAGTTACTGAAGCAATTTCGTTAAAGTTTCAAAATTTTTACGAAAGAAGTTTAACCAAAACAATTAAATTAAACGTGGAAATCTTTCACCCTGCGTATGAGAAGTAGATACGGTATTGTTTTCGTAATAATTTATTAAACATAAGTGAATTATAACGAATAAGAGGAAGAGAAAGGAAATGTGGATGGGAAAAGGGGTTAGACAGGGATGCAAGAGAAGTACACAGATATTTAACAGATATATAAGTGATTTAGAAGAAACAATAAGTAATGTAAATGAGGGGGGAATAGTGATAGGAAGGAAAAAGATATGGACAATATCGTACGCGGATGATATAGCGTTAATTGCGATAAGTTGGGGTGCAATGAGGGAAATGAAAAAAATTGTAAAAATACTTGGAGAAAAAAATGCTTGCAGCTGAATGGTGAAAAAACGAAAATAATAGTTTTTGGTGAAGTAAGAGGTAGGAAAAGAAAAGAGAAAGAGGAATTGAGATGGAAGGGAAGGTGAAGAAGGGTAAATGGAACTACTTGGGGTACATGCTGACAGAAAACAACAAAGGCGATGTGCACATAAGTAACCAAGTAGCAGAAATAACTGGGAAAAAAGGGCAGTACTTTTTAAAACGTTAGTAAAAAGTATAGTCTTTAAGAAGTCGAGATATGGGGATGGAAGGAGTATAGAATAGTGGAAAATATTTATAAGAAGTATATAAAATGGGTGTTGCACTTAGAAAAAAGTACCCCAGACTACATTTTAAGAAGGGAAACAAAATTTTGGAAAATGGTGGAAGATTCAAGAAGAAGGGGTGTAAAATATGAAGAAAAATTGGGAGAATTACCGGAAGGGGACATAAGAAAGGAGATATGGAGGAAAAAGGTATTGGGGATCGGGACAAAAAATAAATATGATGTGGAAAGGGACAAAGTCTTAACAGAAATGGCAATAAATAAAAAAAAACTGGAAGAGTGGAGAGGAAAGGGATTGAATGTTAGTAGGATGGTGGGGAAAAGATGTAATGAAATAGTAAGAGGTGAGGATCTGAGAAAAATTTGGGAATACAGATACGCGAAAGGTATGAAGGAGTTTATATGGGTAGAATGGCAAGGGGATGAGGTGCCAGGATATCTAAGAGAAGGAAAAAGTATAGAGAGATAAAAGGTAGATTCAGAATAGGGAATGAGTATAATTAGAATAAGTTTTGGATGAAAGAAGGTAAGAGGTTGTGTAGAGTATGTGGAGAAAAGAGTAAATCAATGGAGCATGTATTCGAAGAAGTAACGCGGAAGAATGACAGGGAGGAATTTGGAAGAATAATAAATGCGGATAGTAGTGGTCTGGCCTTATTGAAGCAAATTTTAAAAAGAAGAGGTGTGGAAAGGGAGGGGGGAGAGAAAATACAGGAAAAATGAATATAAGGTGAAAGGAAGAAAATTACTTAGTATAAATATTTAAATTTTTGTAAGTTGGAGAATCTAATATGTTTCTTTTTTTTTCGTAACTGTTTGTTTTAATAAAGCTCTACTACTACAAGAGTGAATTGAGACCTCTTCGAAATTAACGTAACTTTTGCCATATATGTATTCGTAATTTATTCGTTCGACATTGTTTAAAACATTTATAAAATAACAGCGGTGCTTTTAATTGTGATAAAAGTCTAACATATTAGAAGCATTTCAAAATTTGATGAGCTGTGGAACCCGCGAGAACAGCTAGAGGCGGAGCTTATTTTTGCACATTTAGCTAGCAACGACCTGAATCGTGACTCTGCTCGTCCCAATTCTAAGGTTCATTCGATTCTAAAACACCTCTAACATTACTTTTTTATTGGTATGTTCCTAGTTGCGTTATGTTCTTCGTATAAGTTGAAATTACATTAAAACAAACATTTAAACGAAACGCAGTTCTTTATGTTATTTGACCCATAATCGTTAACTGCTTGGGAGTTGCCGAATTTTAGAAACTTCTTTAAATGTTTATTTTTAAAGGCGTCTATTGTCTGTTCAGTATTTAATTTAGTTGCTGAAGCAATTTCGTTGAAGTATTAAAATTTTTACGAAACAAGTTTAACCAAAATAATTAAATTACACTTGGAAATATTCCACCCTGTGTATTAGCAGTAGTATTTTTTCGCTATAATTTAACCATCATAAGTGAATTGAGACCTGTTCGAAATTGGCTTGATTTTTCCCCCATTCGGGCCAAACAGTTTTTTGTGCGCCGAAATTGGAAAAACATATCTCGATATCTCCGCGGATTCATTTTAAATCCTCGAAATAATCGGAACAAACGATTAAAATATGAAAACGGCTATTTATGACTCTCCAATGTCAATTGCGCTTTTAATTACTACTTTATTGACTATATATAAAGTAACATCTACATGTTTTCCAGCTTTATGGAATTTAAATGAAATTATTTAGCTTTCTTTTTATTGTAATCCTACTATCCAACTATCACAGAGGGGTGTTTTATTAAAAAAGTATATATTTAGATTGTTCCTAATTGTTTTATAATTAAGACCATAAAAATTTTAATTGATTAGATACACATTTTTGTCAACTTTGGAAGTCAGAATCATCTAAAGTTTAAGTAACTAATATAATTACTAATTAATTATTATTCATCATTGAGAAAATGAGTAGGTAATCTGATTTGTATTTCGTACGGATGTAGAGTTATGTAAATGTATCACATGCAGTGTGTTTCTGCATAAAGGACAGCACATCAAAGTTTCGCATTCGCTCCGCCGAATATTGCAAAGACAAAGCGGAATTATTCTTGTATGTACGTACATGTGTAAAGGTTTCTTTTCGACTTTTTGAAGTAAACTGGTTCGCGTTTTATTAAGTTCATTCCAACTTCAAAATGCTGAAGGAAGACAGACAACGCAGCTCCAAAAACCCATTTCTAGGTAAAATTTTCATTTAATTATGGCATTAATTAACAAGAATATTTTGTTCATGTGTGATATAAAAAGTTCTATAGCAGCAAATGCTTAATAGATGACGAAATAATGTATGCATGTGACTGTTATTAATTAAGTTAATCCCACAAGAGTGTCCATAGTTAATATTCTCCTTTTTTAAAAATTGGAGCAAGTGATGTAGACGTAGTTTTGTCCCCTTATAATTCTAAGGTGATCTGCCGTTCTTATTGACTCTGCTCTACTTTTCCAAAATATTTTCGCTTTTATGCACGATATTTTCATCCCCCTATAACAGTACATCTGAAATGACCGTGTGTGTGAAATAAATTAAGAAGGGAAGCGTATGGGTCGTATAAATGGCAATAATCTTGAATTCAGGGGGTATCATGTTGTCAAATAGTCTAAAGGGTGACAATTTCTCCAATTCTTTCCAATTCGCAATTCTTCGCCGTTCTGCTTTCGCATTAAATTCTGTTTTCGGAGGACGCGTACTCTAGAAGGATAATTATTGCCTGGAAGACAGCGGCAATAAATAAGTAGTGCAAAAACGCATGTCAGAACAAAGGGAGACAAATTAGGTTGAAAAAGTAAGCGTTTTTAGAGTTGCCCGAAATGAATTTCGTTACGGTTTTTCCCCGGGAGCGATGTTTATTTCGGAAAACAAGAAATAAAACACAATCTTTACGTAACATCCACACGAATTAATCTCTCTTCTTCCAAATCTCTCTAGTCGAATTAGAATTATTTATCTTTACAGGAGGTAGACAGAACAATAATTTGATTCCCGTTAAACTTTTATAAACTGCGTGCCGGGAATACACATTTATTTCTCCATAATAATCTCCATAATACAAGAGCTTCCTCCTTTCTTTAAAACATCCCAAACAAATAATTTGTAGTCTCACATTCCACCCTCACGTATTAGACAATGTCAGGGGTATTGTCTAAAGTAGAAATAAAATATTAGTGTGATCAATAGATTAATTACAAAAAGAAAGTGATGGAGACAGTGCCTACAGTGCTAGTATAACTAGGAAATTCCGAGAATCAGAATCCAGCAGGGAAGGACCTCTGAAGAAGCTCGTCACTTGTGCTAGCGAAACGTTAGGAAGTGACGGTCTTTAGACTTTGCAAGTCCATCAACTTTTACCAATTTATTACAAAAATTGTTACAGTTCTATTGAATACTTTTAATAATTGAAAAGGCTACCAAAATTCTCGTAAACAGGTCAAAAATGATTATAGAACAGTGGTAACCAAAAGACCTACAATAGAAATAATATTAAATGTACAGAGGTTTAACACGATGTTGAACTCCTAGAACTGGAGCTACATGTGTGGATTTGTATTTTGTTAATTGGGTGGAGAAAGAGTTTTGTAGTGAATAATGCAACTGTTGTTTATATTTTGAATGTCTTAAGACCGGGTAACAGCGGTTGGAACAACGTGGAACGTAGTGGTGCGAACGTCCTTTCATTTGCTAAAAGCAGCGGAAAGTAGCACCTTAATTTCATAATAGCGAAATGCATGTCACGGAGTGCTTTACTAGGTGCTATGCGTTAACCAGACAGCTATGTGTACATTTACGTAAACTTATATTATATATGTATATCTACATATGTATTTGGGTGTGTGTACATAGTGGATTCCGTAATTATTATGAATGACTTGTACGCTGTGTAGTCGGGTGTTTGTGCAGGTTGCGATTTTGCAGCAGGTGTATAAGACTCTCAACGACTGTTGATGTCGATGATTATGACGAGGACGATGATACACATGGTTTTGTCACTAGAGCTTTCATTCAATTAGGAGGAGCAGGACCGAGGAGACTGTGAATTGGTGTGTGTTGGTTCAACGTTGTCAAACAATATTAGCTACGTTGAAGCCGTTATTAGGGCAAAATGCGCGAGAGCTCTGATTATCATTTCAAAGTTATCTGGGTAGCTGTTTGTTGTCAGCGGTGGCGGGCGCCGCTATTGCTGTTACCACCGGCAGCGATAACGTCCCCATAGGCCCACCTTGCCCGTTTGCTCACTTACTGAACCGAGCGCCATTCTATCTACCTATACAAAAAAAATAGAATGGATTATCAGGTACTAACACTTCTGCCTGCATAACTACTCATCCATCCATCTATGTTACGAAATTTTCTATACATTAAAAGAAAATCTAAGAGCGAACAAACAAAAAGGGGCAGCAATTGAAGGGTGAAGGTAAATATTTTCTAAAGTTAACATCTAGAATGTCTAGAAGTATCGAAACTATGAAGAAAGTTGTAATAAGACAGTGTGGTGTCACTAAACTTTTAATTAGTTATTTAGTGTTATTAAAACTTATTCCTTAAATTTCTCCTTCAAATATCTGCCTTCAGTTTTGGTGAAACTGTTAGTAACAAAGTTACCTATTTTGTTTTTTTTTGCCATCTGGAAAATTTTACAAAATATTAATAATGGTGTTTTTTATAAAATAATAAGAAATAACCCCCAATTATAGGAAGAGCACACCCACCCTTGAAGGTATCTTTTCTAAAGTAAACGTCTAGAATGTCCAGAAGTACTTGAAACTCTGAGGACGTTGCAAGACACTGTGATGTACTAGACGTCTAAGTAGTTAACTGGTGTTCTTGACACTTATTCCTTAAATTCCTGTTCCAGAACTTTGCCCTCAGCATTGGTCAAACTGTTAGTACGTAAGAAAATATTTTGTTTTTTGTGTTGACATGTTGAAATTTTCAATTTTTGAACTTTTGCAATATATGCTTTAAGATTTTTGAAATGTTTGGCTTGCAAAAAAGAGAACAGCCTTAAATGTTAATTGGTATTTTTGACGTCATATTCCTAGTAGGGAGAGCCCTGCGCTCAGCAAATTTTGGACAAGCTGCATTATTAAGCGTTGCAACAACGTCAAATCGCTACTGACCGGCCGCCATTGTCTACATGAAAAATTAATTTGGCTGCAGGAAATTGAAATGGAATGTTAGATTAGGTAACAAATGGAAAGACAACTTTAATTTTGGTTTAGTTTGAACCAAAAATGATCACAAAAAAATATTTTTATTTAAACAAACACAATATTACAGTAATTAAGTCATGTCGTTTTGAAAATTATGGTTGACTTCGTGTATTTTATTGTTAAATGTTACGTTTCCTGAAAGTGTTTTGAAAAACTAGTTGAGTGGAAGAAAGCAGCAAAAAAAATAGGAAACATAAATGGAGTACGTCAAATGAATAGAAACATGCACATGTAGAGCCAACTAACTACAGTATGTGATATGTACTCCAAAGCTTTATGTAAAGAGTAAAACACAACGGGAGTTTCTGTTCGTGATTTTAATCTAATTAACGGAACAATGCAGCTGCTTTACATTATTTAGTTACCAATTGCTTTTGCATCGTATCATCTTTTAACCTACAGTATTTGATCATATTTTTACACAGACCCCATATCAAAATAATTGTTATCAAAACAAAATACTAGAATAAGACCGAAATTTCTTCCCTTTTACTTTTTTTAACTATGACTATTCGGTTGTCGGTAATAAAAACATAAAACATTTACCGGAATTCTAAGGGTGCGAGTTGTCTCTTGAATATGACTTAAACTTTTATATTCGACAGCATACGTTTTTTACACCGTACTTACAAATCGATTTTTACGTTGTGGCGATGTAGTATTTTCACCTTTAAAAATTTATTTTGTTGTTCTTTTGTATGCAAACGATGAAATGACAGACGCAAAAGCTGAATTATTATCATTTTCTTTGTCGCTCACAAAGGAACTCCAAAACAGGGACATCTGTTCACTTAAAACGCGAATTTCATTACAGAAACTGGGCTTGCATGCAAAATAACGGATTCGCAGTCGTACAAGACAGGCAAGACACTCACTGGTAACTACGTACAATAGTTTTTCTCTATTTCTATGCTGGACATAGTGTTAGATATCTGCAACGT
Source organism: Agrilus mali (assembly GCA_029378335.1). NCBI lineage: Eukaryota > Metazoa > Arthropoda > Insecta > Coleoptera > Buprestidae > Agrilus > Agrilus mali. The sequence goes on from CM055664.1 coordinate 7,388,277, forward strand.
TGCCCTCACTTCTACACGTTTACATTTTAGACTGTTATTTACATATTTGGATTTTGTACGTATCTTTAGGGTAGCTACAGAGAGATACATAAAACTCCAATTTTCTTTGGTCGACACTCATTCGAAATTTAGTTTTCATTATAAGTATTACAGAAGCTCGTGAACTGTGAGATGCTTAAGAAGCGCACCAGGCGGAGCTTAAACTCGAGTATTTAGTTAACAAGGGACTGAGTTATGTTTCAAGGCTCAAGCTCATGAAATTCTGAAATAAAAATATCTACAATGCAACAAATTTAAAAATTACAAAATTAGTACCTATTCCTTCAGGATAGCCACAGAGAGAAACATAAAACTAACTTTCTTTGGTCGACACTCATTCGAAATTTAGTTTTCATTATAAGTATTACAGAAGCTCGTGAACTGTGAGATGCTTAAGAAGCGCACGAGGCGGAGCTTAAGCTCGAGTATTTAGTTAGCAAGGGGCGGAGTTAAGTTTCTAGACTCAAGCTCATGAAATTTTGAAATATAAATATCTACAATGCAACAAGTATGTCAAGTTGTAAACTACTTGTTGATTAAAACACATTTGTTGATTGATTATATCTATGTTACCTTAATAGTGTACCGTTGAAAAATTAGTACTACCTATTCGAAAACACTCTTTTTATTGAAAATTAACGGTCTTTGGGGTTTGTTGTGGATTTTGTCGCCGGTAATAATATCATCCAACTACCTAGATGATGCTTGATGTATATGTATATGTTTTTTTTATTTCCTTCGTAAGTCTATTTTGCATGTCAAATATAGGACCTTCTTCACACTTAAACCTGACCCTTTTTCTGTTTCTAGACGTATTTGACATTGGTTCCCAATCCAGAAAGGTCATAATAGGTACAGTTTCATTGAAAAGGTATTATGTTTTCCTGAGACCAGCTTCTATAGTAACGTCAAACGACAAAATGTTTCTATATCCACTCAATTCCAAATACCTTTTTTATTATGACGTTTATATATTCTTTTGTAATCTATTGTCATATGTCATACACTAACGGGCATCCCTGCAGGCTGGTTTAAATTAACAGAGTGTTGAAAACGATCACAGTAATAACCTTCTTAGTCAAACACTGTTCGCGTTGTGGTTGAGTCTATAATACGAATTACAGCGGTTACTTTCTATTATGCATAAGTCTTTGGTACTTTGAGCAATCAAAACTGCTAATTGTTGTGGTGTAGGTGAACCTGTTACATATTTGATCCACATTTTGTACCAAAATATTACTCTTATTAACTTATTACTTTAATTAAATGAAGTAACATAATATTTTCTGATGTTCTTGTTGAGGAATATTTTGCCCTGCAGAAATTCCACAAAAAATCAAAATTAATACCGATCTAGGGCGAAAGATAAAACTCTTAGTGAGCGATTGATTTTCTTGAAATCAAATTATTTCCTTAACTTCGAAAATTGAATTGGGCTTTTGGTGATGTTTGTATCGATTGTTTTTGCTGTATGTGTTCAAGTTCTGGAGCGAAATAAAATTTGAAAGTATTTGGACATTTTGAAATTGTTCAGTTCGGTCAGACAAATCGTTTTAATTTTTATACAGCCCCTGCACTACACGTTAATAAATGAAGCTGTCCCAAACGGCTTGATTTACGAATATTTTATGCATTCCTGTTTTAACTTCTCCAAACGTAATGCATTTAACTCTGAATCGATTCCGGTGGGAATTTAAACTAGTAAATGGTGCATCCTAAATAAACCAACGATTACTTCTACACATTAAAAGTTAAACATAAATTCACGCTAACTTGCATTTCCAGTTTCCTTTAAGCTTAACCCTTAACGTTGTAAATTGGTGTGGAAAAGCCAAACTACATCGCTAACCAAAAAAGTCAAATAAATAATTAATTTTAACATATATTTAATTATCTATACCATTTCCATTTGTTAGATTTTTTTTATCTAAAGAGAGTAAGTGCGCAATTTTGACACTAATTATCTAATTTAATTGTCTCTACCCTACCGGCATTTCTTCGCAACTGAAAAGAAGCTGATTAAAGGCCATGGTTTATTTCAGTTATGTCTCTAGATAAATCATGTAGGTATTGCTATACAAACAAACATCAAAGGGTATGGAGCGGCCAGGTCGTGAAATTCCGTTTTCATATAAAGCATCTAATTCTTCTTTGTGATTAATGATAACGAATCTAAAGTTTACATATATGTAAAGTTCGCTTTGATGTTAAAATAAAACTAGTGTATGTATGTTGGAAATGAAATGGTGGCGATGGTATATTCGATGTAAATGTACTCCACTCCGTACAAATTACCTTACCTACAGTTTATTTTTAAACACGAGAATCGACTCGTGTTAAAATCGAATCGTTCTTATCAAAATTTGTTTGAAATCATTCCTGTTCTTATATTACATTAATTACACCTGTAATAATCTTAGTTAAACACTACACATTCATTATACAATGGCTGCTATATCCCCACACAATCCATTTAAATTGAATATGCTTTGAGGTATTTGTAGCACTTTATTAGATTAATTAAATTACTAAATATCCGTCAAAAGTTCAGCTCGGTAACTTAATTATCACTGACATGCTATCAGGTGAACGTGTACAAACCTCTTTCGTGCTTTCATTTCTCTATACAGCCTGTCACAAATTCCTGAAGTTAATTTCAAAATTATTATCATATCGCCAACGTCCACGAGAAACACGTTAATTAAATAAAAGCCTTTTAAGTACCTATGCTCATCTGCAGTTGTTAGTAACAATAATGTTTAGGGGTGTAAAGTTTAGTTCAATAATAATAATTATTATATGGCGGTTCTGCAGCTCTGCAGCACCTACAGCCACTCCTGAAAATAAATTAAACTAAACTGTCGTTTTAAAAACGTTTTAATTTATTTTTTGGGATAAAAGGACAAGAATGATTAAGTTGTGGGCCACGAAACCTAATGTGCCTATGTACATAACACATATTTATGTGTAAGTACGATATAATCCAGGTCTCGTCAACAATATTAGAGGCAAGTAGGTAAACGAATCCTGGCGACAAAAGCACAGGACGAAGGCTATTAGCAATAAGGGTTTTTAATTATTTTTGCGGGCACACCATTTAAAAGCATCGCGTGTGTTGTCTGTCATATTATTCACGTTGTCTGTCATATTAAGCCTTAAATATCTAAATTCAAATCCTTTGAAACATTTTCAACTTTCACACGAGTTATCGTTATCAATATAATTCAGACAACTTCTAGCAAATGTGTATTCGAATACGGATTAATTAGTACAAAACTCATTTAAAATTGAGGAACTGAATATTTGAAGATAGTGTTTTGCAAATTTTTAAAACCACCCTTGTTCTCATTTAACTTGTACCTAGAATCTCCCGTCTTATGTACGTTGCTCTGCACTAAATGCAGCTCAATTTTCCGCCTTTGTGCTATAAATTTTTTGACGCTGAGGGGAAATAGAAGGCCTTAGTAGTGCATAAAACTCGCTGTTCAATAATATAATTACTATATATACAATTATAGTAACTAGATCGCAAAAATATATTTATATTTTTGGCAGTTCTACATCCCTCGGTTAGCGCGTTTTGATATTATTATAAATATTTAAAAATTGAGGTTCATCATTCTGTTAATTTATTTGTACACAAATTGTAACATAGATAAATGTTGTTCATGTAATATAAAAAGATATTCTTTCATGTCAACTGAAAAACCACTTTTATATTAATGTATTAATATTTTAATTTCTGGCACACAAACTGTAATGCACAATATTTTCAGTTGTTTGCTAAATCTATATCAATAAATGTTATTAAACGGTTGAAAAGCATGATAGCGCAATATTGATATTGCCTTTTACTACTGCTCAAAAAAGGTCCATGTACATATTATTGGAGCGAAGTTTAGGCCATTGAGTTGGACCTTTTCTGCTTGTCTGAAGCTAACAAATGTCATCAAAATATGTTTTCTGTATCGAGACAATTCTTTTATTAACTAGTGAAGTAAACCTCTGTATTCTCTCTTTATTATTTGTAAAATTCTCATCTTAAAATCTGTTGTATTCCTTTGTCAAATCTTCTATTACTTTGTTTTTAAAAAGAAACACCTTTTGAAGTATATTTATTGATGAAACCTTTTTGAATTTGCCAAAAGAAATATGAGTTACTAGTTATCGACAAATATGTTTAGTTTTACTCGATTTTGATCATTCGATCTGAGCAGTTGCAAGTTTATTTAGTAACTGATTTTATTAAATATAAATATTGAGTAAAAGAAAACTAAAGAATTTGCTGATGAAGCTCGTAGACGGATGACATTGGCAAATCCACCGTCAACTGCCGATAAGGCATGCATTTTATTGAAACGTTAACAGTTTTAGCTTTGTTAATTTGTTTGGTTATTTTCGTTTTTACAACCTCTATTTTCTTTTTCTTTCAAACCGACCGATATTTATGTTGACGTTTCTATGTTCAATTTAATTTTTCTTTCTTTTATCTTTTGTTGTTCTGTATATAAATCAATTTCATCTAGTTAAAGTGTAACAATTATATGTACCTAAATACCTTAACAAAAAGACTATTCAATTTCATCTAAACGGCAATTTTATCATGCAGAACTACCCTAATTGTTAGGGACAATAAAACAAAATACTATCTATGTTTATAATTCGTTTTTGTTAGTTTCATCCGAATCACTAATAGGTAAATAGTTTTAACTACCGGCAAAACAAAATTTGGAATCTGTGGCTATAGATGAGATGTTACTAAGTAGTTTGAGTTCGTGGCCGTTTTGTTCTGGCTGGTTTTGGTGGATGAGGTTCAGGTATTTTGCAATTACTCTGGCGATTCTTTTAGCGAATTTTCAAAGAGTAAAATTGCAATAATGTTCGTTTGTTCAATCGCAAAGAGAACGAAAAGTATTGTGATTGTCGATTTGAAGATGATGACAAGTAGGCCAGTTTGCATCTCAAAGAAGCCTGGCACACGGAGCTCACGTGGTAGCTTTCTGTTCCGGTTTCCGGTATTTCCGGGGAAAACTATTAAGGTTAGTTCCACGTCTGTGAGTTTCCAGTTAGAGCCATATTGGTCGCGTCCGTACAGTTTGTTCTCCTATTATTGGGGTAAACAAAACGAGCCAGACGAAAAGTTCAGTGAACTAATATTTTCGAAATTTTGCGGCTTTACATCATCGCCATGAACAAAAGCTTGCAAGCTGAACTTCGCCCTCTGGAACTTTTCTCATATTGGCTTCGAATACACATTTTAAACAATCCGTTTGTCTTTATTTTATTGACTGCTGTACTTCTTCACCGATATATTGTAGTAGAACAAAGCAAATATATTCAGAGCACCACCTAAGTGATAAGTAACACACAAGAAATAATGGCACGCTCTTCTCACAAAGTTTCAATATTTCGTGTTCTACTTGTTCATTAGATCAGTGGGGCGTCGGTAAAGAACGGAAGAGAGCTGGCAAACTTGCATACTGTTGCGAGGAACTTCTCGTCTGCCGTTCGTGGAAAGAATTGTTTGCTTGTAATGTGTTCTTAGACTGCTGTTGCGCCACAATTCAATAAGTTACTCGAAATTGGCAAACATTTAATTAATTATATTTTGGTTGGCGAATACACTGAGCAGATTCCGCTATCGATCTTCTATTAGTACCAAGATGCGTTATAAGTAATATTCTCCTGCATTTCCTTGATGAACTTGTTAAAATAAAGGGAACCACGAAGCACATTAGAGGGGTGATGGCATATAGAGGTCCTAGGAGGCTATGCTAAGATTCACCAGCTTCCAAGCGAACACACACACACACACATAGACACTCATATACATACATTTATATACCTATACCTATCTACACACATGTACACAAACGTGCATGCTCTCCGTACATGTGTTGCCTGTTCTTGGCTTGTATTAAAATACATTGTTATGACAGACTTGGGAGTATGCAACATATTTAACGTCACACTCTCTCATTCTATATGCAAAACTGGAGCAAGAGAAGCGAGTTACATAGCTGCTGATTCAAGTAGAAGCTATGTCGCAACGTTGCCACGTATTTAAAATTTTAAGCAGTTATCATAAATTTTAATAAGACGCATGTACACTAGATACTGGCTAAATGTTGCAAACGTGTATCTACGTACCTATGTTGTAAAATCAGTTAGTTAGTTTACAGTACATCATCAATGTAACTAGCGGCCTCGTGTTTAATTAATATTTACCGTTATTTAATAGCAAGTCACCTGATAAATTTCATAATAGGTTCTTAATGCTATACAAAGTAGGTGTAGAATGAGAAAATAACTGAAATGTTGCTCCAATGTAAAAACTGTCCAACAAACTGTAAATAAGCAACAATATATGGAGAGGTTTGTAATATAATTTCACAATGTGTGTACTCTAGCAGCAGCGAAAAACAAAAAAAGAAATAACTAAAAGGTATTCAGTTAAACGCATTGTCGAGAATAAAAGAACATTGAATTTGAAAAATGGCGAACTTGGAGAATGAACATTTAACATCGTTTTCATTTCATGTGCTATTCATTGTAATTTTCTTTCAACTTTGTATATTATTATGAATATCCGTTGCTGTTTTACTAAAACAATGTGGTAGAAGTGCATTGTGTTAATAATGGACCAGTCGAATGTTTTTATTAAAATTTCTGGTGGAGAGTTATGAAATATTAAACATTCAGGATCGGATCTATGCACTTATGTATATTATACCTACCAAAAAAAAAAAGGAAAAAACGGGACTAAATTAAAAACAGATGAAAGCATATTTTTTGATCCAGAATTTATAAAGAATCGTTCGTTTTTGCTGATACAGGATCTACTTCTGTGCTCAATGTAGTACATTAGATTTCGATTGATTTATTAAGAAGTTAATTAGGTCTATAAATGCAAATGGATAATGTTGATCAAAGTATAGTATGTATAATGAATTATAGGAAAGAAAAATATCGCTGTTTTCTGGTCGCGTTCCCAAACAATTGCTGTATGCGATCCAGGTATTCAAAACGCTCTTTCGTGGGCTTTTACACATGCAGTTCAAAGGAAAACATATAAGGGAACTTGCTGCATACAAAATGATATTGCGCCACCTGATAAATTTTGACTTCATGCCACTCGAATAATCTATACCATAAGTGGTCAGATCTTGCCAAAACATACATAGCATAAAAGATGAGGTTACTTATGTGTTGAATTTTTCGTGACGATAATAAAAATAACATTTTTTTAAGAATGGAATTAAATTACATAATTATTAAAATTGTTTCCCGAAAAATTGTTTCATCAAGTGATAATACAAGTTTTTTTTCCTCATAACTTAAGTGCTTTCCACATATTTATTTCTCCGTTTTGTAGTGTCTGCTTGATGCTCGAAGTTTTTCAACCTAAACTTTCTATTCTTCTTAATTTCAATATTTTCTTTGATTGTCTACATTTTATTTAAACTTTCCTTTCTCCTGTATCCTCAAAAGCTCCAATTCTCTTTTTCATGCTAATCCATTTTTTTCTATTTTACTGTTGTCCTTTAAGACTGTTCTATTTTACTCTGCTTCCATTTAAAAATGCATTTTGTGTGTAGATGATAAGACAGTATAAGGAATCTAATTCTATTCGTGGGAATATCTTGCGCATTTATTTATTTGTTTAAATGCACCGCCTGGGTGTCTGCAGTTTTTTCTTTTTTTGACGTACTATTTGGCAACGTTTTGTGTGTTGTTTAGTAGTCGTATCGTGCTAGTGAAATGGCAGTTCAGCACCATTTCTTAGCAGCGTGTTAACGCCGTTCTGCTCTACGTATAATACCGTAACATCGCTATTTCACGCGCACGTAATTTCACTGAAAAGGCTCTTCCCGACCATCCTCCGCGATCGTCAGTTATTCTCCGTTTCACATTTGACAGGCGGGATTCTGGGTTATGATAGCGAAGTCGTCGTACACGGGGTCCTCATTTATATCCCCCTCCCCACCCCCTCAAAAAACAACCTACACGTAGTACGTATGTAGACACGTTATTATTCATTTATTTCCGGAAAAACTTATTGCAGCATCCTTTTTCACTTTGAAAAAAACACCTTTGTACGTACTTAAATACCATACCCAACGTTAACCATCCTTTTTATTAGGAACTATTACATTCTAACGCTTTTTAGAGCTCCATTTTTTAAATTTTGATGTGAATTATCTTTAAGTATATTTAGGGAATATTAAAAACGAGACTTGCATGGCAAGACCCTCTAAGAGTCAAGATACTTCTAATGTTGAGACACTATCAAAGGCAAGACACTTTATATGTCAAGGTACTCTAGATGTCTAGACACTACCCTTTGCAAGATATTGCTCATGTTAAGATATTAATCAAGGCAGGACACTGTGTATCTTAAGACAGTGTGTATGCCAAGATACTCTAAGTGACAAGATACTGCGTTTGATAAGCTACTTCTAATGTTAATATGATAACAAATACAAGACACTTTGTCAAGATAATAGGTATGTTAAGATACTCTAGGTGGCTAGATATTGCTCACGTTAAGATATTAATTAAGGCAGGGCACTGTGTATCTCAAGACACTATATATGTTAGGATACTCTAAGTGACAAGATACTGCGTTTGGTAAGCTACTTCTAATGTTAAGATGATACGAAACGCAAGACACATTGTCAAGATAATAGACATGTCAAGATACTCTAGGTGGCTAGACACTATCCTTGGCAAGATATTGCTTACGTTAAGATATTAATCATGGCAGGATAATGTATATCTCAAGATACTATGTATGTCAAGATACTCTAAATGTCAAGATTTGCGTTTGGTAAGCTACTTCTGATGTTAAGATGATACTAAATACAAGACAATTTGTCTGTCAAGATAATAGGCATGTCAAGATACTGTAGCTGGCTAGACACTACCCTTGGCAAGATATTGCTTACGTTAAGATATTAATCAACGCAGATTACGGTGTTTCTCAAGATGCATCTGAAGATATTCTAAGTGTCAAGATACTGCGTTTGGGTTAAGCTACTTCTAATGTTAATATGATGTGAAATGCAAGACACTTTGTCAAGATAATAGGCATGTCAAGATACTGTAAGTGGTTAGATACTCCCTTTTGGCAAGATACTGCTCACGTTAAGACACTAACCATGGAAGGACACTGTGTATCTTAAAATACTACCCATGGCAAGTTACTCTACGTTCCTAGTTTCTTTTGTGTATGGATATAGGAATGAAATAAGAGCATCGCCTTCATTTTGTACAGATATTAAGTTTATTCAAAGAATTCTTCTGAACTTTGAATAGCTAACTCTTTAATAAAATGTCATTTAATTGCTGGATGTCGGTAAATAACCATGTCTCGAGAATATCATTCATAAGCTTAACTGGGATAAGTAGTTTTAGAATCTTAAAAGTCTAAGGTAACTTCCTGAAGTGATTTACTACTCCTTAAATCCGGCTGTAGACTTGCAGATATTGCTCCCTAAATGGAGAAACGGCGAACGATGACAGCCAAAGAAAAACTGAACGCAAAGAAGGATAATGGCCCTTGCTTTTACAGCGATATAAGTACATAAAAAAAATGAAATGTAAACTTGAAGTAATATAAAAAAAATAATTTGAAAATATATATGAGTATCAAATTAAAAAAAAAAAAGAATGGTTGATATACGTAATACGTACCTATGCCAAAATGGTTAATAACTTAAATAAATATACTTAAAAACGATCCAAGTTTATAGTTGCTAAGGAACTTTTGCCAACTTAATTTAATATCAGGATTAGAATTTGGCAAGTTTTGTTTTCTTTAATAGGTACTAGGAAACTTACCAAGTTCAAATCTGAACTTACAGTTGGATCTTGGAATAGTTTCGTTGAGCTTTTCAACATTTTAGTGAGCAAATTTAGATGTTGGCGCCAAAAGCATCAAATTTCAAAGTATTACAGCTTGAATGAATTAAATTTAAATACATTCTGTATACCTATACTAATTTATTTTCATATATCTATTTAGCCGGGGAGTATAAAAAAAATGTAATAGGTTGTGTAAGATTAGATTAGACATAAAAATATGCTAATCCAACTTTACATACAAATTTGTGGATGTATGTAATGCAAATAGAAAGGATCACGGGTAAAAAATGTGTAGGTAGGATGGAATCCAAGGATTACTACAAATTGAGAAAAATGAGTCCGATTTAAATTCACATAAATAAAGGATATTCCGTATTCGGGAATATTATTGAATTATAAAGACCTTATCTGTTCCTTTATCTCTTTGCTCCGAATACCATTCTTCTAAAGCGTCGCTAACGTCTACTTATAATCAATTATTTTATGCAGTTTAATTATTCTTACTTGGTTTGCGTTCCTTAACGAGATTCGAAAATAATTGCGAGTATTGCGAGGAAATAAATATTATGAAGTCTCTGCAGCTTTGAGGATTCAGGATGACAAGTGAACAGGACTTTGATAAGTCAGGCTCATTTATTTTAAACTAACTCTCTAGATGCAGGCTGCAATAAATAACGAATCTAATTATTAATGTGTCTTTCTGCAGTTAGTAGTAAGTCTCGCTTTCTTACTTAAATTTCTGATACAAGACTCTTATCTTGTCTTTCAACTCTCTTCTTGTGTCATAAAATTAACCACAACTCATTGCGGTAATGGACCATATTCTGGTTGCTTTTCTAATTCACCCACAACGTAAGATTTTTATTTGATATTTCAAAAATAAATTTCAATCATGTAAAATTCAGTGTTAATGTTCGATTAATTTAAAAATAAATCTAAAGAATCACAAGATAAAAAATTGTGTTGTGGTTGGATTTATATTTGACTTTAATTGATTGATAAGTAATTTGAATTTGAGCTTATTCTGTTCGATTAAAGTGATGTTCAAAGTTTAAAGAAATAAATTGGGAGAAAATGAAATTGCTGTGACTTTGTACATTAAAGGAACGCAGTCATTTTATTCTGTAAGTAGTACATTTACAGCTGCTTCTTTTATCTGAACTGGTTCCATTAAACGTTTCGTAAAAAGATACGCCTGAAGCAATTTTTTCTTTCTTCTTTTGCTCTACTAATCGAAGCAATCAATTCCTTTAAAGTCACCCATTCTAACAAAAGCTAACAAATAACATGCTTCGTTTAGAAGCAATTTTTGTATGAAAAGTAGGTGCACTACTGGAAAACAAATTCTTGCACTTGTGCTTCAAAAACGTTATAGTTTTTACTTGTTTAATACCAAATGGTACAAAATAACCCAGTATAGTCCAAAATTGAATATAAAGTTAACTGTTTAGTTTTTGTATATGATTTAGAAATTTGTAACTTGTTAATATTTTACGAGTTTTGAATGCATGTGTTGTACCATGTTTAACGTTCAATGAAGAGCATAATCTGTAATTAATTCACAACACACGTAATTTTGCAACGTTGCCATTGGCGATAGATTGTTAAAATGGAAGGCTTGGCAAAGAAAGTTTTTATGATTATGGAAATGTTATACTGGCCACTACAAATTTCGGGGTCGAGTGATATAGAAGTAGAACATTAGGGCCATTAGTCATAAAAGTTGGTGGTGTTTCAGCGGAATTCACGAACCATTGTTACGCACGCTGAATAGGACATTTTTTTTATAAAATCACCCCCTGTTCCAGATATTCATCAGGTATTGATCTTTTGTTCTTATTCAGAAAATGATTAATTACGTGATCTCAATTTTAGATCACAACAACGTGTAGCCTCCACCGGAGAACATATTCGATATATGATTATAAGATTTAATTACACTTTCACTCACTAAGTACATGTAAATATTTTGTTATTAAAAAATGTCGAAAATCATAGCACCAGGAGTCATAAACCTTAATATGAATCGTGTTAGAGGTATTTTAATATCTGGTGAGCCACGAAAAGCGCGAGAGGCGTAGGGACATGGGAAAATCCTGTCGTATCACTGATAAAGTAATATATGTAATTTAATTTTTTTTGAGAGGTGTTACGCTGTGTTAACAAAATTTCAAAGTTAAATTATTGTAGGACAGTTTTCAGAAACGCAGGAGGTTTTTTAGAAAAATGTATTTAGTAGCTTGTACGACATAAAAGAAAAAGTGCTCGAGCATTTTTACTAAATTGTTCATAAATGCTGAACTGGCTCTACAACTATTTTAAATAAACCCCTTTTGTAACAAACTATTAATAAATCTTCTCCAGAGGAAATATGAAAACATTCCGTTCGTAACCCATGTATTACCAGGAAAATCTGTTTTCATTTTTTCCTGAACTTTAAATGCATGTGATAATACCTGAATACCAATTTAGGAAATGATGAATTACTAAAGTGGACCGGATACTTGACGGATTGAAAAGGCCGACGAATCTGTAGTAAACGAAGGATTTCATAATTGCTCTCGTAAGTTTAAGAGGACCAGACGAGCTATAAACTTATCAACTACCTGAAACTGCCTTTTGCATCCTAATAAAACGTGAGCCAACATAAATTGTTAAATAGAGTAATAAAATACAAAATGATGTGTGTCTCACGAACTCTTGTGCAATTGAAACATTGTATCCAGAATATAAATTCTTTTGGATATTTTCTGAGTAAAGGCAGCATTAGAAGAGTTATTCTTTGTGTGGTATTTGAGCCTAACACATTTCATCCACAATAAATTTATAAGATTGTGGTTGTGGTTGTGACTTTTGCCTGAAGTGAGTTTGCCTATGCGGATGGCTCAAGTCCCCGACTTTTTTAAATTCTGCTCTCATGTTATGAATTTGGGGACGAGGTGGAGAGGATGAGGGTAATAGTTAATAGTAACAGTGTTCCTTCCTCATCTTTCATTACTAGTACTAACCAGAACAGACTATATCTTCTCGCACGCCTTCTAACGAGACAGGCAATTACTAAACAGAAAATAAACGTGTTAGAGGCGGATGGGGGAGACGGATATACAACTAAGTAAGGCCTCATTGTATCCTACACCGAGGAAAGCCTTTGAAAAACAGCCTTATTTTGAAGAAATATGCTGCCTTCCTTGTTGAGCAAAACAACGATATTTCCTGCTCGTCGTTTTTACGCGTTAATACCTTTAAAACATTTCATGGACGAAATTAAAAAAAACTGGAAAACTTCCAAGATAAAAAGGCTCACTTTATTTTTATTGCTCCGAATTATTTTCACACTCAAGGTAGCACGCGTTCCTGAAACTGTAACACCTCCAGCATTGATAACCCTTGCTATAAACAAGATAAAGTTACTTAACTCTGCCTCCGATACGGATTTTCATCATCATACTCGTCTTCCTAGCGCCTGGTCCGCTCTTCTTAACGTTGCTAGTAAATTGCTTAGATTTAATGAATTTACGAGACACGACCTTGGTGGTAGTAATAATGGTAACGTTCTACTCATTATATGTTAAAATAGCTCGAAATATGTTTGCTGTAATGAACTCCAATTTGCATTAATTTGTTTACTTTTCCATTGATATTACAAATTAACTTTACCATTTAAGACACCCAAAATTGCAAAAATAATTGTATGTATTGTGTGAAGTTCCAAAAACGTTAATTAAAACAATAAATTTATAATGATGTCTGTTTTGAATTTGTCCTGCAGGAAACGATTCTGTGAAGATATTTTTGTCAATAAATGGCGAATTGTGTTTAATTAATTAATTAGAGATAAATGGACGTGATGGAGGAAACGAGAAATCGTCACGTTGCGAGACGTTCCTATGTTTATAATAGAATATTAAAAGTAAAGCATTCGTAATTAGAGTTGATCGTCGAATAGGGTGTGCATGAACAAGTGCGAAGGGAGCAACTCGGTATTCGAACGCCTTTAATTTATAGTCTTTCAATATGCCGGAGGCACGATCGGGTAAATTCTGTTTACACATGTCGATATGTACCATAGCTCATCTTCGGAAGCGTCCTGTCGCAAAGACCGCGTCGCATCTGCTAAAAAGCCAAATAAAAATAAAGTGTGATTTATAAAGAATCTTAAATCCCACAGTTTAGCTACTTTTAAGCCTGATTCAAACACAGACGTGATTTTTCCTCTGAATTATTACCCTTTCGGTTTCACAAATCACATACCAAGTTATAACTGGTTTTTATTTAAAAATAAAACATCTATTTAAACGTTTTTGTGAAAAAAAGAAAATGACGAATTCACATTCAAAAAGTCAAATTTCGCGTGTCAGTTTTTATTCACAAACGTAAAGAATTTTTTGTAGTATTTATTCTAAAGGAGTTATGAGCAAAATGTATTTCTGTTGGGACACATTCTATATTTATTTTGTTAGATATTCAATTTTTATTTTAAAATTTAGATTAGTACTCGTTATATGCTATTGTGTTGAAGTCGTTTTTGTACGTTCATTTTTTTTCCCGGGAGACCCTAAGTTGAGATAAAAAAAGGAAATAACAAACCATTTTACATTTGTCACAAAACCAATTCCTTCATCTATCTGAGGAAGAGACGCTGTCCTCATGAAAAATACAAAACAACGCAAAACTTTCGTAACTAAAAGCTGTCATCGCGTTTCATAAAAAGCATCAAAACGAAACAAAATATTACTACAGCTCCAAATTTTACATTCATTGGGAAACAGGCACAAAAGTATTTTCTTATTACAGGTAGAAACTTAGCCGGAATGAACGTAAATCAAATCCACAGCGTGTGTTAATCTGCAAACAACAATAGAACAATGTGTTTGTTTGTTAGGAAAATAAATACGTTCACTTTTGGATTTTGCGATATTACGTACCAACAAATACTTACACTAGATAAAAAATTAATCTTTTTATCAATAAAGTGAATTATTTATCACCTGCTACATAAAAATAACGAATGTGTAAATAATAGAAAAAATATAAGTCGACACAAAATAAAAGGCAATAATTTATTAATTAATTAATTATGTGGAGTAATTATTATGGGGTGTTATTTATCAATCTTTGGAATTTTCTTATTTTGTTGCAGATGAGCTAAAAACAATTAAGTTTCGATCAAGTTACACTTTTTGTCTAATTTATTCGACACCAAACTTTGCGGTCTGTTTAATGCCCTCGAGTAACGAATTGGATTTTCTCCCAGTCCAGAGAAACTTTTAAAGTGCTCCCCGTTAAACGATCGATAGGTCTAATCACTTGTTAAGTTAAGTTAAAGATTCAAATGAACTAGCCTTTCATTTCCCTCTAAATTATGCTTAATACACCTACTCATTCAGTTCACGAAAGAAATAAAATAGAATAAATAAAAAACGTGATCTCTATAAAAAAAACTTCTTGTATTGAATAAATTCGAAGTCAATATTAAGACCATCTTCTTCAATCTTCTTTCAGTTAGTGAAAACTTTAAAGGATTACTACATTATTACTTCACTTAATGACTTATTTAATTTGTTTGTTCTGTGAAGTATTTTAAGTATTTTAGGTAGGTATCGTTTTTAGGGTAGAAAATTTTGCTGAACTGTATTGCTTTTTTCCGAAAAGGTAGAAGTTACTTAACAAGTATAAAAGTAATTCTTATTTGTTCAACTGCTTTACTTTTACTTGTGTATACGCTCTTAAACAGCTCTTTGTTACAGCTGCCGTAACTCTTCCATTTTATAGGATATTGAGGATGATAAATCGGTCATCAACAGCCGGTCGTGCCCTTTGTAGGCTTCTACCCTTCTCTTCTAGTTAAGCTACTGTGCTACTGATCTTAAAAAAAGGCATTTTATACACCTTTTGTTTTCAGTGTATAATTTTCGGTATTTTGTGTGGACCATTTTAAAACCAAAATAAATTCGTATTTTTATTACTTATAAAATTGCAGCTGGTGCCTTATGGCTTGTGTGACTATCTACCATACTAAATTATTAATATAACGGACTGTTCTTTCCTTGTTATGTAGTGAAACAGTTGGAGTAGCCACAAGGAACATAAATAAATCATAGAACGATAAATCAAGGTTGAGAGTTCGTTGTCCATTTTAAAGGAGTCGGCCGGCAGTAGCATTTGTTCGTTCAATTCACCTGGGAGCCATGTAGGGTTCTTCTTAACTACTTTACAACACTAAGGGTACACTTTTACGACTATCTGGGCCACGCTTCCAACCACATTTGTGCCGGTACCCTAAACTTTCAACAGTCGCAATCGGTGAAAAAAGACCAACAGAAAGAAAAGTCTTGCAAGAAACAAACCCTTTGTCTCCTACTTTGAATTGCATCAAACAATTCATTCAGTACATCAGTAATTCATTAATTAGTTAACTATTTTTAAATTATATGAATGATGAAAAATGTTTTATTTTTATTTGAAAAATATTTGAATTTAAAAAGTTTGAGTTCTCTATTTTTTTTTTAATCCCTCTATGATGTTTCCTTATTTACTTTGCTAATGACCGAGCGTATTGTCTTCACATTTTCTTTGCCCTTGCTCTCTTAAATGAAATAAAAAGTCCTTTTATATGTTAAGGTAATTTGTTCCATTAAAAGTTGAAAACGCTGGGCTGATCCGGTTCGCCGTGCATATTTCTGGGGATGAGCACCCCCTAGCGAAAACGTAGGTTGCGTAAATTTTACTTTCCTGTGTATAACATATATTTAAAAGTTGTTTGACACTCCCGCCTCTTGAGAAAGGGCAGAAGAAAGCATTTTAACGACTACGTCGGCAGATGTCTTCCGGGAAATATTTATGGCATTTTTTACGGCATTTATGTGCCGCTGCCGTAATATCGCCGCGAATATGCAGTGATGAAAACGAAAGATTTAAACTTAAAATTTTACTACAACCCTGAGTACCAGCCGCTCGTAGAGAAATATCGTATTTACAACGACGCTAGAGATACAACTGAAGTTCTAATTTATTAACTGCGTTTTTGTTTCGTCAGCTCGTTGCTGGAAAATAGTGTTAGGCGAGGAAACACTTTTTAACACTCTCTAGATAACACCAAAATAGTCGACATTTATGTCAGTTATCTTCTCGTTCCCGGATTAACTTCACTTAGGAATAAAACGAACATTTTTCGAAATATTCCTATCGAATCAGAAGCATATGGTTTGTGTTATTGATTTATTTAAACGTGGACTTTATTTATTCCCATCAGCACGCCATTAGCGGTTTTGTACATCATTATAATTGAAATGACAGTGAAGCTTAGTAATTTTAAATTTCGTTGTCAAATGTTTTCAAAATTGTATAACGATGCTTACCCTGATACTATGAGGTTCATTTAACATCCCCAAACATGCAATTGTCGCCCTCTATTGGATATTTGCTACTATAGAAATTATACTCAACAGAGGGCGATATAGAGTCTAAATGTAGATATTATATCAACTTGCTCTTTAGGGGCTGTCGACAATTTATGAGATGTTCTTTTAATGACTTAGGTATTGATAAATTAAATCAGCTAGGGTCTATATGTGTTAATATTCAATAAAAAGTACATAAGTACATATGTTAGTTGCAAGTGACTATTGCTTGTCAATATTGGTTAATGCTTGGCGTTTTATCTGGGACTTTTCACTTCGAAACTTAATCTTTCGCTTGAAACCACTTTTAAAGTCTTATGAATGTTTCATCGTGTTATTTTAGGTTCTATTGTTTACTTCTTGGAGAGTGCCGCGAAACTTGAAAATTATGCAAAAGCTTGCCGCCTTTCCTGATGGCAAACTGTAATTCTACAATAACGAAGAAAAATAGGAAGTTTCCTTAATTTTCATTTAAACATTTAATTGTTTGTTACAGATTGTTCTGATGAATTTATCAACACAAAGGACCTCACACTTTAGGACTAATGACACCAAAAGGGCTTTTGCATCTGGACTTCTTTGGTTAATATGTTGATAGGTAAGTAAATATTTTTTTTGTTGTTTTATAGATTTACGTCGTCAGTTTTCACATAAAAATGTCCTTGAATTAACTTCATTGTTTTGAATCTTATTTGAAAGGATAAGAATTAGAAATAGTAAATTTCAAAAAAAGCAGTTCTTAATTTATTTTAAAATGAGAATATTCTATTTCTAAAATCATAATTAACTTTATTTTATTAGCAATTCATACAGAATACTGAATACTAAATATACAGAAAACTTGTGTATTCACACGAAAGACAATGTACGTGGTACATACGTTTTATTTTTGAGACATCGTTTACTTGTGCATAAAAATTTACTGTCTTATAGAAAGATATTTCTTGAAAGAGGAATGCCTTCAGAGTAGCTGTTTTAAGAAATGCCTGTTACTAACTATTGAACTATTGCTTCGACTGTTAGATTTATTGCAATAAATTTGTACTAGTGAGAACGCCCATTGATCAAAGTTTCAAAGTTTTGATCATAGTAGTCTCCATAGTTAAGTTCGCACTGCTCTGGTTCCAAAGTGCTGCACCTGCACGTTCCCGAATTTTCCAAGATGTTTGCCATTTACAATCTGTCCATTTATTTATTGATTGAATACAAGGGCGGATATCAGTTACGTTTGATTTAAAATCTTACGATATTTTCTGACCATTAAAATACCAATTGATACATGAAATTGTGTTCTTGATTAATTAATAATCGCCAACCATTTAATTTGGCCATAGGGTAATGGAGTAGTAATTGCGGATTCATTGAGGGTGTTTATGACCTTTGTTGGTTTGAAAATAAGAGATTGCAAAACACGTGTTCACTCGGTTAAACATTTAAAATGGTTTTAGTGGATAGTTTGGGGATGTTTTGAGAGTTTTATTGGGATCGGGAGAGAATAAAGTTAGGAAGATATAGGAACAATATTTGTTTATGTGGTGATCCTTAGCGATGATTTTATTTCGGTGTAAATCGTTGTCGCGATAAAAGGACATATTATTGGGCTTAGTAGTCGATTCCTTTCAAACGAGCTCTAAGAGAAGCTCACGTAATAGAAGAAAGTAGAAGCATTGCGAAGGGAGATAACAAGCCAATAATAGCGTTTACAGCTTTTCAACAACGAATTTAAGAGGGCAGCTGCCTTTTTGTAGCCCTACACAATTGCATCATTTCCGAAAACGGCTCAAAAGCTCGACTCTCGCCTTCACTGTCATCCGCTGCTCCAACCGCTCTCCTTCATTTAATCATTTTTTTTTATCGCATAAACATAAACTGTCGAAACTTTTTGAATCGCCTTCTTCACCTTTCTCAATTAAGTAAGAAACTGTTTACAAAGGGCAAAATGAGTTATTTTCGAATATTTTTATTCCATTGGCGTGCTTGGTGATTGGGAAAATCCTTCTTGGAGTAGCAGCTAATTAGAAATATTTCTATTTACATCGAACAATATTTTGTCCTTTGTTTGTATTATTTATTTAAAGTCGAACTATCCAATTAGTCAATTAGAAAACAATGATCCTGAAATCAATTTTATTCCCCTTTACTTTTGCATTTGTTGATATTAGCCTTTAGTCGCAATTACGGTTCTTTAAACAACATTTTGTTGTATTTCAAAACAGGATGTCATTCATTATTTTTTTTTATAGCGTCACTGCGTATAAACACACTAGATCTTTGATTTCGTCCCGATTTCTTCTCCTTACTAATTTTCTATCGTCTTTTCTGCACCAATTAATTACTTAATGATTATTATTATTAATTAATATACTTTTCTAACATTCCCTTGCACTTTTGTAGTTACTTGTTAAGAAGCCTAATTTTTCTCTTTTTACTTTAATTAATATTGCATGAACAAATTGCGAACGTAAGCAGGGACTCAAAGGTGCTTTTTTTAGCGTAGACGTGTTTTTCCCCTCACTCTTCAACTTTCTTTCCCATTAAATATTCCGTTTGTATATATGGTAAAAAAATGGTGCATTAGGCAAATTTGAAAAACAAACACTTACAAAATCAACTAGATGTTTGTCACAATAACATGCAAAGACGAAAAGTAGAGGTCCAATCGGAGGCGAAAAGTATGGCTGCCTTTTCATTTTTTTTTGCTATGCTGTTCAATTAATGAATATACTTATCATCATCGTTATTTAAAAAAGAGGAAACAACGCATAATCAGGAGACACCACAACGCTTTCTAAATGCAGGTAGATACGTTATTGGATACATTGTGATAACACCTCCGAAAGTGTGGTTCTTTTAAGTTTGCCAAACACCATTATAGTCATGTCAAAACGTGTTGTTGTGTTGTGGATACTTTCTGAAATCCACAGCGCGTTGTGGTAGAATATAACACCAACATAAGTAGTCTCTTTGAGTTTTTCGAACTGACTATAAGACATGAGATTGCCTTGTGGACGAGCTCGTGAAGCCACTGTTGCGTTGTGGTAAAATTAAAACTCACGTATTTCAGTATGCCGCCTCTTTGATTCTTTACAATTGATTTGCGATCGTTTAACGACATGAGATTGCGTTATGGACGACTTCTTGAAGTTATAATTGCGCTGTAGTAACGTATTAAGCTCAGGTTTTTCAGTATGCGGACTCTCTGAGACTTCCAAACCGACTTGCGGTCACGTGAAGGCCCGAAATTGCGTTGTGGCTGAATTCTTTAAGTCACAATTGCGGTGTGGAAAAATATTAAAGCTTTATATTATGTATGCGGATTCTCTGAGATGTCCAAACTGATTTTGACGACGTGTCAAGACATGTGGTTGCGTTGTGAACGAATTTTTCAAGTCAGAATTGCGTTGCGGTAAAATACTAAATTAACTTATTGTATTATATGGTTCGTTTGAGACTTCAAAACATATTTGAGGGTGTGTCACGACATGAGATTACATTGTGAAAAAAATTGTTCAGCCACAGTTACGTTGTGGGTAAATATTAAACTCGCATATTTGTATTATGGACAAGTTCGTCTAGTCACAATTCGTTGTCGTAAAATACGTATTCTAGTACGAGTCCCTTTAAATTTTTTGAATTGTGTTGCAAAAATGTTGAAATCTTTTGCGTTGTGGACGAATTCGTGAAGTCTAAGCAAACGCGTTGTGGTTTAAATCATCTGACATATTAAACAGCACGATGTGGAACATTTATGATGACATGTCAAAAATGTACCGATTTTCGATTAGGCCGTGTCATATTGTAACGGAACTGGAATGGGAAAAGTTTCTTTTATAGCATCCGACTAAATTTTTTATGAAGGGCCCGTCGTGTGCCGCCGAACGTGAACTGTACGTGTGAATGTTACTTGAAAACGGGGGAGCACCCCTAACCCCTATGAAGCAGGTGCTGTGGACGTCCTTTTGACTCGATTGTTCATGCAGGAAACTGTATGTATGCCAGGTAAAGAGGATGAGAGAATCTATGCACAGGAATACATGTACATACATACATACATACATACATACAATATACACATATTTATATTTACAGTAGGTACCTGTGTATGTGTATGTGAACTGAAATGAATTTATTGGCTACACCTGCATACATTTACTTATTGCGTTATTGTTGTTGTAGGGTATTGTTTCTACTGTTTTTGAAATAATTTACCTGTTTAGGAGTGGGACAAAACTATATTTTTAAAGCTTAACTTTGCATAAAGATTTAAAGTCCCTGTAGAATTTCACATTCATAAGTACTTAGAAAACTATTTGTGATTTAATTCTTTGTGAAAATTCGATT
The DNA here is from genome assembly GCA_029378335.1 of Agrilus mali. Lineage (NCBI taxonomy): Eukaryota > Metazoa > Arthropoda > Insecta > Coleoptera > Buprestidae > Agrilus > Agrilus mali. The sequence continues at coordinate 7,409,924 of CM055664.1, forward strand.
CAAGACATATTTAAAATAACGTTGGATGGATATATAGTTGGGGTACATGTTGTATGTGATAAGCACAAAAAAATAAGAGAAAAATGTTTGATGTGTTTACAGAAAAGCACGTTGGCTTAAGACGTGTTGGATTTTAAAGGAAAAGCTCAGCGGAAATTAAACGCTCACCAGTTTGCAAAGGATTGGTTGATACCTACGTTAGTATGTGTGTATGTATATAAATGAATAAATGAATGTATGTATTCACGTAACTTTGACCACATATGTGTATGCAGCAGGACTTGCAAGTCCGTTGGCACAGGCAACAATGTGTCGCGGATCCTTTCGAGCGACATATGTTGGCAATGGTGAGTAAGAAAAACAAAACGATTTTCCTGGCTCCAGAATGTATTTTATTTAATATTGGCGTTTCAACGGCATTTCTATAAAATAAAGCAACAATAATCTTTTCGTAATATGGCGATCTTTGCCCAATATAGAAAATGTCCCTACGTTATCCCTTTTCTCTTCATTACACTAATTAAATTTTCCCTTCTCTATAAATCCTTTACAAGATTAACAATCGTTTATTTATTTATTGTTTTACGAATAATCTTATCTTTTACCTTATTAATTGGTTGAGTCTCAGCTTTATCAATAACTGGAATACGAAAACAATGGAAGTAGAGTGGTGTTGTTGATGAAAACGTAATAATAGAATTGAGCATTTCCGGAATGAAGCTCGAAACAATAAAACGGTTCGGTAGTTTTCGAAATTGTGCTTAATCGTTCCCCTTTTTTAACATCTTCAGGCATTACAGTCAGTAAAGTCTAATTGAGACTAATATACTGGGTAATTAGAATTTATTTAAGCAATTAAAACAGGCGATAAAAAGTAATGGCCGTAAAAGGTTTAATAAAAGCGTGATTAAATTAAGAACTGAATTTCAGAAAGAATCAAGATTGCGTTAAATGCGAGAAGAAATTAATGCCATTTTACCGACAGAAGCACCAAGGCACTTCTTGTTCCTTATGCCCCATTGCACAAAGAGATAAGCCATAATTTTCGTAAAGCTTTCATCAATATGGATGCTGAATTTCCCGAAAATTTCTGGATGGACAATTATAAACATTCTGACGGAGATTTAGTAAAGAACAAATGTGTATTAAACCAATTATCCAGTTAGAGGTACTTCAAAATCTCATGAGCCTTTACCTTGGACTCCGAAATTTGTAGTATCTAATTTGGCAAAAAATACTGCATGATCATGGTGTTTGAGAACAATTTGGGGAACTCCTGAAAATTCTCGTGAAGGTTTATCTTGACAACAAATATCCTGAAATTCGATGTCCTGGAGTTCGAAAATCATAATTGGGACCCTATGATTCCATAGAAGAATTTGATTCTCTTCTGCATGATCTTGCTATTAATAAATCATTAGTGGAAATGCTGAAAACTCTCGTGAAGGATCTGTGGGTATCCTAAGATTTACATCCTCTCTTGGCAATAAATATCTTGAAGCTCTTGGTCTTGGAATTTTAAAATTATCATTGAGATCCTTTGTGATTCCTTTATGAATTTGTAGCACTTTCACGATCCTCTTTTTTTGTCTTGGTGTTTCGAAATCATTGGTGGAAGTTTTGAAAACTCTGGTGAAGCAATTAGAGGTACCTTAAAATCCAACTCCTGATTAAATATCCTGAAATTCCTGATTTTGATAATTGTCATTCTGTGATTTTTTAGAAGAGTTTGTAACATACTCATGATGCTTTCCTGCTTGGTCTTGGTGTTTAAGAATGTTTTGGGGTAATTTCTGAGACACCGTCAGCTTTACATCATGTTTTAACAACAAATATCCTGCAGCTCTTGGTCCTTGTTTTTTTTTTTTTTCTGTGATTCCTCAGATGAATTTGTAGCATTTTCATGATTCTCTTCTGATTTGTCTTGGTGTTTGGAAATGATTGGTGAATGTCCTGAAAACTCTTGAGAAGAACCTAGAGGCATCTTGAAGCATTTACCATCTGTCTGAACAACAAATATTCTGAAATAATTGGTCCTAAAGACTGAAAATTGTCATTGTGATCCTCCAAAATTGTTCAGAAGAATTTGTGGCATTCTCATGATTCTCTTTTGCTTGATCATGGAATTTGGAAGTCATTGGTGAAGCTTCCGAAAAGCTTTCGTGAAGGATCTTTGCACACCTAAGGATTCTCTTTTTCTCTTGGTGATAAATTTCCTAAAGCAAACTTATGGTTCGTTATTGGAATCCTTTAGGTATTATGATATCCCAGAAGTGCCTTCAGGATCCATCACAGTTTTAGCAAAATAGTATATAGGACAATGATCTTCTCTCCATTCTTCTGCATTGAACGCTTCATCAAATTTTTAATTATATCTACAAATAGTGATATTTTTGTACACGCACCGTCCAGTTAAGCTTCACCTCCCTTGGTGTATGTGAGAGGGTTATTAAGACGTGAAAGCTGTGTGTTTCCCCTCATATTATTTTTATGTTTTTCCGACTTTCTAACATTTTAACGGCGTGTGTGATTTTTATTATTATTGTTATTATTATTCGCAAAAAGGATTTGTCTGTTCTTTTTAGTTATGCGTTTAAGAAAATAAAATTTTTTATTAATATTTTACGGGTGAAATCGTCAAGAAGTTCTCGTAATAATAATAGACTTGGGGGAAAAAAAGAAAAATGAAACAAAACATGCTACTTCCGTTTTATTTCCTTTTCGGTTAATAAAATTTTTAATAACGGTCTCGGATATTATTTCGTTTTGTGTAAGAATGGTGTATAAAGTTGATAGCGATGGTGGAAACATAGAGAGAGAGGGCGGCAATTTCAAACCTGCAAGATATAACTTTAATTGCAGCGTTAAAATGGGGGATTAGCTCCAACTTAACAGCAGTCGCTCCGTCCAAATGAACTTGAAAAGCATAAAAATTAATCAAAACAAAGCAAACTTATTTTCAACTTCCATTATTTCTAGATATATGAACTTTTAAACGTTCCACTATTAAAACAATTGAACGCTTACACCACCAATTGTTAAGAAAAGCTACTACAGGGTTCGCTCATTAAGTATGTGACAATCTAATAGTTTTATTGATCCGAAAAAAATTGAGATTTTAGTAGTAATATTAGAACACGTCAGAGCCAGAAATAAATAATTAAATTTATGTATTTCATTATTTGCTATAATTTTTCGAAATTATTAAAAATGAATTGGACCATTTGAGCACTATATATTTAATTCGTTTATTGGGCCAAGTCATCTAGGTTGTTAGAACCAGAAGTAGTTTTACGACCCTAGTGGAGCGGCTAAATAAACAATTATGTACTCCAACAACACTTTCGGTTGGGTAGTAAATGTACTAGTGGAAACAATGTTTATCCTTTTATGTTGGTAATAAGAAATATTTACTGTGTAATTTATAACCCCTAAATACACACTTTTAGATCCTAATATTGTTTTTTTCGTATTTAAGAAATGCATGTAACTATTTCGTAGTTGTAGGTATGTACGGGTGGGTGTTGTATGGATTTCTCCTCCGGATTCAAATTAAATTAATTTCGTTTCAAACGCTCAAATAAAACTAAATTAGAAATTTCCCAAGTACCTCCCTAATACAGAACAAAGACTGCAAAGACAGTTCGGCTTTCCTACAGTGCACTGAGTATCTGGAATGCTTGAAAGTCGGGTGGAATTTACGGCCCTTAAATTGCTTTAAATAGTTACCTTATTTAAGAAATCAATTGTCACTTGTACATGGAGTAAGATCTCACCCCATAAAAAATATACATATATTCAGATACAATTACGAAAACTATTTTATTGAGTATAATATTAAAACGGTTCGAACGATGGTTAAGTGAGCGATTTGTGGTAAAAGAAAACTGAACGTTAGTTGGTGTGGTTGAAAAGTTCAGCTACCAATATTATAGAGAATTTAATTTAGTTAGATATTTGAACAAGCCGTTCTCCGTATCAATACTGAATTCAATTAAATTAAGTAAACTTAGAGCATAGAATAATTAATTCATTGGAAAATTTATCTCATCACAAACATACTGGTAAAGGGCTTTTACATTAAAAGCAGTAGAATATTTACCCACTTTGTATATACTTACTTACATACAAGTCTTCTTGTAAACATAAAGTTGCGAAGAGAAAACTTGAACAAATTTTGTCCCCTTTTGGCCTTAAAAACTCGATTTAAAGATGTTTTTTTGTTTGTGATAAATTGTAGCAATTTCGTTTCATTTTTGGTATTTATTATAAAGGAGGAGAATGAAATAACAAGGAGGGCAATATGCTATAGATGCTTAAAAATTAAAGGAAAAATATATTGTATTGGACGGGAATCGACCTCGAATATATCTACGAATTGTGCCGATCAAATTATTAGTGTTCTATGTAAAGTATTTAAAAATAAGGTTGATAACACGTAACTTGTATTAATAAAATTGGGAACAATTTCTATAAATTTTCAAAAAATATAAAGTAAAAAAAGATACTGTGTCGGGCGGGAATCGATTTCGAATAGGTGGACGAATTACGTTGATTATAATATTAGTATTTGATGTAAAGTGTTATAAAATGGGGCTGATAATATGAAATTTATATCAGTCAAGTTGAGAGCAAATTCCATAAATGCTCAAAATATAAAAAGATATTGCATCAGACGAGAATTGATCTCGAATATGTCTACGAATTGCGCTCATCATAATAGCAGTGTTCGATTTGAAGTATGAAAAGTTGAGGTTAATGTTAATAGCATGAAATTTATATTATTTGGTTTGAGAGCAAATTGGCGAAGTCTAATAATTGGAAAATACACAAATTGCGTCTACACAACTCCAAACATTCGCCTTTTCTTTCAGGTTCATGATCGATTGCGAGCGAACGCCGCGGTATCCACCATATTTTCAAAGCCTTTTCATATGCAATTTTCCGTGCAAAATACGTCCAATACAATCTTTTGATATATTAAACTTGTCAGCAAATTTACACACTTTCTGTCGACTATCCTGTCGAGTTGCGACATGGAAATTTTCGATAATTTCTTTTATAGTTGCACCTTTTGACATCCACTATTGTTGAGTACTTATGAATAAAATAACTGCACCAGTCATATAAGTTAAGCTTTTAATTTTGGCGGAACTTTACTGTCAGTCTTATCAGAACTAAAGGAAATTGAAGCTGATTCATAAAATTTTGTATTTAATTATGCAACAAAAACTTTTCTTTTAGAACACTATTACAGAATATTCAGATACACTTTTTATCGTCCGTCGTATGATTTCTAATTATTCAGCGTAAATACGAAAGAAACCGACCGGTTGATAACACTTCATAAGTATTTGAAATAGATGTGTTTTGGGGTGAAATAAAATGTCTTTTGGATTCTAAAGGCGCAGTTTAACTTATGTAAATGTGATAATTAGCATTAAGGCTAAAATGTGCGAAAATGTAAAAAAGTAATGATGCTACTAAGGAAGCATAAATGGTGAACCATCCAATGCCGCTGTTGCTACCGCTTTCTACGTCCAAGGGCTCTACATATAGTCAAGGGCCCTTCGGAAGGCAAGGTATGTTTACTCGTGTGCAAATGTCTGCTCTTTGCCACGCCGAAAGTTACCACTTATGCCATTCGACATTGGACGTTTGAGAAGCAAATTTTTCCCCTTCGTTACTCTCGGAGGCTTTGATATTTTCATCTTGTGAATCTTTGAATTACATGCAACGTTACTGTGGCTTACTAGTGGGGTCTCGTTCGCACAATATCCCGCAGATATTTCTTCAAAAGATAGTTCCGCATCGTTAAATTTAACAGTTTCACTTTGAGTCGAGAGAAATGTCGTCGTATCTGATACGTATAAAGCGTCTAAAAAATCTCTTATATAGCAAAAAGTCTGCCCTACATTTTAATAACATAACAACCCCTTTTAAAGTAATGACAACAAAAGAAAACCTGAGTGAGTTTTTTTCGTCCCCATTTTACTTAAATTATCTCATTCATTACGAAAATGTTTTCCAGAGTATCGGTTGAGCGCCCGTCTATTTGTTGCTGGGTCTTGCTGGCGTGTTCAAATTAATAGTGTCAGATATAGTTGAGTAGGTATTACGCTAATTTGTTGCGATAAAGTTTATGAATTTATAAATATGTACAGATGGTACGGAATATTCTTTTGAAGTTGGTATAAAATCTGTGGGCCTATTAAACTTATGGCTTCATAACTGTCACTTTTAAAGGCTGAATAATTATCGTTGTAAATATAGTATAGGTGAAATGAACTCCACTTTGTATTAAGATAACTATTCTTCATAATATTTACGCGTTTTATTCACTTATCGCCTGCCAATATTCTTCTAAAAGCCTTCCCGATTTAATTATTTGTGCCAATTTCAATTTCACTTACCAGAGGTTTACTGGAATTCGCGCAATTTGCTTTACAAAGACTCCAATCGGCCTCGATATACCTACACTATTCGGTGCCTCATTTCTCACATCGTCGAATAGTTGTTGATCTTGCAGTGTATCATTAAGTTGCAATACGAAACTCCTGCCAAGCTACTCTTCTTCCCAGCAAACTTATACGAGCCAACGGGGGATGTGGTTACACTTTGGATTCCAATTATTTAACCAACTTATCTTACTAAAGGGTTGTTTTGCATTTAAGTTATCAACAAAAGCAGAATCTCTTACAGTGCCATCACTTTTGTCTGTGGCACAGGAATTTTTATTAGAATTGGGTCAAGGAACACGAAGTTTTCACGGATCGGAACTAGAGTCTCCAGTCTTATAGTCTTCATCGAATAGAATCAGAGCTTTTACTGAGTAAAATGAGAGTCCCCAGTGAGTACATAAGAGCTGCCAGTCATCACATCTCAGTTTATTAGCCAATTATTAATTTTGATGTTATCGTAAACAACTTGAAATTTCATCGAGTAATATGGCAACTGTCACAGAGTAATGTTAGAGCTTTAATCGAATAGAATAAGAGATTTTACTGAGGAAAATTATAGCCCCCGCCGACTGCATCTTGTGTATAATAATATATAACAGATTAAAGTTATAGACTTTATCGAGTAGAAGAGGAACTTTTTAGTGAGTAAAATTGAAGTCCCCACCGAGTGCAGCTGATGTATCTGCCAAATAATATAGAAGCAGTTCTCGTTTCTATTTGAACTTTCATAAAGTAATGTTCCAACTGTCATCGAGTAAGGTTAGAGCCTTAATCGAGTACAAAATGAGTAGAAGTAAAGCCCTTATTGAGTACGGTGGTCGCTTTCACCAAAAATCATCAGCTGATGTAGTTACAAAATATTAAAATTGAAGGTGTCACATACAGTTTGGAATTTCGTGGAGTAATGCCGCAATTACAACCGAGTAAAGTTACAGACTTTATCGAGTAGAAGCAGAACTTTTTAGAAAGTAAAATTGGAGTCCCCACCAGGTGCAGCTGATGTATCTGCCAAATATTATAGAAACAGTTCTCGTTTCTATTTGAACTTTCATAAAGTAATGTTCCAACTGTCATCGAGTAAGGTTAGAGCCTTAATCGAGTACAAAAGAGTAGAATTGGAGCCCCCATTGAGTACAGCGTTAGCTTTCACCTCATCAGCATCTTCATATGATGTAGATATTTACCAAATATTGGAGTTATCATATCTAAACTATTAAAAATTTAATGGAGTAATGTTGCAACTGTCATCGAATAAATTTAGAGCTTTAATCAAGTAGAATCACAGCTTTCATTGTGTACAATTAGAAATTCTCTGTTGTGTCCTTCGTTGAATAAGGTTAATGCCCTCGCTGAATACAATTTGAGCTTTTACCAGGTACCCTTAGTGTCTTCAACGAGCAAAATTATTTATTTTTAGATGTGCAGCGTGAACTTCTTTTAGTATTTTATGTTAAATAAGAAGAGCTATTGTTTGAATTTGTGGAATAAAATAAACGATGTAATTAATTAGGATAACTGCAAGTTTGCATTTCAACTTTAGTAAAGTATATTAGTATGTGAACGTAAGTCTCGTTATACTCTTACAAACGACTTCATTTCAAATATTAATGAATGAACCAGTAATTTGTGCATGTCAGCCGGCTTACTCTCGGGGGTTGCTTTATCCTAGAGAGCTGAATAACTAGGTACATATTCTCATTTTAGGGGGTAACTTAATTAAATTGTAATAAATCAGAAAAGAACAACTCAGCTTATTATTAAAGAGGCGCTGCGAACTACTTATTAGATTCATTATACTTACTTCTACAGGGCGATGGATGGTCACGTTCTTTTTTCAAGAATTTTATAAATTAACGTTTCTTATCAAAAATTACTTTAGACGTTCTTGTTTTAGCGAGAGTAAAGTATCGTTTGTTTGAAGTGGTTTCTTATTAAAAATAAACAGGAAAATTCTCTCATAGAGCAGTATCAGGGAAACGTTTCCATCAAATTTTGTATTGTGTCGCGAGAGTAAAGTCTTGCAATCAGATCTTTCTCTATTATATTGAACATATTCTTTCGAGTAATTTGGCAAAGAGTTTGTAGATATAGAACTCAAAAGCTAAAACTGAACCGTCTTGAACATTTCGTATCAAATTGAAAGCGCAATAACATTTTATGAACTAAGCCTGGTAGTGGTCGTAAAGATTTTGGAATTCGCTTTATAACCTAATAAGGAAAGACGAATTATCAACTTCAGTAGCATTTTACTCAGCAGTGTGCTACTAATGGTCGTTTTACCAAATAGATTTATAAAATGTGCTATTAAAAACATTACGAGAGGACATTTTATAGACCAAACACCGAAACTTTTATATTTGACTGCCATATAAATTACTACCTAAATTTCGACGCTGGACTGCCGAATCTTGTTAATATCTTTATTTATAAAATTTAATATTCAGGGTGTTCCAATCCGTTAGGAAAGAAAATAATTACTTTGAGCAATGTTTACAATAAAATAACTGTAGGTAACGAGCAAGAAAGATTTGTAGATAATTATTTTGCTTTGATCCGAGTAACTAAACTCTTTGAAGACGTAGTAGTACACTACGAGATAACTTTTATTACCTCACAAAAGAAACGAGAAGTTATTTTTAAGTAACAACACTGATTAGGTAAATAGGTATACGGAAATGCATCTGCATGGCGAATGTTAAGAAAATTCGCTTGGAAATCTTTTCAATTGCTTTATATTCATCTTTACAGGCTCGCATTCAAGTAGTTTACGAATTGTAAATGGAAACTGCTTTAAAGTTATCCCTTCTGATTACTTAGCTTCGTTTTTAATACAGCTAAAGTCAATATTTTTAATTCGGAACTAAAATAGGTATCTGAATAAAATTGTAGATATCATTTTTTAAAGGCACAAAATAAACAGGCGAAATATTAGCTGAGTTCTGTAGAATAGCGGAGTAATTGACAGGTTCCTTTTTTTTTGTAAATAGTAAATGAAGTAATAAAATTGTCGTAAATAGTAAAATAATAATAAACAAGTTGTTTATGTAGCTAAGCCTGTTTAAATAAAAAGTCATAAATAAATTTCCTACTATGTATGTCGTCGGTTTTTCGTCCAAGATTGCTTTGAGTATTTAAGGATTTTACGGCGATTAAACTTTCCTTTATGAGCTATTAAAAAGCAAAATATCCTACTTTGTAGAGGAAAACGTCAATAAGGGTTACATTTTATAAAAAAATGTAAACTTTGTGCCAATGTGCCTATTCCTTTACACTGCAGGAAGCTACAGAATTATGTTAATGATCAGCTTAAAGCTTTACTCAGTAACGCTAACGAACTAATTAACTTACAAAGTGAAAAATCACTAAAAACGTAAAACAAACATTTTATTGTCTGCGAGTTATTTATTTCATTTTATGTGTTTAAGTAATAATTATAATTGAGAGTCATTATTATAATTGAAATGATAAGTTAATCAGTTAGTTCCTGGGCAATAAAATTCAGGGCTGGATTAATAATAAGAAATGCATTATTCTATTTTAATTTTGCAATAGGTTTAAAGTTAAAAAGTAACACATATTTTATAATGTTTATCGATTTAATATTATAAAATAATAATATATTAGAAATAAGTAAATAAATAAACCAAATATTTGAGTAAAAATGCTGGAGCACCTTAGTCCATCCCTGCCTAGACATACAGTTAAAGCAAAAAGTCCACTGAACATTTATTTGTCGGCATTTTTTCTTTCCCGCTTTTTTGAAAACTGTTTTAACAATCAAGCTTTCAATCTTTCAATATCATTTGAACAAAGCGTCACAATCCTCATTGTATTACATTATTTATATATTTATAACTTTCTTATGTCACCAGGCAACAACAAAAACGCACATGCTAAAATGCCTATAAGTGTATTTTGGGTTGCCTATATTCGATTACTTAAACTTATTGATACAGCAAATGGATCGAGAAATTCAATTGGGAAGAATGTATTTTGTTATAAAAATATCTAATGGTAATAGATTAGCGATAATTCGGTTTTGGAAATCATTGTCAGTTGGCTTTCGAATAAACGTCCACAAAACAGAATGTTTCGTCCTTGTACGGGACTAGTTTGGGACATTTGAAAAATAACGCGGTCGTTTGCAACAGAAGAGGTTGGAATTAAGACAGTTGATATTAATTTCCCAGGCGAACAATATATTTTATTAGCCCGTGTTTCTGCCCTCTCCCCGGGCGACGTTCTCCGAGTTGCAGTTAAAACTACCGGCTGCATAAATATTTAAGCTGGCATAAGACGACTGTTAAACATCCGACAACTTTTGATGGCACCTGTATAAAGTTCAAATACGCGAGACCGCCGTGGTACAGAGCGAAAGGAGAGCCGTTCAAGGGGCCAGCAATGCGATCCCCCGCTTCCTTAAACTTTAATCAGCGCTATTATAACGAGCGCATCGTCGATACCACCTCGCACTACAAAAGTTTGCTCGTGGAATAAAGTATTAGGATATCAACTCCCAAGCGGTTTTACCCCCACAACAACTACCACCGCTTATTTCGTTATCCTCAACTTGTTCTCGCACCAAAAATAAAAACTTAATTATGTTCAAATAAAAAACGCAAGGAGCAAGAAAACAACTAAAAGATATACCTCAAAAATAACAACTTTATTAAGAATTCATACTTAATAATGGAAAACGTAATCGTATGCATCAGGAAATCCTTTATACATATATACCGATCTGGGCCGCACAACGAGTTCTGTAGGCTACTTAATCTTAATCATTAGAAGCAGCTCAGGTAGCCACCTATAGCATCTGATGAATAAAAATCAATGGAAAGTTGAACTATATATACGTAAACTCTTTCAAATAGTTTCCAAGTAGGTGTAATATCCTATAAATACCCAAAGTATTGTCACTAACTAAAGATTTTTAACTTTATGCGGTTAAAAACCATAATTTTAGCTCGCTCTCCTGATCGTCGGTCTTTCTCATCCACTTCCGCCCGACGCCTTCGTCCATCGCCTCGTTTCCATAAATAATTTTATGGATCTCAGCAAGGTTACAACCCTAAATTTTTAAAAGCCGTTTGCTGTAACTTCAAATCTTTTATTCATCTGCAATAAAAGGAGTATTATGTTAACATCTGCCAAGATTAAGGTTTAATATACCTAACCGGTAGTTTTATAAAAAAAATCAAAGCCATGTTAATATCTGTTCAATGCAATTAGCAAATTGGTTTGCAAGGATTGGAAGGGATGTGGTTTACAAGGGGAATAAGAATACTTATTGAAGTTTACTGTTCAAGCGGGGAATATGTTTGTAGTATAAGCTGTGGTTTTGTGATGAGACTTGAAATACACAATCACCATTCATTTCACGTGTGCAACTTTGATCGATTTAGGTTAATGGATAATCCGTATGCTATTATAACATTGCAAATGTCTGTTACTCGAATATCTAAGGTATTAGAACGTTAAGTCCCCTCTGATTCTCGTCAAAATTACCATATATCTAACTAATTGTGAATGACTTTCTAGCACATCACATATAAAATTGTTTAGATTTATATTGAGATCAAATATAATAAACTATTTACTATTATGTAGAACACATGATTAAAGTATAGAAAGCATGTTAAAAACTATTGTTTTTATCGAAAAAGTATTATTAGGTACTTAAGCGCATCAAAACCGTGTTGTATAAGGGTGCCAAATAGACACCTTGTTAAAAAGATGTTATGCAATTTCGAAAACGTGTCGCTAAATTGTTGAGCTATATAGAAACCGTGTTAGAAGGTATTGTGCCATTGAAAGAGTTTTGCGAACATGTTAAGGTACATAAAAATCGTGTACTTATAGGGTGCGACATAGAAACCTTATTAAAAAAATGCTATTCTATATCGAAACCGTGTCGCAAAGGGTTGTGGTTTATAGAAACCATGCCATTAGTTACTGTGCTATTGAAAGAGTGTTGCGAACATGTTAAGGTGCATCAAAACAGTGTAGTAAAAGGGTGCAGCATATAAACCTTGTTAAAAAAGCATTATGCTCTATCGAAACCGTTTCGTAAAAGTGTTATGCTGTATAGAAACCGTGTTATAACGTGTTGGGCTATTGAAAGAGTGTTGCGAGTATGTTTAGATACATCAAAACCGTGTACTGAAAGTGTTCGAAACAGAAACTTTAAAAAGATGTTATGCTACATCGAAATTTGGACGTAAAACTGTTGTACTATACGTATAAATATCGTGTTGCAATGTATTGTGCTACTGAAGGAGTTTTGCGAACATGTTCAGGTACATCAAAACCGTTTTGTACGAGGGTTCAACACAGAAACCTTCTTGTAAAGATGTAATGCTATGTCGAAACCGTGTCGCAAAAGTGTTGTGCTATATCGAAACCGTGTTATAACATGTTGTGATATTGAAAGATTGTTGCAAGTATGTTTAGATGCATTAAAACCGTGTTATGCAAACTTACGACATAGAAACTTTGTTCAAAATGTTATGCAATTTCGAAACCATGTCGCTAAAGTGTTGAAGTAAAAATAGAAACCTTGTTGTAAAGTGTTCTACTATTAAAATAGAGTCGCGAACATATATAGGTGTATCAAAGCAGTGTTGTGCTGAGGTGCGATATAGAAACCTTGTTAAAAATGTTATGCAATTTCGAAACCGTGTCGCTAAAGTGTTGTGTATAATAAAGACCGTGTTATAAAGTGTTCTACTGTTAAAACAGAGTCGCGAACATATATAGGTGCATTAAAACCGTGTTGTGCAGAGGTGCGACATAGAAAACCTTGTCAAAAATGTTATGCAATTTCGAAACCATATCGCTAAAGTGTTATAGTATAAATATAAACCGTGTTATAAAGTATTATCGTATTAAAACAGAATGGCGAACATGTTAGACTGTATCAGCATCGTGCTGTAATAGTGTTGAGGTAAACCAAAAACTTGTTGCATGAATGTTGTTATTATCGAATAGTGTTAAACGAGATATGTTGCTGTTTTTGAATCGAGTTAGGTGGGATATTTAAACTTGTAAGTAGACCTTTTAAGGTGGTGTTTAAATGGAGTAATGGAGTGATTGTTCTTTAAGCAAATGTTCACGAGTTTCACTGGTCGTTTAATGGAAACACGCCTGCTTCCAAATTCGCTTTTCTTAGGTGTAAGAGCCTCCCTGGAGGCAATAAAATAACAGATCCGTGTAGGAACAAACATCAAAGTTGAGTTCTATCCGTATTCTATTACTTTCAACGAGTTCATAATTACTACTACCATCAAGAACAGCGCACCACTATAACACATCTGCTAATTCATGTGTTTACTGAAGGAATATTTGAGACCCATTCAGTATACGCTAATTCACTTAAAATTTTAATAGCTGAAGCTTCAATTGTGATCTAATTAGAATATCAGTCTTTGTTAATTATCTCCTTTTCTTCAGGCATTCCTCCGTATCGCCCCTTTCCGACCCGTCATATATCAACTAACAGAGATTGCTGACTGATTCACGCAACCCTTCTCTTATAAATTTTTAATCACCTCCTGATGAAATTTGTCGTGTTAAATGAACACCGAGCCCACATTTTCGCACCCTGTTTATTCTCGTTCGGCTCTTTAATTATGTTTTTCACTTACCTGTTCCACTTTATTAATGAAATACCTTAAGAGCTCCCCCCCCTATCACTAAAATATCAAAGTTGAAAAATTTTATTTACTTTACTGTAGGTACCTAGGTATATCATGATTTTGGTGATTTTAGAAATTATCTTTCTCCATTCTGCATTTTCATCTTAGGCTCTTACTTTATTTTATTTTGTGGGTATCAATATCAAGTCAATCAATTTTTTTTAATTATAGAATTGTTACCACAAATAATATATTACTTACGGTAAATCCAAATGAAGAGTTATTTGTCCTTATTGGCCTTTCGTCTTTGTTGCTCTAAAGTGCTGTATCATGAGCGTGTTCCTTGTTTGTTCGCATCAATGTTAATTAGCCGTTCTCTTTCAAAACAACCAGTCGTGTCTTATTTCTGAAGCGAAACGCCTACTGAAACTGACACCTGCAATTCGCGAGGAGTAAATAATTTTTCAGCAGAAAATCCAAGGCACCATACACGTTATAAATTATCCTTCAGATGATGTAACATATCAAGTCTCGTCTGCTTCTTCCACCTTCAACAGGCGTAACTCAAACTGAAGTTGCTTTGAATTTAATAGGACACGTGAGAAACTACCTCCTCTATTAAAGAAGACATCGAAAAAACGTGTTAATTTGAAAAATGATAACCAAAAAGCTTGGTTTACAGCCAAGCGAGCACCTAAAAGTTTGATAAACATTTCGGGGAAAAGATAAGACAAAAAATTAAAACATATTCTTGGACCTCAACTACTTTTAGCTTTGATGCTCCTTTTTTATATCTCTGCCTTCCTTCTTCGTCTCTTCATTTATTTACAGTGAGGACTAGACTTAAAAGAACTTTTCATTAACATTCGTATGTATTAATTATTGTGTGTATTAAGTAAAGTAGGAACGGTGGATCGTTTCAGCCGAGAAAAACTTTAACAGCATACTTCATTAGTCCCTTGAATTCCATGTGGGACTCTGAAAGTGAATTGAGACATAAACCTGTGTAGTTTCTCTTTGTAAAAACTTCCACGATAAGCCAACCAACGGCATAAATAGTTTGAAGTTTGCCCATAAAATAAAAGTTCCCTTACTTTGTAATCAAAATGTCTCGATCTTCATTTTTAAAGGTCTGAAATTGGGAAAATTACTCGGAACTTTTCTTGAAATAAGCAAAAGGAAAACTACGGGGCGTAGGCAGGGCAGGGTATATTTGTATTCTCCAAGTTTTTTCCCTTTAATTATTTTTGTCACTCTAATTAAGTCTATTGGAAGTTTGTACAAGAAATTCAATACTCAGGGTAAGTAGCTAAGTATTTTCCAAGCAACAGATACAAATTCCGTAAACAAAAAGTATTATTTGTGACCTGTTCAGATTTCAATATTTAATACCTATAGGTAGTTCAGTATCTCATGAACTATGAGCTTTGATAATATAGTGACTAAAAATTTTCTTGATTCATTTGGCCATCATTTTGTTTAATTTATCTGTAGCTGTAGTTATAGAAAGCTCTTTAAATAATTAAGTTATTTATTTTTCTATTTCTTTTGAGTTTGTTTATATATATTATTTTATGCGTTAAAGTAATATTTCCTAATTATTTGAAAACTGTCTTAAATTAATCACACTCTCAAATTTTTTTGAACAAACCTTAACATTCCCAACAAAATTAAAAGAATGACTACTTATAGATACTTGTATGAATTTTTTTATGGCCCACCTCTGTTCCAATATTGAAATACCTGTACTTATAATGGTATAATAAGGTGTTAAATGTAGGAAAGTAGGTAGGTAGTTTCTTGAATGGTGTGGAGTTTAATTCGTTGTATTTATTTGCAAAATTATCTTAAGGGGATGGTAATATAAGGCGCTTAATGTTTGGCCGAGAGTGTACACCGAAATGAGTAAGGATAACAACGGATTATAACTCCTCACAAGTGGCTTTCGCTTCTTGTTTGCTCTAAAACTACACAGAGATTAACGACAGTCTTTCTGAATTCTAACAAGACTGCTCTCTTGTTCTCAACAAACTTCACATGTTGGGCTTCTATTAACCATTTGTTCTTCCTCGAACAACAATATAAAAGTTTAGACTGTTCTTTATTTCTTTTTTTCGTTTTTTAAAAGACGCTATCGTAAAAGAATTTTTAATTTTAAATCGTTCACATATTTTCAAAAGTCGTTTTAGTACCTATTTAGTGAAAAACATTAATTTTAATTAAATCAGACTCACTATACATAACCTCAAGTTAATGAGGTAAAATTGTTGCTGTTGTCATGCCCTCGCCGGGAATCGAACCCGGACCCTCGGCTTTACGCGCCAGCAACAACAACGAACGTACTACACAGTAGTCACAGTTCGTCGAAAGGTATTACTATTTAATATTGCATAATAATTAATAGGGGTAAATTTAAACATATTAACTAATACCTTTCGACGATCTGTGACTACTGTGTAGTACGTTCGTTGTTGCTGGCGCGTAAAGCCGAGGGTCCGGGTTCGATTCCCGGCGAGGGCATGACAACAGCAACAATTTTACCTCATTAACTTGAGGTTATGTATAGTGGGTCTGATTTAATTAAAATCAATTATCATTACTAATATGTTTAAATTTACCCCTCTTAAAAGTATACTTTCTTCAAATGAAAAACATTAATTTATTAGTTCCATCTAGTAAAATATATTTTTAGTTAAGTTGGTGCCATTATTTTTGTTTTGTGCCTCGATGCCTATGAACAATTCACAAAATTGACCATTGGATGCTCTCACTGCCTCTGCTGATATAGTTCAGATAAATTTCAGGAGTTGTCATAAATATACAATAATAATAAATATACAATTAATATAGATTTGGAATTAGGGTCTTCCAAAATAATTTTAGACGCTAAATTTTTCACTGTTTTTTTTTTTTATTTTGAGTAACGTTTTGAGCACTAATGTCAGGCTCTAAATTCTAGGGATTTTTTATTTCTCGGTTCTTCTTTGCTCAATTAATCCTGCGTTTCTACTTTACTCCTTACAAAATTCTTTTTTGGGCGAAGCCGCAATGGCAGTAAAATAAATTTAAATCATTTTTATTTCCCAGTGAAATAGTCCGATGAACAGGTTAACGTAAATACTACGGAATGTGTAAGCGGAGGTCACCTCAAGAATTACGATTAGATCCTTTCCGCGCCCCGCAGATGCTTTTTGTCTCTCGGTTCACGATATTCGGCCGGTTAATCAATCTCATGTATATTATTATCAATAAATATGTAATTAATTAATTCATTTTGGTAACAAAATTAATAACAATAGTGTTAGTCGTTCAGTCGTGCAGTGTTCATCTACAAGACTTTGATATTCATTGTTTTCATCGATTATTTGATCGATTGAGCATTAGATAAAACGAGTTGGCAGGTTCGAAGGATCCATTTTGTTGTAGAGGAAATAAAACCGCTGAAAATTGATTGATAAATTGTTGCAGTAAAGGTAGGAGTCCAAAATTAGCAATAAAAATTGTAATCTAGGATTATAGATTCATGCTTTTGATTTATATTATTGATATCCTTAGCAGAGATTTTGTTAATTTGATCGGGTGATGGGAAATTATTACCATCGTATCCCTTTTAGTTTTCAGTGAAGGTAATTAGAGTGAAATAAGCAGTACAGATAAGAATATATAAAAGTAGAGAGGGTTACAGGTCCTAACAAATTTTGTGATTTTATTATTATGTCTTCTGAGTTGCTATTATTATATAATTTAAAAAAGGTTTATTTTTTGATGAAAGAGGAAACGTGGAAAAATATTGGCAATTATCCTTTATCCATATTTGGGATTGAATGGAAGTAAAAACAACAGTTCAATTCTCGTTTCGCCGAAATCAATTTGTGATTTAATTTAATGTATCAATATCGATATTTAGTAATATCCGTGATTCGCATTCTTTAACATTTCCCAGCCGCCTCTCGATGCGTTCGACAAACATATCACGTTCTTCAATAAATGAGGAAAACGTGGAAAGAAAGGACAGAATGCGTGACAGCTCGGAGTGAATGACAAACAAAATCCCAGCAAAGAATGATTTAATAGTCTGCGGCTGAATAGCCGTTTAATTCAATTGGGACTACCTCATCCTTTTGACAAGTCCTTACAGTCTTTTCCTGATTTCATTATACGCATCTTTAAGAACCTGCCCCAGTCTCATGCAGCAAAAGTTTTCTAGATTTTCAACAAAAAGTGCACTCGTTTTAACTTTTAAAAACTAAAGTTCGCATTCGTACGTTCTCATAGCGATAGTTAGGGAAAAAAACATTAATTGACATGTCAACAGCAAAGTTCAAGAGTCGCGAGGAGCTGTTAGAAATGTGGACGTGTGCCTCCACATCTGTTTCCCGACCATCCTGAAAATAACTTCGTCCGTTGTTGAATACGGTAGCGCTGGTATCAAGTACACACTGCTTGACATCTTAATACCTCCAGGTATTACCCAAATCGATTACCTTTTCTCATTCTAACCTCATCCAACCTAAACCACCACAATGGATGTAGAAAGACACGCATGTTAAAGTTTCAAGCGCATTATTACCTCAACGAAAGGTCACAAATGCAAACTTTTTGGATTCTTGGTTTCCGTCTTGTCAAATTGTAGTTTCATCCTTTTCGGTTACAGTGGAGGTAGAATTCTAAATTCCGCCAATAGGTGTCAAAATTTTTAGCAATAGCAAGTGTAAGTGTGGTACATTTATCTGAATTGTACTGGTTTTTCTGTAGTTTCTTTAAAGCATTTAAGAAATTTTTGTACAGGACTATTTTTTCATTTCGTTCACCTCCTTTTCTCTACCACCCTCTTCAAGAATTTCTAAAAGGGGATTGAAGAGGGTCTTCCGCTTTATTTGTTGGCTTTGCACTACCTACATTCACTGTCCTTTAATCAGCATTACGAATTTTCTTTAAGCTTTCAAAACGTTATTTTGTAATTTCGTCATTCATCCCACGCACCTAATGCTGCAAAAAAAGTTTTTCAGTTTTTTAACCAATAGTTTGGTAAGCATTTGGGTTTTGCACGTTGATTTTTTTTCAATTATTTCATCAATCAAACTCTTTTAAGAATCTAAAGCGATCAGGTATTGATCGGCAATATTCATTTTGTGTAAGCCATTAATAATAGTTTCAGTGACGCCGCGTGCACTAATATTTTGAATGATCTGAGCTTTAATCTTTCTAGTACCTAATGTGTTTTCTTGTATGTATGAGACCAGGCACTTACCTGTTTATACAAAGTAGCTAAAGAAAATTATATAGTAATCAATATAACAGCACTTAGCACACAAGCGGTGCCTTTCAACGTTAAATATTTATTGAATCTGTACTTTATTATTAATGAACACTCTTTTGGAAAGTAAAGAAAGTTAAAAAAAATATTTAAAATAGAATTTTATTATTGAACATGAGTTATTATACATATTTCGAAATTTTGTGCAACTGGAATATTTAGGTAGTTATGAGCAGTCTGTGTATAGATCAAGGTTAAGGTTTATGAAATTTTGCACCAATTATTGTTTCTTTCTATGAATTTTAATAAAGTTAATGTCGAAATTTAATTTCCAAACTTGAGCAATAGTTAAGAAAATAAAACGATTAATCAATTACTTGATGAACCAAACAATTTGAGTTCTCATTTTTGATTTATTTACAGCTAATTCGATCAATTGATTTTTATTTCATCAGTGTAAAATTAAGCAAGGGATTAGTTCTTTGACTTCTTGTAGCTGAGCAGCTTAAATATCAGATAATTTACCATTTTTTGATTCGTTGGTTCCATAGTGAAGGAAATTAACCAAATTGGTTGATTGAATACCTATTAAGATATTAATTGACCTTTCTATAAAATATTTAATGGGTGTAATATTGACGTGTAACTGATCAACAGATTTATCGATCGTTATCTTTTGTGTAGGCATATATGTATCCAATAGAT
This sequence comes from Agrilus mali, assembly GCA_029378335.1. Taxonomy (NCBI): domain Eukaryota; kingdom Metazoa; phylum Arthropoda; class Insecta; order Coleoptera; family Buprestidae; genus Agrilus; species Agrilus mali. The sequence continues at coordinate 7,429,984 of CM055664.1, forward strand.
GGCGATATAATTCTTGTATGTGAATATTATGTTAACTTGCTCTTTAGGGAGTCTAGTACTAAGTCATTTGTTGTAATTTCTGTAAATTTCTGTCCGATATTATCGAATTATTGATCGTAATGCTTGCTTGTCGATTTGGCGGTAGAGGGTTGGAAGCTTTCCGGTTAAAGTGAAAAAGATAAACTGAGAGGTATTTTAGTATCTGTTAGTAGATACAAGTGGCATCTTTTCGTTGTCTCTCCGTCGAGCAATTTTCGTATAACGAAAAGATGTGTGGTGGTAATATTTCGCGGCCGTAGGAGTTCGAGCAATGATGAGAAAATGTGTTGGAGTCGGTTCTTTATTGGGGTGTATTTGTATGCGCGGTGGAGCATTTTCAACGGCGACGTTGGCGGTGGCTTGGGTTCTAGTGACTGCCGGTGGTGGTGGTGGTGGTGCAGGGCAGAAACGGAACCGTCGGAGTCGCTATCGGAGAGGCGTTTCTGAAGAAGCGTGTGTGAAAGTTTTTGTACTTGTTCGCAGCAGTTCCACCGCCCAGCCGCTTTTGCCATTGCCATATAATACATATACATATATATGTATATGTATATATATATATATATATAAATTCGTCGGAGATGTGGAACTAGTGAACTGCTATCTCGCCTTGCCAGCCAGCCCATACCAAACACTAAACTAATGTTTTCGGTGACGTAGATAGTGACTTACAGGGTGCCTATGCGACCTCATGTGTTTTCCAACCCCTCGCGTTGTTCGTGGCATGCTATTTTAATTACGATCTGTACATGAATACATAATATGTACCTACATGTACAATGCACATGCTAATCACTTACAAATATTAACAATAATCTGAAATAACATATCCGTGACGCCATCCTAATCAAGAACAAATATTTTATTAGCGCAACGTACACCCCAAATACCGACCAAGTAAATCCCAATCATACACTTCAAATTTTGCCATAACGTGACATTTTAGATTACTCTAAACTATCTATAAATACCTTAATACCTAGGTTAAAAAAAACGAAAGTGAATTTCAACCGATAAGGCAAAATATTCTACCCTACTTTTGAATACATTTAAAGAAATGCAGTTAGAGATTGTAATTAGCAGGTAATTTAGGATTGTAAATAATTATCCTTTTGATCTCCAGCAATTTTCCACTGCCGAATGCAAACGATTATTTTAATTTGACTAAATTGCAATGTCCTGAAAGGATATGAATGAAATCGTCTAGACCACAAAATTAGGTCATTTTAAACGCTTTAACAGTGGCCGTTTAAAAATGCAAGAGTTAGTAAAACTACGAAATATAGTGGATATATACACATATGTGAATGTGGAGGTCCTTCATAAAGATATTTCGACGTTTTATTGGTGTGCAAACAACCAAATCCGCAATTCCTGTATGGTGTTGTTAGTTGTCTCACTACTGTGGTGCAGAAACATTCGTTGTCGCGTTTGCCACCGCCACACTACCGCCACCCAAAACTGCCTTCAGGCCAGGAGGCAAGCGAGGACACCCTCTCGTAAATAATCAACTCCACGAGTGCTTTCGTTATGGCCTTATTTAATATCCAGCCCTGGCAAATAAATTTGCGAAATGGCCCATCAACTAGGAAATTCTATGAGATAAAACTTGAAAATTACAACGAATTAACAGCGTCTCTTTAATTCAGTTTTGTCCTGAAGTTGTAAAACAAAATGAAATACTCGACAACGTCACCGGCGCATATCACGAACCAGATGGACTCTTACAATTTTAACTACCACAACTTTCAGTTACGAACTACCATCAACTTTTTTTAGGGACCCATTGGTACCCCCAACAAAATCAATAACGAAAGCTTTATATTATAACATGTAACGTCACACATCTGTCTAAATATTTGTTTGTCACATACTTTTTTCCAGGATAGAAATACATAGATATTATTCTCATAAAAAGTTTTTAATGTATAATATCTCTGAAGATATTGTGCCCCAAAAGCATATTTCATTGCTTTATTCTTAAAACCAGTGGCGGTTTTACTGTATGTGCATTTGTTCAGTGAACCCCCTTAAAAATTGAACTAGTTACACCATATAATTTTATCCTTTTAATATTTATTATATTATTGATGATTATCGTATAATATACATCTCTTTTACCATTTTATAGCTCATAGTTACAAAACACCAACCCGTAATCCATAGAAAATATTTAAATTTTTGTTGTGTCGCTGACGACTTCACCTAACTTTTTTGATTCAAGTTTTGATTCTGAACATATCACGTGAGCGATACTCCGTTTGATGTCCATGTGTTAGAGAGAGAGAGGTAGTCGGACGCGTGAAATGGAAGATAAAACACACTCAACATACAGCGTTTAGGTGCACTGCACGAGAAGCCGGAATCAGCCGGAATAATGTCGTGCTACGTCGGCACGGATACCCGACATTCTGCCAGGGTTTTGCAACTTCGGTTAGCCTGCCACCTGGTGAAAATGTCCAGTACGAGTCATTTTTTAAGGCTCCGGAAGCTAGTGTTGGTAGGAAACGATAGTAAAAAAAATATGTTCAGAAGCATGTTCAGATTTCAGAGTTCAAAGTCCACTAATTGTAAATGACGCACAATTTATTGCACAATACGTGTTAATTAAAATATTACGTAAATGATGGAGTCGTGTTCAGTAAAATATATTAAAGAAAATTCAAATAATTTTTAAAATCGTTTCGAAATAAAGAAAAGGGGTCCACCTCGCCCAAAAATACAGCTGACAAAAGAGTCTACCTTAAAAAATAAAAAGTTCAAACGTGTGTTTAAAGTAGAACAGTATAAAAAAACTTCGTGGTTGTGTGGGTGTAATAAATTAAACGCATTATTTTGCTTTCCGTGCCTGATTTTTGCCGGTAATCCTAATGAAAGTGTTGAGTGGACAAAGACAGGGGTTACGGATTTGTCACATTTGTCGGCAAAACATAGACGAATGGATTTCCTGTATAAGTAAACGTAAGGTTTTTATTTATTGTGTTATTAAATGCCATAAGTATTTGGTTCTCCTAAAAATATTAAAAATCTTCGCCTGCGGCGCATTTACAACATCGTGACACTAAAGTGACAAGAAAAATTGATATTAAATATTATATTTTACATCCGATATTCAAATTATTTATCAGGCCCTGTAAGATGGGGAAAAGCACTGCCTTATTGGTACTATTTTGTAATCAAACACCAGAAGCAATCGGTAAACATTTGTTAATACAAATTCCTTAAAATTAACCCAAAAATGTAAATCGTCTTCTGATAGCAAACCTATGTATTCGTGACAGCTTTTCAACATTTTAACTAACGCTTTGTTATTTACAATTTACGAATAATATTTAAACAATAGCAATTCAATCATTTCATTTTGGTCGTGTAATATGTTGCGGATAATGAAATTGAAACAAAATATTTGCAATTGAACAGTAGTTTTACAACAAACCGTTGATGTCGCATATTGTTGATCAATCCGATTAATTATTGATTGACACGGAACTGTTGAATTATATATTATTATTTATAAAATACGTTGTTTGACGTATACGAATCCAAACGTATATTTACAGAATTATATTGTAAATAAGCCGAAGCCAATTAACAGGGTTTCCAATTTTCTATTTTGCATAGTTTTCTGTGAACTGTATAGGCACTTGCTTGGGCAATAAAATATTCCACATATAATCATTCTTTTTTCTTCTTAAACTAATTTTTAAAGAATGCCTTCCACATTTTGTACCAATTACACAATCTAGGACTTACCAGTGGAAAAGTTTTTCTGATTGATAATGGAGGGGCCAGTTTAGAGGACACTATTTTTAATTTCTCTCCCTAAATTCTTCACTTCATCTGTATCCTTTCAACTACCACCCAATTCCTAAAGTAGGTTTTCCGCCCTTTGTACCACATTGCGCAACACTACAAGACTTTCTAGTGAAAATGGGACATGTTAAATTTTTCTATTGATAATAGAGGGGCTGGTTTATACTTAGACTTTAAACTCTATTGCTCATTTCTCATTTCAAATCTGCGATTAGCCAGTACATATAGAACATATTAGAGGTAGTTTAGAGAACACTACTTTGTGAAATGATTTTGTGGCTATTATTAAATTTCAAATAAAAAATTGTTATGATTGGGTTCTTTAGTTCAGCTAAGAATATCTAAAACCGATTTGCTGACATACCCAAAAGTGCCTATAAAGTACACAATGACTGTAACCGGTTCCATGACAGAAAATTTTTACGAAATGGTTTCCCGTTGTAGGAACTAGCCTTGGCTGACATTCAAACACTTATATCTGCTCACGAGTGTAATTGACAGTGAACATATCTTATAGTCGATAGATTCCGCTGTCACTCTAAAGGGCCGATTACACCCCCTGATACGGTCAAATCCTATAAAATCAATTTCTTACGTTCCGAACGGTTCAAGAAGTCAAACATAACAAGTTCCCTTTATTATCAGAAAATAACCTAAAGCGTACAATTTTTTCACTTGCTCAATGTCATGGAAGAAAAAGGCAACACGAACGAAGTAATCATTTAATTGTTGCCTAGAAATTCAACTAATGTACGTATTTGGGATGATGTGAATAATCTATAAAAATAAATTAGCCGTTTTTGATGCAGGTATTACCAAAATTGAATGCAGACAAATTTAAAAATTCCAATATCCGGCCATTTACAGTCCACTTGTTTCGCCTGTGATTCCAATTTAAAAAGGGAATTGTGTCATTCAGCTTTTTATGTTTGTATGACACATTCAATTAACGCAATAAAATTTGGGGTTAAAATCTACACTTATTTTTACTAATAATGATATATTGACCTGTTTATAACATATTATTGTAGTTAAGTGGTTAAAGAATTATGAGATACTTGCCAAAATAAAGTGGATTCAACAATAGATTTCTGTTACATAATTTGAATTTCAAATTAAATCGTTTAAATAAGGTGTGAGGAAGTAAATTTTCGTTTTTATTTTTCTCAGCTTTTTCTATTTAAAATATTCAAAACCAGCGTCTACTATCTCATCATTTATAATCATGTCTCATCAGTCTTCCTTGGGATAATGAAGAAAAATTTTCACGCACTTTTAAAAACTCCAATCTAATATTTTTCTACACCTAATTTACTATTTATTATTCTTGTAAACAAACAGGTACCAATACGAATTAAAAATTAATTTACATAAAAATCGCACCTCATTAAATATTTCGTCTTTTTTTCTATTCTATTTCCATTTCGAAACGAAATATGGATGCTCCGGCAAAGTAGATAAGTACGTAGGTACAACAAATAATAGTGGAGGTTGACCTTATGTGCATGATACTTTTTGGTGCTGCCTTTACATGATCAATTAATTTTTTACCAACCTACCTGTATTTAGTGTTGTGAAAAGTTTTAATAAGGGTCAGGTGTTATTATGCATCAATTTGAATATAACTGCTCTGGCCTACATTTAGAATTTGGTAATTGACCGTTTATTTTATCAGAGAGCGACGATTTAGAAACGAGGGTCACGTATATATTGGGCATACCGGATATGATTGTCCATTGATTGCACTCATCCATCTCTCTCTAGAACCGGGAAGAACTAATACATTGCCCTTTTTTAAAGACACCCTATCACAGTCGTTTTCCTCTCCTTTTTTTATCCTTCTACCTCTATTCGCCTTTACGTTTGCTGAAATCGGTATCAGATTTTCTTCTCAACGTCCAAAGAAATCAAATTGCTAACTAAATAAAATGTAATTTAGATTAATGGAACGGAAACTTTTTAATTTTCTGCTTTCTCTTCGGAGCTTTCCACGTTCGGAAATAAGACAAGTAAGGAATCTTGAAATTTGGTTTGTTTTGTGTTAGATAAGTTTAAAAAAATTGCAAGATTCTTCCTCTTGCTAAGTACTTCTTCTCCAAACAGTTGAACTAATTTTAACCAATCATCTCACCACTGATTATATGTCCATTGATTTTGTGAAGCATTTCTCTTACGTAATGTGACCCTAAGGCAGAGGTTCCCAACCTTGTGCCCGCGGGCACCATGGCGCCACTATGCAACAGAGACACAGATTTTTTTCATAAACATTAATTTAAAATATGAATTATTTTTATTTATTTGTCATGTGGCATATAAAATTGAATCAGTTTTCGGTACGAAATATTTATGCGAATCATTGTCTTCAAACATGAACTTAGTAAAATCAAGATATAGATCTCAACTCACCGATGAGCATCTTTATGATTGTTTGCTAACAGGATTATCGTCATACTCTTCTAATTATGAAGCGCTGGCCAATAATATGAAATGCCAAAAATCACATTGACATATTCCACATTGATAGTATATTTTTTATAAAATGTTTTTTTTTTGTATTTGTTTAATTTGTTTAAGTTTTGCCAATTTTCTTTGTGTGTATAAAATTTTAATAATAATTTACTATTTTGAAATATTTTTGTCTATTATTTATTTACAAATTATGAATATAAGAAAATAAATTATGGGAAAATGAGAAGTTATGGAAGGAGTTTGTTGATAAAAAATAGGTGGTGCCCGCCACCCTACCGATATTTTAGAATGTGCTCTAGAGTACAAAAAGGTTGGGAACCCCTGCCCTAAGGTATTTGATAAGATGTCGTGGGATCCCCTTTCATCCCCAAATGTAAATTTATCGTATAATTGGTTATTAATTAAAAGGTAACAGGAAATTATTTTGAGATGAGATTTTCTGAGGCTTTGAATGAAATTTCATGAGATTTTTTTTTTGACCTCTCCCAAAAAATTTGGGCTTACATAATTAATGGACGTTCCTTAATCCAAAAATCACAAATATCTATAATATGTAACACCAGGGCAAAACTTGAAGACTTACTTTTCTGCACAATTTTCCTTGATTTATCCAAATAATTGTGATGTGGAATTCGTCTCTTTGCTGGTCAGTCTGCGTTTCCTCCACTTCTCAAAATTATTTTTAAAACATGGTCTTTGTTTTGTTAATGAACGTTTTATTTAACGTTGTTGGAGAAGAAAAAGTTTGTGAATTGTGTTGGTAAATTTTTGCAAAGGGTTTTGACTTTGGCGTGAGGGTGACAATGGCGCTGTTTGCCGATAGCCAATTAATTAATGTGCAAAATAGGTCAGGTTTTTTAAAAATTGTGTTGTTTTGCTCTTTGTAGTCACGTATCTTGGATATGTAGGTGTACATAAGTATAAATGTATGCACACACGTATAGTGGAACAGTTTGTTCAAAGAACACACAGAATTCTACACTCTCTGGAATTGAGCGATAAATAAAATCACGGCAGCTAGCAAGTATTGCGTCAACAAGCTCTCGTAAAAGAACATTTGTCGCGCTTGCTCGACTATCATCAATACCACGGTAAAAGATACACTCACACACGAAATAACATTTCAAACTCTGTCGATCTTTAATGTGCAATTATGCCATGAACACGTACAATAGTTTGCGCCAAATTGTTTCTTGCCATCCGGGAAACATTTTCGAAAAAGTTTCAATTGTTGCTCAATTTTAATGATAATCAACCACTTTATCAACCTCCGTTTGTACCTCGACACAAAAACCAACCACCAACCATCCCATCTCTCTTCCCTTTACAACGACCTTATTTATTTACAATTTTACATTTTTCGTTCCATATTTTACAACTCAAAAAATAACTAAACCGTTTTTCTTTTCTGGAAGAAATAAACTTCAGAGGTTCAATTTTAATTTTTATTCGATTTTATTTGTAATGATGCGAAAATCGCTATTTACTAAAGTTGAGGATAGATGCAGATTTTAAAATAAGATTTTAAGGCTTAGAATGCTCAAAAAACCTCTTTAACTTAAGGAGTAGATTATAAATTGGTTTATTGTATTTTCTATGCCTTAATTTTGTTTCGTAAACAAAATTACGCTTGAAAGGCGCTGGTATATTGAATTTTTCATGTAATATAGAATAGAAAGAGCAGTATCTTACTTGTATAATCCCCGTGAAACTCCAACGTGATCCTATCATTTCACTGCCTATCGTGATTTAGTGTGTTATGGGTTTTAAATTGCTGTTAAAGTTTACTCAAACAGAAAATTAAATTTATTAAGTAATCAACATGTCAATATTAAAATAAATCTTAACAATTCTTCTTCTCAAACAAGTTTTTGAAGTTTCCCAATGATTTTCTTTTTTTCAATTCAACCTAACCTAACCCTAGTTTGTTGCATATAATCCGCTGTCTTTGTTATAATGCATAAAAGTCCGGCTAATAGTTGGAACATTAACTCTGACATTTTAAACTTTTATTTATGATCTAAACTACACAGTACACATGTAATTTTTTAGCTGGTACAATTTTAAATTTCTTTGAAACAAAAGTTAAAGGTTACTACATTAAACGTAAAGTCATCAAGATTTCAATAGTTAAAGAAACTTTACCAATTATAACTTCCTTTTCTTATTCTTTAATTTACTTTGTTTCAGAAACGGAAATTCTGAGATGCCTCAACCATTTTCTTTTTTCGGTAAGTTACGTTCAGTTTATATTATGTATTAGGAACATTTAGCAAATTTTCCGTTATATTTATATACATATCTGTATATTAGCCAACCTAACCTAACCCTAGATTATTGCATATAATCCGCTGTCCTTGTTATAATGCATAGAAGTCCGGCTAATAGTAGGTACATTAAATTTTTATTGATTATGTGAAGGAGACCTAGATCAAGATAAACAATACAGTTACAATTTTTTATCTGGTACGATTTCGGCGAAAACTGTCGTTAAAATTCCGCCCTCTGCTTCATGGCGGTTTAGAGCAAACGTTAGGTTGGCAATATAAGTGATGATCTTGGGGAGATGTGGCTACTTCTTTTACGAATCTACGGGTTTATGAAGTTGTTCTTTTGGTTTAATAATGAAGATCCCGAAACTTTTTGTCGTGAAAGTGGCATCGGGTAACGTTCTCAGGCTGTATCAGGAGTTGACTAGAGGCTTTACTAAAACTTTATATTTACACCAAACTTAAAATTCACCGACGGACATTCGTCTTCCAGCTTTCGGCCCCAAACACCCACTCACATATAGGTACACATCCATTCACCTTCGTAAAACGGTTTAAGTGTCAACAAAGCATAGCAAAATTAAAGCGATAAAAATGAATCTTCGCGGTTTTTATTTTGTAACGTACAATGTTTCTGCTTATGTAAAAATATTCATAATTGTGATTTGTTGTGATAGTTTAATAAAAAATTATTACATTACATAATTCAAAATTGTGCCATTTTTTTATAAAACTGTTCGTCTGATTTGTATCGTTATTGCGTTCAAGCTTGTTTTAATAAAAAAGTCTCCCAGTTGCGGGACTTATCAATCACTTGACGTCAATGAGAATGACTTTTTCTCTTGATTTTAGTATTTAATCTAGCAATATTTTCTTTAAAAAGATGGATTTTCGTTAAAAGTCTATAAACGCTGCGCTGTTTATAACTTAGCCCAAAGGAACCGAATGCTCAATCGGTAGTGAATGGCACATTTTATGATTTATGATTCACTTGGTCCTAGTTGGGGAGCGTGTTGCTCCAATTTCGATTAGAAGCGGACCATCTTAGGAATTTAAAAAAAATATCCTCTTTCATATAACACGAGACAATAATCTAATTTATTACGTGAAAATATAACTCAAATTGTTTACGATTTTTGTTTTAGGTTGCGGATATTAGAATCTCATGAACGGTGACCTAAGAAGATGCGCATAAGCTCCGCTTCTTCTGGTTATTCACGGCTCATGAGATACTGAAGTGCCTCTACAATGTGTTAGTTGAAAAGAAAACAGGCATAGGGGAGAACACATAAAAGTGAAATGACGTGGATCCAATTTCCAAATTAGATGAAGTTGTCACGTAAGTTTCATAGTGCTGATTCGGTTTTGCCCTTTCGTGGGGCCACAGTTAGTCGTTAGAAGGTAGTATACAATGTAATTATTGAGATTGCTTGTAAACTTTACGACAGTAGTTGAAAGATCACTCTCATAAAATGTTGTACGTACCTACTGTAGCAACACTACATACAGGAAGGTGGGCATTTCCAATTCCAATTCCACCTTGCATTGACTCCAAACGTGATACTTTGGACACATATCATAAAAAGTACCCGAGAAGTTGCATGAATGCACCAAGAACGTCCACTAACAGTTTATGGACTCCCGCACTTTTTAGGGCCAAAATGCATTCCAATTCGTAATGAAAATTATTTATGTCTTTATCTCAAATGTCTCTAACAACAAGAAGAAACTTGTTATCCTGTCGCCTTAACTTAACTCGCTGATATTTGAGCCAATCCGCGATTATGTGTACGTGTTTTTAAGGGAAGAGTTAGATGACCATCGTATTACAAGCATCTGCTATTGGTCAGCCACCAATTAGTGGACGAATCATGTTCTTATTTGGAAAAGTAGTTAATGACCAATTTGTCAGCTTGTTTGTTTAATAGGGGGTAAAAATAGTTGCAAAACTGAATGACCAAACAAGCATTAAGTTTAACAGATATTGGATTGAGTTGGCAGTTACTTCGTGATAGTTAATCATAATAAAAAATATAATTAAAACAGTAACTTTGATTTTCTATCATTTTATTTTGCACAGATTGCCGGCAATTATATTTTTGATTAAGTTTAACGTTGCGAAATGTGCAGTAAATTGTCGAAAAGGTGCGTGTGGCCAAACTCTTCACTTTATTGTCACTGTACGCCTCTCATGAGGTCATTAGTAGTCACGCCCACTTCCACAACGCTATACGGCTCAGTTTTTTATTAAAGTGGTGTAATAATACATGATCCACTATTTTTGCTAGATTCGGCCACGTTTATTATTTCGCGGTATTATGATACGGTTGTCAGAAACAAATTGAGAAACAAAACATACGTACATAGCCTTTTGCATTTTCACAATAACGTCTTTCGGCTATAAATAATTCAACAGAATAAATGAGCACAAACATTCTCGTTCCGAAGCCGGAGAAAGAACGGACGTTTTTCAATTCCGAGCACGATCGCACAAAACTCGTTATTCAAAGGGCTCCACCTAATTCTTTCGAAATTCTGATACACACAAAAGATATTCCTTTTTCTTTACAGCAAAAACATGATAATCATTCACTAAGGAGATTCGTTGTAGCTGTATTATTGCATTTATCATTTTCATTCGATTTTTTCCGCAAAACAAAACCCCTCTATGGCGTCAGAAAAAAAATTTAATACCGGCATCACTCTCCCTTTCTACGGTCCCCTACCAAAAAACGGCAAATAAGGAACCACATATGCTACTGGAATAATATATGACTTAATGCTCATTGTCAGCCTAAAACGAAGGAAAAAAATTTTTTCGTTTGCACAAAAATTACGAGAATTAAATTAAATAATAATTAGAAAAGCAATTGATCAGAAGTAAACTCGCGTAGCACTATTTGTTGTTCTTTTGTGTCTGATCGGATACTATTACTACTGGGATTTGCTGTTTTTTTTGTAACCGCTTGAGTTCAATAAAAGTTCTTAGAACTTTATATGCATATATTTGCGTTCACTTTTCGATAATGATTGATTCTCCGTTCATATTCAGATTTTTGAACAATGTTTGTAAATGCTCTTTACATAAATTCATGTTGAATTTGCAACTGAACAGAAAATATTGGAATATTCTACTATTTTAGTAGGTACGTCTTCATTATTTGCAATGGTAAATGGAACTACCGACGGTAATGTTTGCAGGGCAGAATATTTTTGTTTGTGTAGCTCTTAACATTTTAAACCACTGAAGGCGAAGCTGCTGCTTTAAAACACACTCCACTCCTTTTCTACTATTTATTACTTCAAAAATTCACTCACATTACTATTGTTTTTCTTTTATTACAATAACAATTGCAACTAATGTAATTAAAATTGTTTAATTAATTTCTATAATCGTAATCTCCCTATACTACTCGTACTATCTACTTTAACGCTAACATTCACATAAATGCATACAAATGCGTCACCTATCTGCCTCGCTATCTCACATGCTGGGAAGGATACTGCAACGATTAATCACTTCAAGTGTTCAAATGTACAAAGGCCAATTTCTCTAGCGTTTAACCAGAATTCAATACAAAATACAAAAATACATAAATATTTAATCAAACGTGTACGCATTAGGCAATTACGTTTTACTTCTGCATACTATACTAACCTTTGCGTTTATGTCGACTTAATTGCGTACGTATCCGCCACTTATCTACCTCGCTCTCTCACATACTCCCTTTTTAAGAATAATTCGAATTTCTCTAAAGCTTGTCCCGGTTCAATTTTCATGATGTTTATAAATTGTTTATGAAGAGCTTGTGAAGGACACTGCAACGATTAATCGCTTCAAGTGTTCAAATGTACGAATGCCAATTTCTCTAGTGTTTGATTAGAATGAAATACGAAAATACATAGGTGTTTAATCAAACTTGCGTGTATTAAGCAATCAAGTTCTACTTCTGTATGCTATACTAACCGTTGCGTTTATGTCGACTTAATTGCATACGTATCCGCCACTTATCTGCTTCGCTCTCCCACATACTCGCTTTTTTAAAATAATTCTAATTTCCCTAAAGCTTGTCCCGGTTCAATTGTCATGATGTTTATAAAAATTGTTTATATAGAGCTCGTGGAGGATACTGCAACGATTAATCGCTTCAAGTGTGAAATTTACAAAGGCCAAATTCTCTAGTATTTAATCGGAATTCAGCACAAAAATACATATTTCCTCTGAAGTGGCAATCGATATTAAATTTCGATTATCAGTAGATGTATGTTAATTGATGTAACGACTAAGTGGTCTCTAGTACCTAAATGCTCTTAATTTATTGAGAATCCTAAAATTGCTGTTTTCTTTGAAGTTCCACTGATTTCTCCGGTCCTTAATTATCTCCGATGGCATTCGCATTCGTGTGAAATGGTCTGCACCATTACAATCCCATTTTGATGATCACGCATACCCCAAGAAAACCTTAAATTAATTGCGTAAACTTTCACCAAATAACCGTTGCTTTAAGATATAGTACAGGACAAAATAAAATAATTATGTATAAAAAAACTATATTTAAACGTGAGATATTTTCCTTTGCGAATTTCATTAGAAATTTTTGAGTAAATGTTGTACCTATAACATCCATGGTGATTAGTTTTAAGTTTGTGTGTGTGTAAGTGAATGAGTGTGTAGGTGTAAGTAACTTGTGAATCTATACATCTGAAAAGCATTAATCAAACAAGTAGAGTAACTTAGGAAAAGGGCAACAGTGGTGGATGAAGCTTTTACATTTTTGAGCAATTTGGTTTACTTGTTCGTAGCCGTTAAAGCCCGAGGACATTGTCAGAAAGAAGAAACAGAAGAAATTAACCGTCTCGCCGGGGAATTACAAAACAGTTTCCGTATCGGCGAGTTGATCCCGAAATTATTTTTACTCTATAGAAAAGTTGAAAAGAATCAAAAGGGAATGTACAAGAAGGGCGGTTAGCAACTACATTATTACGCGATTTCTTAAAAATTAAAGTACAAATATAGCAAAATTTTAAATATGTTTAAAATTAAGATTTACGGAGTGTAGACATATACACTATATGTTGTTGTTGACTAATTAAAAAACTAATTATGCAAATTAAAACGTTACGTTTTATGAGGTTTCTTTAAAGTCAAATGTAATTTCAATATTGTAACACCTAGCTGTTTTTACTTCGTTAGGGCAGCCCTAAACGTGTCCAATCAAAAACCAATTTCAAAGTTCTGTTTACAGTAGTGAGGCAATTAACTCCTGTTTTCACCGTTTTCAAAGGGGTTCTGTAAACAATTAACAAAAAGCTACTACTAGAATAGGTGCAAAGTTCCGCTAATTACAAATATAAAAATATACTCTTGAAATCATACAATTCTTACCTATTCTTAGCTTCTGTTCTATTGACCCGTGTTTGATAACAGGAATATTTGGTAAATATTTCAAGAGATTCTGTTTATGTTACTGAGGGTTTCAGGAAATTAGTTAATGTGTTTTTTTCTGTCGAAAGCGTGAGTTGATTCGTGAAATCGCCCTGTATATGGGGGTTGTTTAATAACCGTTTCCAAAGAGTCTTAAAATAAGAAGTAAGGCAAGAAAATCACTTAAACCGTCTCAAAGGAACGAATTAAATGAAGGTAATTTACCGAAGAAGAGGTATTTTCAGTCACGGACGAGACGCCGACAACGACAACAAAGAAAGGGGATTGCAAACCCGGGAATAACCTCTGTTTAACGGATAATGAACCGAGACAATAGTAATTCTCACATTAATTAATAGAACCCCCTGATCGGCTATAAAGTATCTACTAAATTCTTTGTTACTTCATTATATTATACTTGACGGAAATTGTGATGATAAGCTTTTTCTGATCGAATTTCACTATTTAAACAAGGAAGTACGCATTTAATGTTTACTTTCATCTAACAATAATAGTAGTGGAGTCGTTTTCGGAAATAATTAATTGAAAACACCCTTCTTTTTTTCTCTAGAAAACATTGTATTGAAATGAACCTCAGTTTCATTTTTCTCAACGCATATATATAGATAACATTATTTATTATCAGTGGCGGCTCGTGGTCGAATACGAAGGGGGTTCACAAAGTTAATAACATGTAGGTAATATCAGAACATGTAGCGTATGTCACGATGTTGTAACAGCGCCGCAGGCGAAGATTTTTAATATTTTTAGGAGAAACAAATACTTATGGCATTTAATAACACAATAAATAAAAACCTTGCGTTTACTTATACAGGAAATCCATTCGTCTATGTTTTGCCGACAAATGTGACAAATCCGTAACCCCTGTCTTTGTCCACTCAACACTTTCATTAGGATTACCGGCAAAAATCAGGCACGGAAAGCAAAATAATGCGTTTAATTTATTACACCCACACAACCACGAAGTTTTTTTATACTGTTCTATTTTAAACACACGTTTGAACTTTTTATTTTTTAAGGTAGACTCTTTTGTCAGCTGTATTTTTGGGCGAGGTGGACCCCTTTTCTTTATTTCGGAACGATTTTAAAAATTATTTGAATTTTCTTTAATATATTTTACCAAAACACGACTCCATCATTTACGTAATATTTTAATTAACACGTATTGTGCAATAAATTGTGCGTCATTTACAATTAGTGGACTTTGAACTCTGAAATCTGAACATGCTTCTGAACATAATTTTTTTACTATCGGTTCTACCAACACTAGCTTCCGGAGCCTTTAAAAATGACTCGTACTGGACATTTTCACCAGGTGGCAGGCTAACCGAAGTTGCAAAACCCTGGCAGAATGTCGGGTATCCGTGCCGACGTAGCACGACATTATTCCGGCTGATTCCGGCTTCTCGTGCAGTGCACCTACTAAACGCTGTATGTTGAGTGTGTTTTATCTTCCATTTCACGCGTCCGACTACCCTCTCTCTCTCTAACACATGGACATCAAACGGAGTATCGCTCACGTGATATGTTCAGAATCAAAACTTGAATCAAAAAAGTTAGGTGAAGTCGTCAGCGACACAACAAAATTTAAATATTTTATATGGGTTACGGATTGGTGTTTTGTAACTATGAACTATAAAATGGTAAAAGAGATGTATATTATACGATAATCATCAATAATATAATGAATATTAAAAGGATAAAATTATATGGTTTACATAGTTCAATTTTTAAGGGGGTTCACTGAACAAATGCACCTACAGAAAAACCGCCACTGTTTATTATATTTGTGTAACTTTTAGTTACAGTAAAACTAGTTTAAAAACTTTATAAATGAAAAACCAAAATAGGAGTACCTATTTCAATGTCTTATGAGCCGCGAAACGTTCGAGAAGCAAACTTTATCGCAGGGAAAATTCGTACACATACAATCAATCTTCTTTTGATATAGGTACATAAGTTATTAAGTCAAATAAATGCAATCTTTTTGAGACGTATTAACTTGAGAAATCTGTTAATTTAGAGCAGTTTGCAGATAATCAGGAGATATTTTCAGAAAGAAATAAAATTCTCAAAATCAATAAATAAAAAAGAATCCCTTTAGAGAGTCCTTCGTTAGAGCAGCTGCAGATAAACTGTACCTCTACCTCTACCACCAGAATAAATTCATTTTATATTTTACTTAATAATTCCTCATGTTTGTGGCTTTCACTTCCTCTCTTTTAAGTAATCTATAATCTCCATTAATTCTTTTGCCTTTTGTTTCTTTATTCCTTTAAGTGTACCTCTTTATTTCCTTCCTTTTTATTTTTTTGTCCACAATAAGGTTCTACTAAATATTTATCCAACAAAATATTGATCACTTACTTATTATGAATTAAAGTAAATATAATTTTATAGGTACTGATTAAAAAAATAATTAAATTTCCGGTTGAGCGCTGTTTAATGTTTTAAAAAAATTCAAAAAATGTTGCTGACATTTGGAAAATGTAGACTTTATCTAGCGTTGTTTGAGATCGTGTAAGCTTGTCCAAGCGTTTAAAAGTTGAAAGTAGTCGGGACATTTGCAACACATAAATTATTACCTTCAGTTGTATATGCAACATTTCATAATGCATTGCCAACACTCTTTCGTTCTTGTTTTAGTGTTTATTAGATACCCAGTTGACATTTGTACATACCTGCCACAACTTCCTTTGTTCTAGGTACAATTTTCTTACTAGCAATATTTATCATCTCTAAATTAAATTTACTTAGATGTTACTCCTTATTTAGCTTTGCAGATAATCGATTACATATTTTAGTAAGAGCACGATTTAACTAAGGGAACAACAACCAATTTTCTTTAAGTATTAATTGCTTAGAAGTTTTGCTGTTCCGGCTGCCAACTTAATTTCGGATGTTGCTTCGTTTCATAATAATTAAAATTTAATACAATCAGGTAATTTGGAGAACTAATGAAAACGCAATTGCCAGAATTACGTTTTCGAACAATTATCAAACGAAATTATTTAATTGGGATGCATTAAAAGTTAAATTACTTTCCGGAATGATGTTACAATTGAGGATTAACTACTGATTTTGGCGCGGCAAAACTTCTTTTTTGCAATACATTCGCAAATAGATTTTAAAATTTAGTCTGCAATGCAAATAAATAAGCAATATGTATGGTTAATTAATTAATTTACCAATCAATTGATACCCTTTCACCTAATTTGAATATTGACTTGTTTAAAGCATTTAAGTTTATTTATAGCATTCGTTAGTCATCAGTGCGAATTAAATAACTACATATATATGTGTGCTGCAGTTTTAGTTGAAGAATTAGCTGTGTGAAGTACAGTTGTAACAAAAACTAATTTAAAAAAATGGAAATTATAATAGATACACTTTTTTTTAAGTTAGCCTTGTATTTCTTTCTGGAAAATTGTGGGGGAGACTTCTCCCTTTTATTTTATTTTAACCGAGAGTAGTATGGCGCTTGATTTTTCAGTAAAGTACCTAGTCAAAGTTGCAGACAATTCGGGAGTAAAAACGGAACGGGAACATACACAGTTCCATTCGAGAGGAATTTGTTTCGAGCCTAACTGAATAAAAAGGTCTAACAGTTTGATATATACATATAAAGAAACTTTGTTTCGGCAACTTTCGGAAAATCTGATAGTTGGGGAGGGTAGATTTTCGCGGCCCGATAACTTTTGTTTTCTTCTTTTTCTTTTCGACTAAACGGCCATGAATGATCGAATGTTGACGTAGCCATCAATCAGGAACAATTTCTAAATATTCTTGAAAATAGCCATGCAGGTTACCCTTACAAAGGCCAATTTCTCTAATGTTTAATCAGAATTCAATACAAAATACAAAAATACATAAATATTTAATCAACCTTGTATGCATTAGCCAATTACTCTTACTTCTGCATACTATAGTAACCGTTGCGTTTATGTCGATTTAATTGCATACGAATCCGCCACTTATCTGCTTCGCTATCTCACATACTCGCTTTTTTAAAATAATTCGAATTTCTTTAAAACTTGTCCCGGTTCAATTGTCATGATGTTTGTAAATTGTTTATGAAGAGCTTGAGGAGGATACTGTAATGATTAATCGCTTCAAGTGTTCAAATGTACAAAGGCCAATTTCTTTAGTGTTTGATTAGAATTCAATACAAAAATATATAGGTGTTTAATTAAACTTGCGCGCATTAGGCAATCAAGTTCTATTTCTGCATACTATACTAGCCGTTGCGTTTATGTCGACTTAATTGCCTGCGCATCCACCACTTATCTGCCTGGCTCTCACACGTACTCGCTTTTTTCTAAAGCATATCCCTGTTTAATTGTCATGATGTTTGTAAATTGTTTATAAAGAGCTTGTGATGGAGGACACTGCAACGGTTAGTCGCTTCAAATGTTGAAATGTAAAGACGCCAATACATTTTCTTCTTTTTATTTAGTTATTTTTAGGGTTCCGCACCTCAAAAGGAAGGAGCGGAACCCTTATAGGATCACTTCGTTGTCCGTCCGTCCGTCCGTCCGTCTGTCAAGACCCTTTTTCTCAGGAACGCGTGAAGGTATCAAGCTAAATTTTATACAAATACTCAGGTCTATTGTCCCTTGGAGCTGTGAAAAAATCAAACTTCTAAGCCAACGCAGTCAAAAGATACAGCCGTTTATGCCGCAAATTTCCGCAAATTTTCGAATCAAAACCTACAGGGTACTTCCCGTGAACTCAGAATCTTGAAATTTGGTACGAAGCAACGTCTTATAGCACAGATAAAGGAAAAATTGCGAAAACCGTAAATTTTTAGTTACATTATATAATAAAAATATTTTTAATAATTTTAAAGTTACTACCCCTTTCCTCATGAACGCGTTGAGGTATTAAATTGAAATTCATATCAAATACTCAGGTCTATAATACCTTTAAGCTGTAACAAAATCAAACTTGTATGTCAACGCAATCAAAAGAAACAGCAATTTAAGCCGCATATTTTCAAACTCGCAACTACTCGCAAGGGAATCAAAACATAAAGGGTACTTCCAGTCGATTTAGAATCTTGAAATTTGGCATGAAGCAATGTTTTATAGCACATATAAAGGAAAAATTTCGAAAATCGTAAATTTTTAGTTACATCACATATATACAGGTTTGTACGGAACCCTCGGTGCGCGAGTTCGACTCGCACTTGGCCGGTATTTTTTTCATTCAGTTTTCGTTTAAAATATAACCCCTGTAGGAATCGATAAAAATAAGTGTTTAAAATCGCTTAATAACCATTGTGTACGTTAATGCATCTGCATTATTTCAATAATACAATAGATAATATTAAATTAGCCTGCGAATATCATTGAAATTCTGTTATCAATAATAATCTAATAATGTAGTTCGGTGTCATTTTAGTTATTACATTACATTCTTGATTAATCGTTGCACCCCATAGATGCAATGACATTCGAACACAAATAGTTTTTTTCACCATGTCTCATACCAGGCGTGTAATTAAATTATGCCGTGTTTATAATTTCGGTGGTGTAGTTACAGGATTAACAATTAGTCCAAATTATTAATTACATATTTATTTGTTAAATTAAATCCATTTTGGAGTTTATTATAATTTAGGACCGAGTTCTTCATGAATTTTAAAATTTATAAAAAGTAGGGGGTGTTCCAAATCTCCTAAATAATTTGCTCCTGAGATTTTGAAATACCTCTAAAACAAACACGCGCAGGTCCTCGTTAATTTTTAAAAGAGACTCTGAGGAGTTGTAAAAAGTGCTTGTTGCTCATGAGGTTTCGAAATACCTCTAGAATCATATATGTGATTTCTTAAGCATTTCCAACCCTTGAGATCATTTTCGGTTATAGAGTTTTGCACCTTGGAAGAAAGCTATTAAGGGTAACTTCTTATCTCAAGCTTTACCGCTGCCTTGGCCGATAGGTGGGCATAATTCTTTAAACTTAACTCGGTTACCACTATTCAAAACTGATCTATGAATAGTCACAATCTTACTCGAAGAGAGTAATTGAACTGCCACCACACTAATAGGGTGTAACCTCAAATCATAAAATAATTTTTATTTGGTTTAAGAAAATATTTTTTAATTACGTATTTAACTACAATATTACGTGGAAAAAATTGTTTCTCTATTTTTTTGCTTGATTCGAAAATTTTATACTAAAGGCGGTTATCCACGAATCCGGTCCAACTTTGTAGTCGGATAGTTGAAAATTGATTCGGACCGGATCGTATAAACTATTGTCTACAAAATTGAATTTTTTATTCCAATAAATAAAGTATATGTCTACTAATTAATTAATTAAACACACTATCTAATACTCTGATGGACAATCCGATGCGATTCTCATCGTGACCATTACCGTCGGAAGTCGATAATGTTATCGTGTCAATAAATATAACCACACTCTGTCTGTTATTTATCGTTCGACTTCAGTTTGACCGGCTACGTGTACAAACAGCCTTAGTTTCCTTTTCTTCCCTATTATTTTCGGCTGGTATTGCATTACACATTCATGGGAGTCTCTAAATAGGTTTTGTAATTTATTAAGTACAACTTGTTTGAAATAACGATTGAATGAAATACAACGTTAATTCTGGTAGGTAGTAAATTTTTCGAGAACGGATGATACATTTCGCGTGTGAATATATGAACTAAATTTGCCGTAACTAGACAAATAAAATTATCCATTTAAATAAATTAGCTTTTGTAATTTATTAAAATTTTTGTATCTCTGCATTTATTGCAATTTGTTTTTATATGTACATTCGATTGGATCTACAATTAAATATTTGAATAACTGTATCAAATTCTATTGTTTTGTTTCATGGTAAATATTAAATTTTATGGAATAATGACAGAGTTAATGTTATGAATTTAGATATAAGCAATAAAAAAATATGTTATAGTGGAACGTTTAAAAAGGTTTGAATTCATTTTTTTTCGCGTTCGCCGGTACCATTTTTTGGCCCTATTTGCATGTGTACCAAAACTGTTTTGTTTTATAGCTACGAAGTTTTTGAATGTTGCGAGGTGTTACGTGGAATCAGTTTATTTGTTTTTATTGTTAACGTTTTGTCGTTGAATTTCGACGTTTTAAATTGTAAGCGAGTTTACGAGATTAAAACACCTGTTACCCTTCGAATTCTCCGATTAAAGATGCGACTGTCGCTGGCCAGTTCCCATGGTAAATGTACAGGCCATCGGCGACAAGAAAACAAAAGAAAGTTTCAATTATCACATACTACAACATACCTTGCCCTAGTATGGTGATAATGTAGATAACAGCAATTGTAAAACAGCCCCCACGTTGGTCTCTTCTGGAGCACATGTTTTTATTATTGTTAGTCAAAAGTCACTAGTAAATATAAAAAATTGCTAAAGAAAGTTTTAGCGTAAAATGCGTGCCAATAAGATCATCATCAAGGGTAGTTTTTTGATTGACCAGTCGCGAAAAAGGAACTGAGAAAGCGGGAACATGTTCTTAAAACACACGAGGCGCGCGATACGACGGACGCTATCGACGCTCGGCGTCGCTGTCGATGAAATGCGGGAATGTACAACAGCCGTTCCCGATACTTGACTGAAACTGGCCGCGGATATACTAAACGCAGACTCTCTATCAGCCCGCGTCCTTTACTTTACTCTCGTGTAGTCCTGATGCGACACTGCGCTGCCGCCAAAACGGGATGACTAGCGTCGTGGTGCTTTTTCCGTGTGCGTCCACTTCATATGATTCCTCCTATGTCAACCCCTCTGCCTCTTTAAACAGTCCAATCTTCCTATTACCAACAATTACAATAATTCATCTTTAACAATACATCTCAAAATTGTTTTATAATTTCCTTGTTTAAGACAACTTATTTAGAAAGTTAAATTTAAATTATGGTATTTTTCAATATCAACATTAAAAACTTTCCTTTGACAAACACTTCTAATTGAGACGAAACGTCGTCGCTGGTTTCTGTTTATTCAAAAAGCAACTCTAAAAATTTGCCTTTGAGAAACACGCCGTGCTTGTAAAACATTTTTTTTTAATATCGTCTGCTTTGATTCCGACTTTTTCTTTTGTTTTATTTCCCATTTCAACCCCTCTACCACTTTAAACTGCCCAATCGTCACCTAACTAACAATTAATATTCATCTTTAACAATACATCTCATAATTGTTTTATAATTTTCTGCTTCAAGACAAGTTTTTTAAAATTTTTTAAATTCAAACCGTCATTATCTCCCTTTATACTCAAAGGATAGTTGGAATCAAAGCAAAAAGTGTAAAAAATTGTTTTTCAAAAATAGTGCCAACGTTTCATTTTAATTGAAGGATTTTTTCAGCAACCTTAAAGAATTTCCTTGCGTTGTTTTGTAATATACATTTTACCGTCAACCGATTTGATTCCGACTATTTTTTATTTTCCATCCTATGTCACTCCCTCTGCTACTTTAAACTGTCCAATCTTCACATACCTAACAGTTACTGTTTAATAATATATCCTGTTGATTTCTAATTAGGTTTTCCTTCAAGAAGGCCTTTTAGATAATTCAAATAATCTATCATTTTCCCCTTTTTTACTCAGATAATAGTTGGTATAACAGCTGATAGGGGCAAAAAATATTTTAAGAACGTTTTGCTTTAACTGCAGGGATTTTTCAAAAGCAACTCAAGTTTTTGTTAAGTATTACTTTGTTTGTTTTTTTACAATTCTTAGCAATAAAAGTGTTATAAGTCTTAAATTTAAACATTTCTATTATTTTTATTTTATGAACTGGAACAATTATTTTGAGACTAGAACCATGAAGATTAATTTATTTTTCCACTTTTTCAGTGACCCTATGACCTAACGAAACATTTAAAGACGTCAAAGAATTTTTACGATTATGAATGCACAAAGTACACTGTAGTTTTTAAAGTACCTATAAAGTTAAATGTCAGTTAATTCGGATTTAATTTTGATTACATTAGATTTCCATAGAAGTTGGAGCATTAATCGATTATTTATTTTGAAATTACAACAATTTGACATAGTGTTATTTATTCGAGTGGCGTTATTTTGTACATGACAGGGATCCTTTCATAATATATTATGCCGACTTAGGTTAACAACTTGGCCCTATTTGTATGCATAAAAAGAGAGTGAGTCGCGTCAGGGGACGGCACCGCGGCGCTACCGTGCCGCCGCCGGTACGTCACTAACACCCCTTGCATAACTTTTCCAGTTTGTACTTTACCGATGAACCAACAAAGAACTTTGGCGAGTCTCTTATTTTAGCTGATGAGTTTCTGCCGCCATGGGCCTCGTCCTCACTTTCCTCGACACGCGAAAATCACTCTTGTTTATTCCCATTATGACGCGTACGCAACGGAACTAGGGTGGATACTCCCAGCTTCTACAATTCACACCAAACAAAACGACGCATAAACATTCAACTGACAATCCGAGCCCTGGGTCCTAACAACTTTTTTTAATCCCGCTTCAGAATTAATATTAGGCTTTTATTTATTTAACTGTCCACTCAACCCCGTATGCCACAAACTTATAAAACAACATGCACGCTTCATGTACTTACACATTTTGAAAAATTCTCTTGACCTTGTTATCGTTAAAAATACTAATTTATTATTTATAAGATTTCGATTATTATTGTACCAAAAGTATCTGGAGGAATTAAACTGAACTCAACTTCGGAACCCAAAGTGTCATACTCAGTTTTTCTGGGATTTCGAGGTTTCAGTGTTCTATTCAGAACTACTTTTATAAATAATAATGGAAGGAAAGCTCCGGGAATATGAAAATATTTAATCTTTAATAAATGATTATGATTTTGTTGGTCTAAACGTGTAAAATAGATGTCTCATAGGTTGGTGCTTCTCTTTTTGAATGAACCGAACTTAAACCTTTAAGAGTTTGCTCTCAAAACTTGCCGCGAGATTAACCAGAGATGGAACTAGACGGTTCGATCGTAAGATATGGTAATTAAAGATCTTCAAATGCAGATGCGGTTCGTTTAGGGCTTTCAACAACTCAAAGGCATGTAAAAGGTGAATAAAATTATACTGAATAACCTGACGCGTCAAATTTCCAAAATTAATCGAAAAATAAAGGCCGAAAAGTTTCATAACAAAATATCCATCGGCTGGCTCTTTCAAACTAATTTAAGCCAAAGAGTGACAAATAATATGTCGGTGACACATACAATTTAACATCCATCGTTATGATGTTTTCAAAAAAACTTTTTAAATCAGATTCGTTAACATGAGTGTTGTTAGTATTTAATTAATTTGAATGTTGTCCACAGTAATAAATTGAAAGGGTGACCTTTGCTGTTTGCTTCAATTAGCTGAAAAATAATTGCATTATATTCTGCTCAGTTTAAATGAAAACGTAGGTGTGTAGGTATCCAGCCGCTCTGTGAATTTGTAAAAACTGGTCAAAAGTTAATGACATTAGATTTTGTGCGCCCTGCTGCGTGCTGCATATTCCAGCAATTCCATAAAATTTTTGTTATGTATTATGAACGGTGGCGGCAATCTGGATCAAACAGTAACAAGTAATTAAATTGTCTCATTTAATTCTGCAGTTTGTGACCTGAATAAATTTTCCCCATCGATTATTTTTCTTCGTTGAATTTAACATACGTACCACACGAAGTTTGGTTCGCGTTTAAATAGTACACGGAAGTCGTACCTTCTTGAACAGAATACATATATTTTCAACCAGTACGCCTCCTTAGCCTCAATTGCTTTCAAACAGCTGCCTATAAAACCAATTTTATGGGTTTCTGATAGGGAGAAAATCTTTAGGAGTTTTATCAATGCACGACACTTACAACTGCCTTCTTTATTTACATTCCATAAGAAGCAACTGCAGACTCTATGACATAAAAAAAAAGGTTAGTCCCCTTTTTAAATATTCGTAAATTTTATAGAACCTAATTCAAAAGATGTATCTACTGTTTTTTAAAGTCAGTTACAGTTGCTGTGACAAAGAAATAGCAAAGTGTGACATCCGCTTTGGGTCTGCGAGGAGGAGTATTGACGTTTTACTTATGTTAAAAGCCCTAGCGAGCAACACTAATAAGGGAAATGATGATACGAAAATGTACTTGATGTGTGTTATTGGTTTATTACCCTTCTTACTTTCACCTGTGCAAATAATAGATTAATTACATTCTTATATCATTGCTCACATTTATCACAGTCTCTTTCTATTACACAATTTTAAATAAGTGTACAAAATAAATTTATATTACATATATAAGTAAGAGAAGTGTAAAACAGAATTTATTACAGCCACTTTTATAGTACTTACAAACAGCACAGTATTCTCCTAATTCGCGAGACTGAAGCTGTAAATGAAGCACTAAAGGGCACTAATGTAGCTAGAACGCAACGCCTACTCGATTTTTATTACCGGCGTAGGTGTGTCAACTTAACGAGGGTGGAGAATGAATTCAGAAAATATGACATTGAGATAAAAGAACTTGGAATTTACAGTATAATCCCAGTATACGTATGTATAAGACCTAGTGGTTCTTATTTTAGAAATGAATTAGCATCGTGGCTTAGTGTCAACTAGCTACATTCTCAATAATAAAATATTTTGAAACTGGCGTTAATTTAAATTTGCCATTTGCCCGCTCAAGTTTCATAATAAGAACAATGGATGGCGTAAAAAAGGGAGACAATTAATTTTCGTTAGGAGCCTCGGCTCCAGATACTGATAATTAGATGAAACGATAAAATTCTCAATTAATTATAAACACATTTTCATTCTAGTCTTTATTTAAGAAATTGACTCGAACTGTTGCTCATAATACACTTGTGCCAGGAAAATTTCGTTATACTGAATTGCCACAACAGGCAACAAATAACGCTTCCACGTGCCTCAAATTATAACGTTATATTTTAAAGTCGAATCGTTTAAATTTTCAACCACAATGTAACAATTATTTCGTGACACGATTAAGAACTACAACCCAAAATAATGTACCAAGATCGAAGTCATTCTCGAGGATTCGCCACAACGCACTCACGCAACTTAAATTCAACCGCAACGTAATATTTATTTTGTAATACGAATAGGAACTACACTCAGATTGAGTTGAAAGACCAAAGTCACCACAATAGTTGGCCTGCGTTATATTTAACCACAACGTAGAATTTACTTCATAACACAATATGAAACCATTACTCCTTGGACAATTCATTAAGAAAATTAACCACAACGTGCAGGCACATTTCAAATTCAACCACAAACAGTGGCGTAGCGTATTGCGGCCCTTTTTAGGGGGCGGCAAAATTTCACAGTAAATAATAAAATATATCTATGAACCATTCCATATTTTCAACACAACTATAAATTCGAAGCGATTGAAAAGAGCACGGAATTTTTCATTACTTATTCTGTGACGAATTCGGGGAATCCCCTTTCTTTGAATGATATTTTGTAGCGAATGGCAACACCGTCTATACTGACTTGCGGGGATTACCTGTATTTTATTTTGTGCTTGAATTGTTTATGACTTATAATCAGCAAGAATGACTTCTATTACATATGTATATAGGTATTCATACATTACATTTATCTTGTCTATTGAACAAGAGGTGTGTGATGCTATAGACATTGATGGTGCAATAAAAGACTTTGCTCTTAAAAAAAGTAGACGTATAAATTTTTAATTAAAGCCGGAAGTTTTGTTTTTAACTCTAACAAGTACCTACTTAATAAATATATAAATATTACTTAATAGTATCATCCTAGTTCTAATTAAAAATTGATTTTCATTTTATATTCAATTCGCTAATTATTTAATAATGTCGATCGTCGAAGTGAACCCTAATTTTAAGTAGGTACTATTACCTCGACGATCGACATGATTAAATAATACCTCGTATGTACCTGTTATATCAGTGGTTGAAGTAAGAATTTTTGTATTAATAAACGTCATTGTAACACAAATAAACTTTTTTATTTAAAATCTAACCTGTATAATGCAAAATAATGATGACTGTTCTTGCCGAAAAGTCCTCTAGAATTAATTTATATAATGTATAGCATACATTAAATTGAAATACCTAATTAAGAGGGCGGCAAAATTGTCTTCCGCCCCGGGCAGCCGATACCTACGCTACGCCACTGACCACAACGTAACATATTTGTGAAAAAACTAAGTTCCAAGAATGTTGTCACTCTCAATGATGACCACAACGGGTTTTAGTCTTCTAGATCCAACCACCACGTAAAATTTATTTCGTAAATCTATTAGGAATCACAAACCAATAAAGTTCTAAAATCGAAGTCACCACGGTGTGATGACGCGTCTGATGATGAGTGTTCTTAATCCATCCACAACGTGATATTTACTTCATAACACATTTAAGAGATTAAACTTAAAATTAAGTCTCAAAAGTACTTATAATTATGTGACCGGAGGGTTGACTACAACTAACTGGTTTGTTTTACATTCAACCACACATAACGTAATATTTATTTTGTAATATTATTAGGAGTTACAACTTAGATTGAGTGTCCTATATTCAATCACACCACAATATTTACTTCATTACAACCAGAGGGTTCACCACAACGCGCAGGCACTTTTCAAATTCAAACACAACGTAACATATCTTACAAATAACTAAATTCCAAGAACGTTTTTATTCTCGATGATGACCACAACGAGTGTTAGTCTTCTAAATCCATCCATAACGAGATATTTACTTTAAAACACATTTAAGAGTCTCAACTTAAAATAATGTTTCAAAAGTGTAATTATGATAGCAGGAGGGTTGACCACAACGTGCTGGTTTGTTTTACATTCAACCACACACAACGTAATAATTACTTTTTAATATGATTAGGAACTACAACTTAGATTGAGTGTCCTATATTCAATCACACCACAATATTTACTTCATTACAACCAGAGGGTTCACCACAACGCGCAGGCACTTTTCAAATTCAAACACAACGTAACATATCTTACAAATAACTAAATTCCAAGAACGTTTTTATTCTCGATGATGACCACAACGAGTGTTAGTCTTCTAAATCCATCCATAACGAGATATTTACTTTAAAACACATTTAAGAGTCTCAACTTAAAATAATGTTTCAAAAGTGTAATTATGATAGCAGGAGGGTTGACCACAACGTGCTGGTTTGTTTTACATTCAACCACACACAACGTAATAATTACTTTTTAATATGATTAGGAACTACAACTTAGATTGAGTGTCCTATATTCAATCACACCACAATATTTACTTCATTACAACAAGAGGGTTCACCACAACGCGCAGGCACTTTTCAAATTCAAACAAAACGTAGCATATTTGAGAAATAACTAAATTCCAAGAACGTTGTTATTCTCGATGATGACCACAACGAGTGTTAGTCTTCTAAATCCATCCATAACGAGATATTTACTTTAAAACACATTTAAGAGTCTCAACTTAAAATAATGTTTCAAAAGTGTAATTATGATAGCAGGAGGGTTGACCACAACGTGCTGGTTTGTTTTACATTCAACCACACACAACGTAATAATTACTTTTTAATATGATTAGGAACTACAACTTAGATTGAGTGTCCTATATTCAATCACACCACAATATTTACTTCATTACAACAAGAGGGTTCACCACAACGCGCAGGCACTTTTCAAATTCAAACAAAACGTAGCATATTTGAGAAATAACTAAATTCCAAGAACGTTGTTATTCTCGATGATGACCACAACGAGTGTTAGTCTTCTAAATCCATCCATAACGAGATATTTACTTTAAAACACATTTAAGAGTCTCAACTTAAAATAATGTTTCAAAAGTGTAATTATGATAGCAGGAGGGTTGACCACAACGTGCTGGTTTGTTTTACATTCAACCACACACAACGTAATAATTACTTTTTAATATGATTAGGAACTACAACTTAGATTGAGTGTCCTATATTCAATCACACCACAATATTTACTTCATTACAACAAGAGGGTTCACCACAACGCGCAGGCACTTTTCAAATTCAAACAAAACGTAGCATATTTGAGAAATAACTAAATTCCAAGAACGTTGTTATTCTCGATGATGACCACAACGAGTGTTAGTCTTCTAAATCCATCCATAACGAGATATTTACTTTAAAACACATTTAAGAGTCTCAACTTAAAATAATGTTTCAAAAGTGTAATTATGATAGCAGGAGGGTTGACCACAACGTGCTGGTTTGTTTTACATTCAACCACACACAACGTAATAATTACTTTTTAATATGATTAGGAACTACAACTTAGATTGAGTGTCCTATATTCAATCACACCACAATATTTACTTCATTACAACCAGAGGGTTCACCACAACGCGCAGGCACTTTTCAAATTCAAACACAACGTAACATATCTTACAAATAACTAAATTCCAAGAACGTTTTTATTCTCGATGATGACCACAACGAGTGTTAGTCTTCTAAATCCATCCATAACGAGATATTTACTTTAAAACACATTTAAGAGTCTCAACTTAAAATAATGTTTCAAAAGTGTAATTATGATAGCAGGAGGGTTGACCACAACGTGCTGGTTTGTTTTACATTCAACCACACACAACGTAATAATTACTTTTTAATATGATTAGGAACTACAACTTAGATTGAGTGTTTTTTTTTTTTTTTTTTCCCCCCCCCCCCCCCCCTTTTAAATCCATCCATAACGAGATATTTACTTTAAAACACATTTAAGAGTCTCAACTTAAAATAATGTTTCAAAAGTGTAATTATGATAGCAGGAGGGTTGACCACAACGTGCTGGTTTGTTTTACATTCAACCACACACAACGTAATAATTACTTTTTAATATGATTAGGAACTACAACTTAGATTGAGTGTCCTATATTCAATCACACCACAATATTTACTTCATTACAACCAGAGGGTTCACCACAACGCGCAGGCACTTTTCAAATTCAAACACAACGTAACATATCTTACAAATAACTAAATTCCAAGAACGTTTTTATTCTCGATGATGACCACAACGAGTGTTAGTCTTCTAAATCCATCCATAACGAGATATTTACTTTAAAACACATTTAAGAGTCTCAACTTAAAATAATGTTTCAAAAGTGTAATTATGATAGCAGGAGGGTTGACCACAACGTGCTGGTTTGTTTTACATTCAACCACACACAACGTAATAATTACTTTTTAATATGATTAGGAACTACAACTTAGATTGAGTGTCCTATATTCAATCACACCACAATATTTACTTCATTACAACAGAGGGTTCACCCCCCCCCCCCCCCCCCCCCCCCCCCCCCCCCCCCCCCCCCCCCCCCCCCCCCCCCCCCCCCCCCCCCCCCCCCCCCCCCCCCCCCCCCCCCCCCCCCCCCCCCCCCCCCCCCCCCCCCCCCCCCCCCAAAAAAAAAAAAAAAAAAAAAAAAAAAAAAAAAAAAAAAAAAAAAAAAAAAAAAAAAAAAAAAAAAAAAAAAAAAAAAAAAAAAAAAAAAAAAAAAAAAAAAAAAAAAAAAAAAAAAAAAAAAAAAAAAAAAAAAAAAAAAAAAAAAAAAAAAAAAAAAAAAAAAAAAAAAAAAAAAAAAAAAAAAAAAAAAAAAAAAAAAAAAAAAAAAAAAAAAAAAAAAAAAAAAAATTTAAACACAACGTAACATATCTTACAAATAACTAAATTCCAAGAACGTTTTTATTCTCGATGATGACCACAACGAGTGTTAGTCTTCTAAATCCATCCATAACGAGATATTTACTTTAAAACACATTTAAGAGTCTCAACTTAAAATAATGTTTCAAAAGTGTAATTATGATAGCAGGAGGGTTGACCACAACGTGCTGGTTTGTTTTACATTCAACCACACACAACGTAATAATTACTTTTTAATATGATTAGGAACTACAACTTAGATTGAGTGTCCTATATTCAATCACACCACAATATTTACTTCATTACAACAAGAGGGTTCACCACAACGCGCAGGCACTTTTCAAATTCAAACAAAACGTAGCATATTTGAGAAATAACTAAATTCCAAGAACGTTGTTATTCTCGATGATGACCACAACGAGTGTTAGTCTTCTAAATCCATCCATAACGAGATATTTACTTTAAAACACATTTAAGAGTCTCAACTTAAAATAATGTTTCAAAAGTGTAATTATGATAGCAGGAGGGTTGACCACAACGTGCTGGTTTGTTTTACATTCAACCACACACAACGTAATAATTACTTTTTAATATGATTAGGAACTACAACTTAGATTGAGTGTCCTATATTCAATCACACCACAATATTTACTTCATTACAACCAGAGGGTTCACCACAACGCGCAGGCACTTTTCAAATTCAAACAAACGTACATATTTAAAATAACTAAATTCCAAGAACGTTTTATTCTCGATGATGACCACAACGAGTGTTAGTCTTCTAAATCCATCCATAACGAGATATTTACTTTAAAACACATTTAAGAGTCTCAACTTAAAATAATGTTTCAAAAGTGTAATTATGATAGCAGGAGGGTTGACCACAACGTGCTGGTTTGTTTTACATTCAACCACACACAACGTAATAATTACTTTTTAATATGATTAGGAACTACAACTTAGATTGAGTGTCCTATATTCAATCACACCACAATATTTACTTCATTACAACCAGAGGGTTCACCACAACGCGCAGGCACTTTTAAATCAAAACAAGAACATTCACAAAAAATTCCAAGAACTTTTTATTCCAAACACAACGAGTGTTAGTCTTCTAAATCCATCCATAACGAGATATTTACTTTAAAACACATTTAAGAGTCTCAACTTAAAATAATGTTTCAAAAGTGTAATTATGATAGCAGGAGGGTTGACCACAACGTGCTGGTTTGTTTTACATTCAACCACACACAACGTAATAATTACTTTTTAATATGATTAGGAACTACAACTTAGATTGAGTGTCCTATATTCAATCACACCACAATATTACTTCATTACAACCAGAGGGTTCACCACAACGCGCAGGCACTTTTCAAATTCAAACACAACGTAACATATCTTACAAATAACTAAATTCCAAGAACGTTTTTATTCTCGATGATGACCACAACGAGTGTTAGTCTTCTAAATCCATCCATAACGAGATATTTACTTTAAAACACATTTAAGAGTCTCAACTTAAAATAATGTTTCAAAAGTGTAATTATGATAGCAGGAGGGTTGACCACAACGTGCTGGTTTGTTTTACATTCAACCACACACAACGTAATAATTACTTTTTAATATGATTAGGAACTACAACTTAGATTGAGTGTCCTATATTCAATCACACCACAATATTTACTTCATTACAACCAGAGGGTTCACCACAACGCGCAGGCACTTTTCAAATTCAAACACAACGTAACATATCTTACAAATAACTAAATTCCAAGAACGTTTTTATTCTCGATGATGACCACAACGAGTGTTAGTCTTCTAAATCCATCCATAACGAGATATTTACTTTAAAACACATTTAAGAGTCTCAACTTAAAATAATGTTTCAAAAGTGTAATTATGATAGCAGGAGGGTTGACCACAACGTGCTGGTTTGTTTTACATTCAACCACACACAACGTAATAATTACTTTTTAATATGATTAGGAACTACAACTTAGATTGAGTGTCCTATATTCAATCACACCACAATATTTACTTCATTACAACCAGAGGGTTCACCACAACGCGCAGGCACTTTTCAAATTCAAACACAACGTAACATATCTTACAAATAACTAAATTCCAAGAACGTTTTTATTCTCGATGATGACCACAACGAGTGTTAGTCTTCTAAATCCATCCATAACGAGATATTTACTTTAAAACACATTTAAGAGTCTCAACTTAAAATAATGTTTCAAAAGTGTAATTATGATAGCAGGAGGGTTGACCACAACGTGCTGGTTTGTTTTACATTCAACCACACACAACGTAATAATTACTTTTTAATATGATTAGGAACTACAACTTAGATTGAGTGTCCTATATTCAATCACACCACAATATTTACTTCATTACAACAAGAGGGTTCACCACAACGCGCAGGCACTTTTCAAATTCAAACAAAACGTAGCATATTTGAGAAATAACTAAATTCCAAGAACGTTGTTATTCTCGATGATGACCACAACGAGTGTTAGTCTTCTAAATCCATCCATAACGAGATATTTACTTTAAAACACATTTAAGAGTCTCAACTTAAAATAATGTTTCAAAAGTGTAATTATGATAGCAGGAGGGTTGACCACAACGTGCTGGTTTGTTTTACATTCAACCACACACAACGTAATAATTACTTTTTAATATGATTAGGAACTACAACTTAGATTGAGTGTCCTATATTCAATCACACCACAATATTTACTTCATTACAACCAGAGGGTTCACCACAACGCGCAGGCACTTTTCAAATTCAAACACAACGTAACATATCTTACAAATAACTAAATTCCAAGAACGTTTTTATTCTCGATGATGACCACAACGAGTGTTAGTCTTCTAAATCCATCCATAACGAGATATTTACTTTAAAACACATTTAAGAGTTCAACTTAAAATAATGTTTCAAAAGTGTAATATATACAGAGGGTTGACCACAACGTCTGGTTTGTTTTAATTCAACCAACCAAGTATATTCTTTTATAGTTAACACAATAGTTAGTGTCTAATTCATCAACACAATATTTATTCAAACGAGGGTTCACCACAACGCGCAGGCACTTTTCAAATTCAAACAAAACGTAGCATATTTGAGAAATAACTAAATTCCAAGAACGTTGTTATTCTCGATGATGACCACAACGAGTGTTAGTCTTCTAAATCCATCCATAACGAGATATTTACTTTAAAACACATTTAAGAGTCTCAACTTAAAATAATGTTTCAAAAGTGTAATTATGATAGCAGGAGGGTTGACCACAACGTGCTGGTTTGTTTTACATTCAACCACACACAACGTAATAATTACTTTTTAATATGATTAGGAACTACAACTTAGATTGAGTGTCCTATATTCAATCACACCACAATATTTACTTCATTACAACCAGAGGGTTCACCACAACGCGCAGGCACTTTTCAAATTCAAACACAACGTAACATATCTTACAAATAACTAAATTCCAAGAACGTTTTTATTCTCGATGATGACCACAACGAGTGTTAGTCTTCTAAATCCATCCATAACGAGATATTTACTTTAAAACACATTTAAGAGTCTCAACTTAAAATAATGTTTCAAAAGTGTAATTATGATAGCAGGAGGGTTGACCACAACGTGCTGGTTTGTTTTACATTCAACCACACACAACGTAATAATTACTTTTTAATATGATTAGGAACTACAACTTAGATTGAGTGTCCTATATTCAATCACACCACAATATTTACTTCATTACAACCAGAGGGTTCACCACAACGCGCAGGCACTTTTCAAATTCAAACACAACGTAACATATCTTACAAATAACTAAATTCCAAGAACGTTTTTATTCTCGATGATGACCACAACGAGTGTTAGTCTTCTAAATCCATCCATAACGAGATATTTACTTTAAAACACATTTAAGAGTCTCAACTTAAAATAATGTTTCAAAAGTGTAATTATGATAGCAGGAGGGTTGACCACAACGTGCTGGTTTGTTTTACATTCAACCACACACAACGTAATAATTACTTTTTAATATGATTAGGAACTACAACTTAGATTGAGTGTCCTATATTCAATCACACCACAATATTTACTTCATTACAACAAGAGGGTTCACCACAACGCGCAGGCACTTTTCAAATTCAAACAAAACGTAGCATATTTAGAAATAACTAAATTCCAAGAACGTTTGTTATTCTCGATGATGACCACAACGAGTGTTAGTCTTCTAAATCCATCCATAACGAGATATTTACTTTAAAACACATTTAAGAGTCTCAACTTAAAATAATGTTTCAAAAGTGTAATTATGATAGCAGGAGGGTTGACCACAACGTGCTGGTTTGTTTTACATTCAACCACACACAACGTAATAATTACTTTTTAATATGATTAGGAACTACAACTTAGATTGAGTGTCCTATATTCAATCACACCACAATATTTACTTCATTACAACAAGAGGGTTCACCACAACGCGCAGGCACTTTTCAAATTCAAACAAAACGTAGCATATTTGAGAAATAACTAAATTCCAAGAACGTTGTTATTCTCGATGATGACCACAACGAGTGTTAGTCTTCTAAATCCATCCATAACGAGATATTTACTTTAAAACACATTTAAGAGTCTCAACTTAAAATAATGTTTCAAAAGTGTAATTATGATAGCAGGAGGGTTGACCACAACGTGCTGGTTTGTTTTACATTCAACCACACACAACGTAATAATTACTTTTTAATATGATTAGGAACTACAACTTAGATTGAGTGTCCTATATTCAATCACACCACAATATTTACTTCATTACAACCAGAGGGTTCACCACAACGCGCAGGCACTTTTCAAATTCAAACACAACGTAACATATCTTACAAATAACTAAATTCCAAGAACGTTTTTATTCTCGATGATGACCACAACGAGTGTTAGTCTTCTAAATCCATCCATAACGAGATATTTACTTTAAAACACATTTAAGAGTCTCAACTTAAAATAATGTTTCAAAAGTGTAATTATGATAGCAGGAGGGTTGACCACAACGTGCTGGTTTGTTTTACATTCAACCACACACAACGTAATAATTACTTTTTAATATGATTAGGAACTACAACTTAGATTGAGTGTCCTATATTCAATCACACCACAATATTTACTTCATTACAACAAGAGGGTTCACCACAACGCGCAGGCACTTTTCAAATTCAAACAAAACGTAGCATATTTGAGAAATAACTAAATTCCAAGAACGTTGTTATTCTCGATGATGACCACAACGAGTGTTAGTCTTCTAAATCCATCCATAACGAGATATTTACTTTAAAACACATTTAAGAGTCTCAACTTAAAATAATGTTTCAAAAGTGTAATTATGATAGCAGGAGGGTTGACCACAACGTGCTGGTTTGTTTTACATTCAACCACACACAACGTAATAATTACTTTTTAATATGATTAGGAACTACAACTTAGATTGAGTGTCCTATATTCAATCACACCACAATATTTACTTCATTACAACCAGAGGGTTCACCACAACGCGCAGGCACTTTTCAAATTCAAACACAACGTAACATATCTTACAAATAACTAAATTCCAAGAACGTTTTTATTCTCGATGATGACCACAACGAGTGTTAGTCTTCTAAATCCATCCATAACGAGATATTTACTTTAAAACACATTTAAGAGTCTCAACTTAAAATAATGTTTCAAAAGTGTAATTATGATAGCAGGAGGGTTGACCACAACGTGCTGGTTTGTTTTACATTCAACCACACACAACGTAATAATTACTTTTTAATATGATTAGGAACTACAACTTAGATTGAGTGTCCTATATTCAATCACACCACAATATTTACTTCATTACAACAAGAGGGTTCACCACAACGCGCAGGCACTTTTCAAATTCAAACAAAACGTAGCATATCTTACAAATAACTAAATTCCAAGAACGTTTTTATTCTCGATGATGACCACAACGAGTGTTAGTCT
This sequence comes from Agrilus mali, assembly GCA_029378335.1. Classification (NCBI taxonomy): domain Eukaryota; kingdom Metazoa; phylum Arthropoda; class Insecta; order Coleoptera; family Buprestidae; genus Agrilus; species Agrilus mali. The sequence continues at coordinate 7,466,721 of CM055664.1, forward strand.
TCTAAATCCATCCATAACGAGATATTTACTTTAAAACACATTTAAGAGTTTCAACTTAAAATAATGTTTCAAAAGTGTAAATATCATATCCAGAGGGTTGACCACAACGTACTGGTTTGTTTTAAATTCAACCAAACCATAGTCATAGTTCTTTATGAGGTTAATCACAATGCAGTTTAGTGTTCTAAATTCATTCATAACTTACAATAATTTTGTACAGGAACCGCAGCGCTGTTTGCTTTGGAGTTAGACATTTAAATATCCTAAAACTGTAATAAATAGAGAACTGTCATGTTTTTCATTGTGAGTTGGATGTTGATTAACTTAATTTTCCTTTTCGTTCGAAAATACGCTTAGTAAACGATAGACGTCACGTTTAATAAAATCATTTCGCCAACTAGCGTGTAACAAGAGAATGTCCTTTATTTATTATTTCTCAATAACAAACAATGAAAGCGATCGTCCATTCGGCATTTGAAATGTAGATAATGCGACAATATGGTCATAAGCTGTAGAGAACGTAGGTAAGTGGCACAAAGGCAGGCAACACATGACATTAAATGTCCTCCGCAGGCTTGATTTCCGCATGATTTCCATCGGTTTCCAAGACTACCTTTATTGCAACACTACCCATAACACCCACTCTCGATTCATATTGAAGTTATAAAACAATACCAAAGGGCCATCACAATGTTCTCACATTTCCAAAAATACCTACACCCATCAGTGTAAATACAAACAAGAACTTTGCTTATTAAAGATCATACGCTTTTAACCCAAATAAAATACAGAAAACTTTTATGGAAAATTATTTTACACTTTATTTCATACTAAAAAGATTTATCGTGTTAATTTAACTTATAAAAAAGTTTCATCCTGACTGTGTCAAAGGGAGGTAAAAAGAATTTAGATGTTGACGGATTGAAGCATAGGTGATGTTGGCGGGGCGAATGTAAATTGTGCGGTTAAGCATCGTATTTTTTGCCGGCGTACATTTATCAGCGTTAAAAAATTTGTTTTCGGGGAGGTAGTAAAAATATGAAGAAATGTTGGAGGCCAAGTTCATTCTTTGGCAAATCTGTAATTGATAGATGAAGTTGAAGCGTTGCGGCAACGACAGATACTACAACAACGTCCTTACGCCATCATCGCTATCAGAAATAGCAGTAGGAACAACAGGAATAGGCAGGAGGGAACGAGAGAGAGAGAGAGAGAGAGAGTGAGAGAACGCGCGAGCGGGCGGAGGTGTATAGTAGCGAGCATCGGTGTCCCGGGCTCCTGTATTATGCATGCAGCCACCGCATAAGACGTTCCCGCCTCGTAGGAGCAATCCACATACAGCGCCGCGACTATCAAACATTCATCCGGGTCACAGGGAGCGATGCCTGCCATCCGTCTTATATCGTTTGTCATTCCTGAGCAGCTGTTCGATACCGATCCATCCCTAAGGGAGCGTTCACACCGAAATGAACTAACGCACTCAACGATTCACTTCTGACATTATGTTTACCATTTCGACCCCTCAACACTCATTCCTCTTCACTTCTTACTCAACACACAACAACATTTTTCCTTAATGGCAAGATGCTGCTGCAGTCCTGTGCCGAGTTGTAACTGTTTAATTAACTGGGCCGCAAGAAAAGTTCTGTGCACCGCAGTGGTCATGTCCCACCGATTGAGCTGCATTTAATGCAGAACTTCCACTTCATTTTTTCAACCACGCTTAAATATCACAAATTACTTTGAGGGAGCTTTTGGACTCATCACATTGTCTGCTGCTAGAGGTACTTCAAAATCTAATGCGCGATAACAGCAAGAGGCGGAGCTTGTGTCCGGTCATTTGAATTAAGTTTTTGCGCACCTCACAATCTCCAAGGCTCATGAAATTCTGAAATACCTCTACAAGAAGTGTTGTTAAGGAAATTCGTGCTGTACTTCTTGCAGCACAGATACCTATAATAAAATATAAAAAATGCCACTGTACATGTCCTATTTAATTTATAACATGAAAGTACTTGAAATGGGTAAGAAATATTCAAAATTCAAGTCGGTGAATAAATAGTAAGTTGAAATAGAAACATCGTAACCGACTAATATTTTAATACATACATGCAAAGTTAAGGTAACCAAAGGGGTTGTAGCAAAAATTCAAGTATAAAAGATGTAGCAACGACAGTAAACTTTTTGCATTGAATGTGAGCAAAGCTTAAGATCCTTGACCCCATTTGGTTTTTACCCGCGTGAAGAGACCAAAAAAAATAGTCGTTATTGACAAGATCGATTATAAAATATGACGAAACCGCTTAGGGATTATTATATTTATTATGTTTAAAATGGACACTTCCCTGTTTTAGTTTAGTTTATTATAAGTATTATACGTAAAGATACAGAATACTTACATTCAATATTTTAACAATTACCTGGTTATCTCACTGATGATCCCTCATGGCTTTTGGTCCATCTTGGCTCATAGATCATGAATCTAAAGCACATCTCGTTATTTCCACCGCAGCTGAAGCGTAAATTTCACTTATTAATAAACTGATAGACGTTATTAGTCAAAGACTTAATTGGATTAAAGCCGACCCAGTAAGCCAATATTTTCTGGAATAAATTTAATATTAAGTAGGTACCTACTTGTAAAAGAAATCATAAATATTTGTTGTAAATGCTAAGCAGTAAATCCTTGTATTTTTTAAACTACTATCATAAATATTCTTAATTAACGTTAATTAAATGTACAACTAGTGGCTCTTGCATAATCAGCTGACTGCATTCTACTCAACTCAACAAGGGTTAATTAACGCTTTGTATATTGTTACATTGTTATTGCACATAATTATTTAATGTAGTAAATTTTTTAAAAAGTTTAGCTGGAAAAATTAATTTTCATCCATAAAAATCTTAACATGTTTTTCCTTCAAAGACTTTTCATTGTAATGAGAAAATGGAAATGGAAGAAAGTTATTGTTATTCTTGTCTCATCGTTGTCCAAATAGCAGGCTAGGAGTAAATGGCTGTAATTTTTCAGAAAGTATTGTCCCACAAACTTTATTTTTTTAAGTAATCGGGAACCATAAAAATACTTTTAGTTGGAATTAGAGAGCATAAAGTACTTTTTCATCTTCTTGATAGCATGGAATTTTTTACTTGGAAAATCTCTACTCTGCCACAAATTTCACTTTTTAATTTACTTAACGCACTTCTTATAAAAAATATGCGGCTATTTTCTTACATTATTATTTACTACAGCGTAAATAATACCATGTACCAAATTCCTTCTAATTAATTAAGTTATATTTTTACAATAAATAAATAATATTGTATCATAAAATGATTTTAAGTTACAATATTCAAGCTTTGTATTATTATTTCTTTCTACATTCGCTTGATGTAAGTAAGAAATAAAACACAGAAGTTTCCACAAAATTAGTTTAATAAACTTGACAACTGTTTCGCCTAATTTAGGTTTCTTCAGAAGTAATTCTTCTTATTTCTTGCGAAATATTCAAGCTTTGTGTTCGTTTGTGCTCTTGCTCGCGCCGTGTGAAGGCGCCTTTACAGGTTGCAAGTTTCCTGACATATAACAATAACTATAAACCAATTTGTTATTTTTATTTGCAAAAATTGAAATGTTTTTCAATGTAATCAACAATTTAACCTATTTAGAGAACATATTTATTTACGTTAGTTTCATTAAATCTGACGGTAAATCAAAATGATCAATCAGAAATAATGTCTTGTATTGGGCTATGATATTTTGAGATCTAGATTTAGATCTGGCAAACTGATTATTGGATGAACTTTAATGCATTTTCATCATGCCACCGTTTCCCAACTTGCTGCTACGTTAAACTTCCCTGATTGCACAAGGCTTAAACGAACCAATTCAATAGGAAATAAATTTAACTGTTCCTTACAATGGTTATCTGAAGAAATTACATTCAATTATTGTTTAACAGTAAAGGAAATGTCCCTCATATTTCACTACTATGTACTATAATTGCTACGGTACTTTAAATGGCACAAAGGTATCTCAATTACTACCACTACTACTAGCAAAATCACTCCCGGGAAATTATCCAAATTCTTGCCCTTAAAAATACTTTAACTTACCCTCACTATTAATTATTCTTTCTAAATCTCATAGTAAATATTTTCTCTCGAAACCACCGTCGTATGATTTATTACTATTCATATAAAATATTTTCAATTGGGCATAAAACTTATTAAGTATTAGAGAAAATATAAAGCTTTAGTACTGCTGAGTGGGTGGTAAATCCTGGCATTATTTACAGCCCGTGGCGTGTATTATTAGTTTTGTTTAGTGGATAATGTAAGTGTTCGAAACAAAGAATAGTGAGTGTTAAATGCAGTTATGCATATTGCTTTTAACTTTATTAAACCATAGCACATTTTCCTCTAGTACATAGTATGTCAGTGTGTATACTAAAATTGACTTCAAAGTACACTAGCACGTACTCTCTGAACATGCTTACAATCAGAACAACAAAAGCTAAACTAGATTTACGTAGTTTCTACTGGAACCGTACAAAGCCTGGATAAACTAATACAATAAGTCTCCTAAAGGAAACTGTGCTCGAGTTATATATCTAATTAACATTTCACCATAATAGAATATTATATTTGCCATAAAATACTATTATAACATATATAAAAATACATCTAATTAAAATTATATTTACCCTTACAAAAATATAAACGTTTTCGTTTAGGGTTATTTATTTTGTGTGCGTCGGTTTTCTGTTAATTCTTGGCCGAATATATTAACAGAGATGTTAAAGCCGTCACTGGCCCATATTCCGAATGTGACATAATTCTGGCCAGGTCCCCCATTCACATAAAAAGGGTAACCACCCTTCCTCCCTTCTTGTGGATTATCCACGACCGTCAGGCATTTAATTTCCACCGGACCGTCAATTAAAGTCTGCAATTATGATGCGTGAGAGTGTTTAATAAAATAATACTTTTAACGCATTTTGGTTATCACCCCTGACAATAAAATTTACCTTTATTGTGCTCAATACGTTGCTGTTGTTATCGTTGTTTAAAACGATAGTTTCGGCGTGTAATAAGAAGGCCTTTTCTTGGTCACATCGCCCAACTAGGAGCTTATGGGGGAATGCTGTTGTATCTACAGAAATTTATTAAAGTAAAAGTAAAGGCCGATTATACACACATCCGATCCGACTGTAGTTTAAAAGCGACTGAACCGGATCGGATCGTAATTAAGTAGCATGTCGATTAAAATTGGTTATCTTATACTCATTGGCACTGAAGCTTCACTGATCGGTGTCGTGTAAAACCAGCCTTATAAACAGAATTTGGAGTTTAATATCTAATTTATGAACAAAACTCAGTAGGAATACATTATAATTATTATTTGATATCTGTAGACGATTTTTGATTAATTATTACCTGATTTTTTTACTTACTTGCAGACATACTGGAAATACTTTTGCTCGTTATTTCCGTGACGTACGGATGCAGCTTCCCGTCTCCGGCGATTAAGACGAATGAAGCAGTCAACATAATCAGAAGGTAAGAAATAACTCTGAATATTTTCAAATTCGTGCCCTGCATTGTGTAAGGTCAGATGCAAATGTGTTCACTTCATTTCGTACAGAATCTGTAAGTCGTATTTATTCACCACAGAATGTGTGCAGGCAAACTGGTCTGGTGCATTATTGTTGGCGGGAATGAAGGAATTTTATCACTGACCTTTCACATCTTTTCAATGGATTCTTTTAATAACAAAAATAAAATTATTATTAATAGAGCTCATTCGATAATTGTAATTGTTTTTAAGATATGAATAATTCCTTATTAAAGAATATTTTTTGGACTTCATCTTCTTTAAATTGTCCTGAGTCAGTTCAAATAATAACAGATTTTTGTTGACAATTGTTTATTGTGACTAAGAAATGAACATTCGTATCCATTTGTAGATTGAAATACATAAAAAATTTGGTTCGTTGTTTTAAAATAACAACCACGTTCGTTTATTTATTTGTAAGCTTACAGCCCTCTACGTTGTTCTTATGCCTATCATTAGATACTGCACTTATTTGTACAAAATGGTAACTAAACCTCGTAAAAGAAATTAAATTCCTTCAACTCAACGTATGTAAATTCTACTGTGATGTTGGAGTTTTATTCCTGACCGGAAGCGGGGGTGTTGGTACGTCAGGGACTTCAGGGTTCTTTTGAAAATCTATAGCTGCTTTGACTTTCGGTTGTTGTGTTTCTTCGGCTTCCTTCTTTTCTTCTTGTGCACCCGTTGGTTTCGGGATATTTGGCGGTATGAAAGGCTGCTGATAAATTGGTAGAGTAGGAACAAGCAAATTGTTGTGATATGAATAGGCGTAGTAAGGATCCACTGCGAAAGGATACAGAGAACCATGATATCTTATTTCGTGATAAGATGGCTTAGTTGCCTTTCCTTCAGGTTGATTTCTCTCGTCAGGATGTTCCTAGAAAGAAGCGCTTTAATTCAAATAAAATTAAAACATTGTCTCGTCTAGAAAATGGACCTTAGATTACCATTAAAATTAAATAATCACCTACTTCTGCATAATTGTCGTTATTTGCAATATTGCTTGCTTTCATTTAGTATCTGACAGCTTCTTAATTTCAATGTTTTATTGAACGCGACACATATACACATAATTAAATAACGAATGTACGTTTCCCTTGAAATTTCGGAAGCATATACCTCCACTGAGGTTACAGTCGTGCTATCTGATTGAAGATGGAGACATTATGGGCGCGGAAATCCGTATGAAAAAACTATTGCGTTTTATTAATAGCACAAATACTTAATTAACACGCCCTAATAAATATTTTAACCAGGTACTTTTCGGAATAAATCTCTGCTTCTAATTTTATACATTAAAAAAAAAAACTCACTGGCCTAATCAGGGTTGCCTTATTTTGGGGGTTCAAAATTTCTCTACGTATATCGTGTATGGCATTATTATTAGCTTGGGAATAATGATAATTAGTTCACTTACATTGGCATGTCTATTAGCTGGTACATGTAGAGGATGACCAACAGTGTGAATAATGGCTGGTGGAAATAGGACTCCTAAAGCGGATGTCCGATATACAGGTTCTATAACGGGGATGGCCTGACTTGGTGATAGGTTTTGTTTCGACGATACAATGGCATTGTAGACTTTAGGAACCTTCACGAGTCCCGCCAGAGCTCCCCAAAACAGGCCACTGAAGATAAGATGAACGTATATGCTCTAAAAAATAATACAACATCCAATTCTAATACTATGAATTACGTCAACCGACAGCCAGTCTCACAAAAATTTACATAAAGTATAAATAAGAGGCGTATTTTGTGCTGTGAAAGTTAGGTAGTGATGTATGCCCATAAGTGGATTTTTATTTTCATAATTGTGAAACTCAAATGGTGTTTTTAATGGTAACATCAAATTTGGAACATTTACCTTTGCTACAAAATATTACACCCAGTAGGACACAAAAAGCAGCCAAAATATTTAACTGTATAGACGATAAACTGTCTTTGGTGCACTTGTTGTGAAACATATTGATAAATTTATATATAAATTAAACAATAGTAATGTTTTCACCTATTTATTTCGTCAATCTCGACAATATTGTTTCGGTAGATGCTACCATTCTCAAGAGTACAAACTGATACTAAAGTTTACAAAAGTCAGATCGTTTAATTTATAGTTACTGTTCATTGGTTACCACCTATATATTAGGAGTGGGGAGTTTACGGAGTCTAATTCGGTTTGATTATTTACCACGTTTAATCTTGCATGTTTGGCTTTTTTAATCTCTAAGTTTTCTAATAATGATAACTTTTTACCTTTATTGATGTTGGTGTGAAGAATTTTTACCTTTTCCATGTCCAAGTTATGTTGAGATGATGTACAGTGATTAGAAAATCCCGTTTTTTTATCTTTTTTATTAATGTTATGCATGTGTTCTTTTATCCGTGTTTTAATCGCCCTTCCACTTTGCCCTATATAGGTGGCATCACAAGAGTCGCAAAACAGCTGGTAAATTCCACTTTTTTCTTTTATGTCTTTTGGCGGTTTATTATTAACTAGAAGATTTTTTAATATTTCGGTGTTTGTTTCCATAGCACATATATTGAATTTCTTTAGTCGATTTTTTAATTTAGATGATACATTATCAATGAAGTTTAACGAACAAAATTTATGATGATTTGTTTTTATTTCCAACCTATTATTGTATAACATTTTCGTGACAATTTTTTGTTTTTTACAATTTATGATTTTGTCCACTAATGAGGAGTTGTAACCGTTGTTTGTAGCTATGGTTTTTATGATGTTTACTTCTCGCTTAAACTGTTCTTCTGATAACGGTACATTTAATAGTCTGTGAATGAGGGGTGGAACACAGCATGTTTTATTTGTTTAGGGTGGTATGAGTCATTTGGTATAATCGTATCTGTGTATGTAGGTTTTCTGAATATATTAAAACTTAAACTATTTTTACAATGCCTTACTTCTAAATCTAAAAAGCTTAACTTCTGTTCTATTTCTTTCTCTATCGTAAAATTAATATTATTATCTATTGAGTTAATAAATTTCAAAAACATATCCAGTTGCCTATTACTACCTTCCCCAATAACAAACGTAGTAAAACATGATTTTTCCTGGCAAACATGTTTCACAAGGTTTTTATTTGGGCAGGTAGTAATAGGCAACTGGATATGTTTTTGAAATTTATTAACTCAATAGATAATAATATTAATTTTACGATAGAGAAAGAAATAGAACAGAAGTTAAGCTTTTTAGATTTAGAAGTAAGGCATTGTAAAAATAGTTTAAGTTTTAATATATTCAGAAAACCTACATACACAGATACGATTATACCAAATGACTCATACCACCCTAAACAAATAAAACATGCTGTGTTCCACTCTCTCATTCACAGACTATTAAATGTACCGTTATCAGAAGAACAGTTTAAGCGAGAAGTAAACATCATAAAAACCATAGCTACAAACAACGGTTACAACTCCTCATTAGTGGACAAAATCATAAATTGTAAAAAACAAAAAATTGTCACGAAAATGTTATACAATAATAGGTTGGAAATAAAAACAAATCATCATAAATTTTGTTCGTTAAACTTCATTGATAATGTATCATCTAAATTAAAAAATCGACTAAAGAAATTCAATATATGTGCTATGGAAACAAACACCGAAATATTAAAAAATCTTCTAGTTAATAATAAACCGCCAAAAGACATAAAAGAAAAAAGTGGAATTTACCAGCTGTTTTGCGACTCTTGTGATGCCACCTATATAGGGCAAAGTGGAAGGGCGATTAAAACACGGATAAAAGAACACATGCATAACATTAATAAAAAAGATAAAAAAACGGGATTTTCTAATCACTGTACATCATCTCAACATAACTTGGACATGGAAAAGGTAAAAATTCTTCACACCAACATCAATAAAGGTAAAAAGTTATCATTATTAGAAAACTTAGAGATTAAAAAAGCCAAACATGCAAGATTAAACGTGGTAAATAATCAAACCGAATTAGACTCCGTAAACTCCCCACTCCTAATATATAGGTGGTAACCAATGAACAGTAACTATAAATTAAACGATCTGACTTTTGTAAACTTTAGTATCAGTTTGTACTCTTGAGAATGGTAGCATCTACCGAAACAATATTGTCGAGATTGACGAAATAAATAGGTGAAAACATTACTAACTGTATAGGCCGTTCAGTATCTCATGAACCACGAAATAAACATTTTTATTTAGGAAACACAAATTCAGATACAGGAAAATTTGTGCTAATATCTTCAACCCCCTTTTATGTAAGTAATCATAAATAACTTTAATTTAAATTTTTATTTAAGGTTTTCAGTATTTGGTTAATTTAGGATAGTTTTAGAGGAGTAGGAGATATTTTCAGATAAGTTTGGTTGAAAAAATATTGACAAAAAAATGTGTAATTTTTATGGTCAGTAAAATTTTGACTTAAATGTACAATCAGGGGTGGTCTGAGGTGTTTTCTGTTTCCTTCTAATGAATTTTTATTTTGAAATAAAATATTTATTAATTTCGATTAAGACGAAACACAGATGAAGTTTCTTTCACTGCATAACTGAAGCTTTTGTTCATGAGATACTGAACTACGTCTACATTTCTTCTCTCAATTTTTCAACCAGAACAGGCGTTCCAAAAAAAGTATTTACGCCAATATAGGTACTGCTTGAAAAAACAACAAAATATTCAATTAAATCTGAAAAACGTATTTCACGATCTTCATTTCCTATAAGTTTTTCGGAATTTTATTTAATGAATGAATGTAATAAAGTGCTGACCTATAAATTAAAGATTTCCGTTCCGTGCTTTTTGGATTAATTTGAATTTGAATGAAATTGTTGAAAGGCAGATGTTTTAAAAGCTGTAAAAATTAAAAGCCGTTTGATTTGTCCGGCTCACCTTTATGGTATGCGAAGTAAAATTAATCGCTGATAATGAACAACAGACCGGTATTTCAGTAATGCGGCGTGTTTGGATTGCAGTAATAAATCTCAATTATTGTCATCGGTATTTGTTTAATCCGTTGTTCAGCATTTATTATAAGCAGTTGCGTTCAAAATTTGCATTTGCATATGTACATATTTTAAGTTTGAAGAATATTTTCTCATAATAGAACCAAATTAACTTGTAAATTGTTCGTTTAATTTTGTATCCAGACCCTATACTATATCAATAACGGTTCTAGTATATTCTTGTTAAAGAAATATGAATATTTATCGTGTGAAACTTCAGAAAGGTGTAATTACTAGAGTCGAGGACAGTGAAAACGATTTGTAAATACAGCAATTCAATAGGTATCGCAGGTATCAATAGTAAAAACAAAAAATACCGACAGGCAATATTAAACAAAGTTTATTATCTAATAGCAGTTTTTCAACACGTGCAAATTTATTGCTGTTTTATATTCACACAATGCAGTCCATAATAAATGTTCTTTACCTATACACTAACACAAAACTTACGATCTTTTAAAAACATTAATATTTTAATTAAGTAATTTAAATTTTTAATTAAGTAATTGGTCGATTTAAGTATTTACAATAAATTAAAAAAATTAATTACCACAATTAACAAAAAAATAAAAAATCTACGCTTCGTACATAAGCAATAAAAGTATTTTTTTTTTTTTTATTTAAATACCTATGTTATTTCAACAACAACAAATTCTTCTTATATTATATATTTATGTAAATAAACCCACAACAAATAATATAATTAAGGAATCCTTACCTTGATCATGCTGTCGAATTGTAATCCAGTAACAATAAAAACTGAAAAAGCACAATAAGTTGAATAATACAAGAGTGCACGCGCGTGAGATTGCACGCAGTGTCTAACGCATTGCACTGACGATCTAAAAAAAATAGCAGAGTAGAAATCCACCTTAGGTGAGTCTACCAAGGTAAAACTCGAAGGCAAGTGTACTGGTCTTGCTCCAGTCAAGGTTCAATTACAGGTAAAAGTGAATTGAAAAGTTGCATAACTCGGTTAATTTCGATAATGTCTTTAAAATACCTGTGTCGAGTCTTCATCGATACACTGTTTAAGAAATTGAGCGGTAAGTACAAGTTCAACAACGGGATCACCAGCGGCCTAGTGTTGGCCAGGTCAATAATGGACACTAAGATCGATATTCGTTGAGTTCAGTTAATTATTTATCGACACTATCGATATCGTTTTATATGTAGATATCGTTATCGTTTCAATTGCAGGTACGATCGATATCGATTCAGTCACAGATAGTACTGCTATTGGATCTATGCAGAAGTCAATATTGTATTAAATCACTACCAGATACACATTTGCAGATATTAACGATTCATTTGCAAGAACTATTGGTAACATTTCATATGCAGATACGTCGATAGCATTTCAATTGCAAGCATTATCGATAACGTTTCATCTACGGATACTTGATATCGATGGCGCTTCATTTGCAAATACTATCGACTAAATTTCATTTAATAATGTTATGGGTAGTATTTAATTTGCAGATATCTCGTATCGATAGAGTTTCACTTGAAGATACTTGCTATCGATAACGTTTCATTTGAAGCTACTGTCCATATCTTTAGTTTACAGACACTGTCGATAATATTTCATTAGCAAATACTTCCGATAACGTTTTATTGGCACATATTATTTGTAAAGATTCATTTAAAGATACGTCGATAATATTTAAATTGCAAGCATTATCGATAACATTTTATGTACAAATACTTCCTATCGATGGCGTTTCATTTGCAGATACTATCGATAAAACTTCTTTTGCAGATGTACAACTAATTTTTTTTCATCGTATAACTCCATAGCTCAGAGATTGCGATCCCGATAAATATTTTCAATCTCGGCACTTGCGGGACCGGAATTTGTAATCCTGCTACTAGATCCCAGTATTACCGGGATTTCACAGGCCGAATTTGATAATGTTGTCGTTATAATGATCGGTGGGCGATTTATTGATTTCATAAGTTAATTTTACAAACTGTTTTAACAACTAATTTATTTGTTGTGGTATGTATCTACTTTGGTAGCCAGTTTACCAATTTTAAATTACCTGCTATTTAGTAGCTAAAGAAAATTCTATCTTCCTACGTCAAAAATTGTATAACAAACCAGACAAAGAACTAAATAGTAAATTAAATACATGTTATAGTGAGTTAAAGTTAAATCATATATGTGTCGTTTTTCCATTTTTGTTGCGGAAAAAAACATCCTTTAAACCAATGAAGCATGTTTATCTAAATCATGAGCCAAGCAACAAAAAATTCTCATTGTTTAAAAGAAATTGTTTGTCAAGGACAGTAGAGCCTTAATCATGTCATTTTAACTGCTGTACGTATATGTACGTATTACAAGAAGTATGCAAAATAAAATAGCAGAATAATTCAAACATTTAACGATTAATTAACGACTATAAACAAAGAAGTATGTGTTAATATATGCAACAGTCAGTCAAGTCTGTTATTAATGAATTAATTAAGTTAATGGGTTAATGTTAATTACAACAATAACGCACATAATTACAAAAAACTCTTGTAGAACACTTCATAATTTAGAAATATACCTAGAAGAAATTTGTTAATTACGTGCGCTAAAATGGAGGGAGGAATTCAGGAAAATCTCATCAAATTTCATTTAAAGGCTGGGGGAGACATTGAATAGTCTCACTTTAATTTACTGTATTAAAAACTCATTGTAGGGTAAATCTCACGTGAGGGGTTGATGAGGTCTCATACCGAATCTCATTAAGGGATAAACAGGAGTTCAAATTAACATAAAAATACTTCACATTAAAGGACGTTCACATACCCCTTTATGTATAATTAATAGAGAACGAGGGAAGTTTTGAATTCAAAAGATATTCAAATCTAATAAAATTGACTGATCGAAATTTGACACGTAAGCGCAAAAAGTGCCCTAATACAGCTTTGGTCTTCCTAGAAATAAAGCAATTTTGATATGACAAAAATCACTTTAAAGCAAAATGTTTCTATAATAGCATTCTCGAGACATTCATTCAGTTTTTTTTTGTTGCCACCTTCTGTAAGATCAAAGAAATGCGAGGAGCTCCCTTTATTTTTTCTATACATTCCGAGAATTCGTTATTCATAGCTTTTAAAAAAATGTTTAGTTTCTCAAATTCCGTACATTCTCACAATTATTTAAAAAAATAAATATATAATTAAGAATTTTTGTGAGCCTTAATTTTGTTAAAGATGCGAACATAACGACTCAAGGATTTTGAAATTCCTCTACATTCCTAGTCCAAAACATTCGATAGGTTCAGTTGATTTTTTCCCTCTTCTTGTTAGAAATAATTGAAGGAATCGGCGAGCATAAAATTTCCTGTCCCGCCTTCCCATCTCTCACCCCTTTTAATCAGTACGTGTTCCAGGATGTGTACGTAAAGATGCGGGATTTTCTTTGAATCGGTGCTCAAATCTATTAAATACCTTTTCGGTATTGTTCCCTCGTCAGAACGTTGCAGCATTATTAGATATTATTGGTACAATGTTCAATTTGTTCAAATGACATTTATCGAACCCCCAATACATTAAGTAATTTGTTATAATGATTAATAATACACCCTTACGAAATTAATTAACTACAATCAGTGATACTGTGGCCAATTTTTTTTTTATTTTTGTAGGTAATCAATAAAAATTAATTAAAAAAATTGGTTTAGGCTGCGTATTTACAAAAAATATAAACAATATAATTTTACAGAATTTAGGAATTTTGCAATGACTTATACATATTAATATTTGAACTAAGAGCACTTTTTTCCTGAAGATTCCAATTACAGCAACTGGCGAAACGTCAGATAAACGACTCGAGTTCACTAGACTGAGCATTGCTTAAATTTTGTCCTTAATAATAATTAATTCATTAATTAAAAATTAAAAGGATTACGATTAAAATACTTTATTAAAAATATCGAACCCCCTGTATATTAGTAAATATATTATGATAGAGCCTTTACCATGGAGCCCACATTTAATATGTGGTTCATTAGATTTTGGACAACCTATAATTGTTCCTTTTCTTTAAAAGTTGTGATATTGCTATTAGGTATGTTGGATGGGGGTGGATGGGTAATGGTTGTTATTATCATAAAGTGATAAAAATGAGTGCCATTTTAGAAGCGCTAGGAAGTTTAGGAAGGTATTGCAGTTGTGGAAGCGTTTACCCTTCCACACCTTTGAAGTTTAACACGATGCAATTTGTTACCGAATTGTTTAAAGTTCTACTTTGGAAAGTGTAGTTGTATAACGACGGTTGAAGAGCCAGTTGTCAGAACGATATTTCCAACAAAGAAGTGTGAGCTCTACGCGTTTCCACCGAAAATTTAAACCATCGAACTCGGCAAGCGATCTTGTCAGTACGTGTTTTTGTTTAAGCAAACCAATTATAAGACTGTTGAACTGTACAACGCGGTTATTAACATTGATATAAATGCAACGCAATACTCCCTTTCAAAAAGTTAACTTAATGTCAATTAAATTTGCGATCTCTGCCGGCGAATGGAGCATTTTAATTGTTTGAAATTAATTTCGCTACATAGATCTTTCTATCTGCATTTATCTAAGTATATCATGTATATACATTATACATATTGTCATATAGAAGAGCGAATTTTATATGGATTTAATTGAATAAATAAATTAAATAGTGCCTTATAAACTAAATAACACTTAAAAACTAATTATAAATAAATCTTAAAACTACTTGCCTAAATAATTATGAATTAGGGCCGTTGATAATGGCAGGGACTCTTAACGGGCATTAGGGTGAGTGATAGCGGTAAACCGCTACACCCCCCTAACCCCTCGGACTCGCTGGCTCGATCTTACTCACTTCCTTTCTTTTACTGTCCAACTTAATTCTTTTATATTGACCCACATAGTGCTCTTTTACCCCCAAACGGAAATTCGCAAGTTGGTCACAGCACACTTTTGCCGTGCAATCATGTCGCATTTCCGTGTGGCGGTTCCTTGTTGCGTAAAACCATTACGTTGCATTTTCAAATTAGAACAAATGTAATTAATGAAATAAAAAACAATTAAAAAGAAATATAATTTTGGAAAAATATGAGCACTGTGTGACAATATATGCATGAATAACATTCGTACGTGAATATTTAAAGACGATCGTTTTAAAATAATGCAAGCCAAAATTCTAGTTGGATAATTATTCCTGATAGAAACTTCCTTTTGAATTTAAAGTTTTAATACAACTGCATACCAGTGCAGTACGCTATGGTATTGTCTAATCTCGATTAATGCACGAGATGAGAACGCTTTAAGGGTTTTTCGTGCGTCTCAAGCAACGATTCTAACTAACATCCCATTGTTTTTGTAAGCAGTGGCGCATCGTTCTCACACACATTTAAATAAAACTTAACTGTCTAACATCATACCATTTAATATGAACGCTTAACTTTCATGTGAAATTCACCATTCAGAATTTACAACGCGTCAATTATCTTGTTGCAGTCGTTTTCCAGCCAACACACATCTAATTAAATGACGAAAACATGTTTCAAATTTTGAAAAAGGAATATTCACAATGTCCCAAACGAAATGACAAAGATACGTTTCAAATCTGGAAAAAAGCGATTCCAATTTTCATATTTCATTTTTATAATGCCAGAAACCCACCCAAAAGAAACAGGAAAAATAATTCCACTTTTTGCATTTTTCTTTCAAAATGTAGAAAATCTGTTTCAGATCTAAAGAGAAAATAAAAATAATTCCAATTGTCAGATCTTCTTAAGGGGCCAATTTCCCACTCAAAATTATAAAGATCTATTTCAGATCTAAAAGAAGAAAAGGGAAATAATTCTATTTTTCACAATGTCCCACTCAAAATTACGAAAAACTGCTTCAGATCTAAAAAAAAACAAAAACCACTCAAATCTTCAAATATTCTTCTTCTTCATATGTCAATACCTCACTCAGTAAGTATGATGATGCACTGATTCAGATTAAAAAGAAAAACGCTTCTCACTTAGCAGGTACCAAAAGAATCCTACTTAACCATCATAGAACCTGCGATCCCCTGTTAAGGGTTGTTTGGACTTTTACGGAGTCATAGTATCTTTCTTAAGCCTTTTTTATTGAGTTCTTAAGTAATTATTGTTAGGCATCCGACAGGACACCTGTGCTTAACGTGTTCTCCGGAACTCGGTCGAATTAAGAAATTTCTGGTCACATATTATATCCAAGAACTAGCCAGAGAGAACATTGCTGCACTTCGGTATAAATACCGTTTGATCGGCAGTTAAGTTAGCTCGCTAACAGCTCCACCTTTTTTCATCATCTTCTGAACCTTTATTATTATTTCATACTGTTTTCAATTTAACACCCACAAAAATTAACACACACCCAAAAAGTTTATTACTAAGTGAAGTACCTAAGAAGGAAGTATAAATTATTTTTAGTGTCCAGGTCGAGGTTCAGTTTTATTCCGAAAATAGACGACCCCTTGTTAGTAGTCCCCTATACTACAAAATTTTTCTGTTTTCTTTTTTTTGTCATTAATTAAAATTGTGCTGTCCATAATTATCTAAAAGAAAAACCATTTAGTTATGTACGTGAATATACGTAGCAAAGTCCTTTTTGTCATTGAAAATCGAGTAAAAGACCCCTTTATTCATTCGTTGAATATAAACAATGATATGGTCCTGTGTATAAACAGCCTTTATTATCTCTACGTAGGGTGTTGCTCCCTAAACAGGGTAAGTAACGGCTTGGAGAACTTCTCATCGAGAACATGCCCGGATATTATAACTCAAGGGGTTGACTAGCCCAATAGACAGTTAACAACAAAAAAAAAAGACGGCGTACTGCTTTTACTGAAAATGAAAAGGAAGGGCCCCCTTGCTTAAAAAATAATACCTACTATACGCAAATACTTGTTTAAGTTTATGAGGAGCCCTTGCAAGCATTTAGAATATTTAATGATATTCTTTTTAGCCAAAAAGTAATTTACATAAAATGGGAAATTGGGCGGGTAATTGAGCTGCATTTAATGCAAATAAGCATGCGCAAAATGAAATACTTATATATGCGTTTATTTCTGCCTTCTTCATTTTATCACGAATTTCACTGACTACGAATAATTTTTTTTCTGATTTTCAGGGAATGTCATTATATAGTTCTTTTTGTAAAAAAAAAAGCTATGGTTCAAAAACGAGGATATAAAGCGTTGAGCATTTTACTCTGCGAAAATGTGGGTTACGAGAAATAACATTTAATCCGTAATAAAAGCTCGGTAAAGAATATTTAATGGTTGTGTAAGAGACCACCTACGAAAATAAATCATTACGAGTGCAGCAAGTTTCAGCAACTCCGGCTTCTTATTTTCTTTTTGCTGTAAAATATGCGGGCTAGTAAATAAGCGATATTAGATTTTCGTACTATTTAGAACTATAACTTACACGAGCGTAATAAACTATTGCCAGTTTTCTAGCTTTTAAGATCTTTTTATTTATCGCACCGTAATTTTTATTTTTTAAGTTTCAAAGGAAAATTTTCGTGGACAATTTTTTTTGTAATTATGTATTCTCCTAATATACATATTTAAAAATTAACTCACACGTCCGAAAATGTTCAAAAATAGTTTAAAGACATCAGATACCAAGATGTTATTTTTCTCAAAAGTCAAGAAGGGGTTGATAATAAATTACATCTTGTAACACCTGTTCGTTGCCAGCGTTTGTCTGGTAGGTATGCGGGTTTAAATAGTTCCTTCATCCCTTAAGCGCTTTAATCTATTTATGGAATGCCGAAACTTTTCAAGGTATTTCTCAATCGATTTTTACGTGTTTTTCTAGAATACTCAAGAAGCTTCAATCACTTTAACAACTTGGAAACAATAACGTACCTACTTTTACATATTTAATTTTTCATCTACTTATTAAATAATTTATTTATGTTAGATTTATATTTACTCATTGTTTTATAAACAAGAGCATCTTTTGTTTTTTAATAATACTCGTGACGCTACTGATGGTGTTCTGGTTCTATTAAAGTTAGCCCTTTATTTCCGCTCCCCAGGGAGTGTAGTATTCACATGTCTACACGAAAATAGACGATGAACAGGTTGAAATTAAAACGTGATCCTTATTTGCGAAATTTTAGCCAGATTTATTATCTGGAAAATTATTACCTACGTTCCTTAGATTGTAATAAGGCATTTTAATAACCAATCTAATCAGTGTAAAAGTGTTGTGAATGAATTTTAATAATTGAACGTTGATGTAGATGCATAGGTATGTACTTATACCAAGATGATGCTGTAGTTAATTTTTGCCTAGTAATTTATAGTTGCATTATAAATATTTTAGAGATGAGAAATTCCTGCAGTAGCTCTCGAAATATTTGAAGATTTTAGCACTCGATTTTTGTTTCCTTTATAATGTAGCTGATTCGTATTCTCTCTCAGTAAATGAGAGAGAAAATTATAAATATATTAAATACTCCAAAGAATGCTTTCTTTTATCTAGATTTACTAAAACTGGGAATTTCATACTTTTTTGTTATGGCACACCTTTATTTAATTTAATCATTGAACTTCATTAAATAATCTGCAAAATAAAAATCTAATATCGGCCCTCCACCGCAACGATCAGACTGAAGTCGAAATGACGACAGTCGGACGATAAAGATCGGAAAAATATAAATTAGAGCTATCACACGATTCGAAACGACACGATCGCCTTCCGACAGTCGTGATAAGGCTCTGCATACACGATAAAAGCCGGATGTCGGAACGGATGGTTCGTCCGGTGAGTAGATAGCTTGCTACATACACGCGATCTACTCAATTTAACTAATATGTCAACGTAAATACGTACTATCCGATCCGGATTAGTCAAGTTCAACCATTCTCCTAACAGTTCGGCTTAGACTGTTATGAAAAGATACATCTGCAGTTTACATTAAATACTCCAAAGGATGCTTTCTTTTATCTAAAATTACTAAAACTGGGAATTTCATACTTTCTTGTTATAGCATTTCTTTATTTAATTTAATCAGAGAACTTCGATCCGTATCAGTTAAACTTGAAACGTCCTCCGAGCCGTCCGTCTACAATTTGACCGGGTTTAGGCTGTTATAGATACCTTTACTGTTATATTTCTTATTTGAAAAGTTTTTTCGAAACCTTTGAATGACACTAAATGGTAAGGGTCACACAATTGTATGTTTGTATGTAGAATAGCTCAGTCGTCCGTCAGTTTTATGAATGATAGAACAAGGAAACAGTTTGTTTCGTGTTGTACCTATCCACTTAATGTATGAGTTTTATGAATGTTGAATGGAGAGACGCACAGGTAAAAATGCTGCACCTTCTTTTCCATTTTTCAAAAAGACCAGACTAGACGTCATGTTAGGAGAATAGCAAGTCCCTGGTGACAAAGTGCGTTGTCACGGGAGTGTAGAAGCAAATTTTTTGACAAGTAAAGCGCTCTCTCGCGCGCGCGATACAATAGAATGAACGGTGGCAATGTTTAAAAGAAATAATGATACGTTTTGCAACAGCCCCAGTCGTGCACGATAGCGGAATGTTTCGGTGCACGCCAATGGTCCTGATATAAACCTCTTCCATACGCTAGGTTGCCTCTAACAAAACTTGGCAGACGATATCCTGTGCTAGATTACTTAACCTTATATTCTCCGGAACGTCAGATCATCCATCACGAGCAAAGATAAATAATAAAGCGTAACTCTAATCTAATGCAAGTAGTCTGTGTGTATATCACGGAGCCGTGCTTTTTCCGTCGCCAACCAAGAGATTGCTAACCGGTCCTCTTGTTCTTTTGATAATCATTTCCGGATTCGCTTTGACGGCGTTCTGAGTAGAGCACAAAGGTACGATTCAGTGGCGTGCACAGGTGTACTTTCTCGTTAATTAATAACTTAATTACACCCCTACTCATAACCAAAAACTAGTCAATAATCTTTCGACCATTACAAAAAAAGAGAATCTCTTTTTGAGAACATATGCGCTCCTTTAGTACTGACTCAGATTATAACATACTTAATAGGAAGTATCTGTTCCCACTTCCGACTACTTACTCTCAAAATGTTTGTGACTAAGGCTGCTTATACGACTATTATATGATCACGTTACAGCTTCAGTTTGATCGGATTCGTGGATAGCCAACCTATTTTTAAAATTAACTTTCAAATACTCAAGGGACGACTACATCCTTAAGAAAAGAGAACAGACACTTATTTATGAGTTTCTAAACTCACCTTCATATGGAGTATTTTTTTACGAGTGTGAGACAATAGCTACTCAACACTGAACTTTATGCATACCACTGAAAAGGAGTCTATAAAGTAATGAATAATTGATAAAACAAACAAACATTTTAGTCATGTTTGAAGTGAAAGGTAGTCAGCTTATTTAAAGCAATAGGACTTTTTATAAGGATATCTTTACTGCTCTTTCCCATTTTTTGTTAAAAGAAAACGTCTTTTACCTAAAACCCTTGTCACACGTGTATCGTTCCATCTGTCTGACCGTAAGCCTCCAGAAATACTTAAAGCTAACCGCCTTACATGATGTCGTTTCATTCCAACACAAACATATTTATTGATTGCTTTTTCAAAAATAAAAATTTTAATTACAACAAATTGTGACAATTTTTTAATATTTGATTTTTAAATATTGTGATCGAATTTCCTACCAGGTTTAAAAATCGCAGGGATTGAAAAACATCCCAATTGGATCTCTTACGATTTTGAATTTTCAATTAATACATACCAGAATTGATGAACAAATGCAGTTGATACCAAATGATTTTATAAATTAATTAATGAATAAATTTTTGTAGTTGAAGTGTGGAACAAAAAACCGACTAGCGGTTTTGGTCGGTTTTTCCGCGTAAAATGTGGTTTGATGTATGGACGTTTTGAAATTTTAATGAAGTTCTGAACTAGGTTAACACAGGAAAGCTGCGAAATTGCAGGTATAACCAAATTTATTGTAAGGGATATTTCATTCTACAAACTTTGTTGTGTAAACTTGTCATTCGTTAGAGTAGAAATTGCTTGTTGGAAACTTCTGAATTTAACGAATATAAATAGGTTTTCGAAATGCAAAGATTAACTAAGACAAACAATTTCTTGGAAAAAACTTTGTCCTTCAAAATATCTTGACAAATCTATGAATGACATTCAGCTTTAAATATGAAATTTTACGTCGCTGAAAGTAAACTTGTAGGAGGAATCTTAAGATTTTTTCTTTCAAAAGGAACATTTATCAAGGGATCTGCGTTTCGGAGCGGTTTGCTTTAGATTACAAAAATAAATTCGCTTTTATATGTAGAAGGGTAGCCCTCTGAGATAAAAAATAGAGGTAAATAGAAATTGATAAATTATTAATAAAAAAAATTAAACACCCTGTATACAATAAAAAATGTATGTTTAAAGTACCAAACCATTATTATTATTATTGTTTGTTCTACAACAAGTCATTACTTTTTTTTAATTACCTACCTTTTGTAGATTTTTAAATAAACATATATACTTTTGTTACAGGTCCCTGTCTTTCCTTGACCCAAGGATGAAATCCAATGGATGACCTGCCCCAAACAGGACTGCTGAACCGATAGAAGCAATTTTTAGCAAATACAGTGGATTTCGTTTATAACGACTTCAGTTGTAACGACCTTTTGGTTATAACGACATAACAGTCTTTTGAATTTAAGGAGTAATTTAAGAAAATTTGGCTGTAACGACTTCGGATGTAACGTCGATTTCGGTTTTAATGAACTATTAATTACAAGATGCTAGAAATCTCATACTGACTGATATTGCGACCGAGTCTAAACACAAAACTTTTTTATCTTTTGTTTACATTAAGTCAGCAGTTGTACTTAGTAATTGTTTATAAATGTTAAGATTGATAAAGTTAAATAAGTATAAGAATCAGCTACTGGGTACTTTTCTTGCTGTCTAATTTTCTTCTTCATTCTTTCTCTCTTTCTTTTTATACAGCGACTTCCGGATATAGCGACGGAATTTAATTGTCCTTTCATCGTCGTTATAAACGAAATATACTATATTTATTTTAGATAAATTTAAAAAGACTGTTTATAAACATAATCCGTTTATATTTTCCTTTGAACGCTTCTAGCATTTAGTTTTCAACTATTCGTTTATCACAGGAATTTTATAGAAATAATGATCTGAACATTTTATTGTTATTTAAATTAATTTCTTGGATGATGTTTTATAATTGTCAAGCTGTAATACTGCCAAATGAAGTCTCTTTTTAAGAAATAGCATGAAAATTCTGATTTTGTTTTCTAAAAATCCACTCGTTATACAGCGCCAACGATTTTCAGATCTTACTATGTTTTATCAAGATTTGTTGCTGTAAAGTTAGGTTTTTTTCAAAATCCGTAATTATTTTTTTAGATATTCTTTTTGGGACTCAAATTTTCTTTTCAGCAGTCGCAACCAAAATATTCTAAGCTTCAGAGTGCGCTCTTAATAACTAACCAAAAAAATTTATTAAAAGTTTGAGTAACAAAAACAAAAACCCTTAATAACTTTTTAAAAATGTTTCACAACAGTTGCCATAAGTACCAACAATTTATGAACTACAAAAAATTCCGAAATTAAGATCTTAGTTTCACTGAAACAGATGCAGTATAATAGCTCGTTAAATTTCAGATAATTCGATTTATAAGCTAGAAAGAGCTCATTTTGAAGCATTGAATATTGGTTAGATTTTTCGAAAACAATTTTTTAAAGTAAAAAAGTTTTTCAAAACTGTTTATCTCTCGATTTCATAAACACGTACTTAACTCGATAACTGATAGTTAAATTTCAAATTCTTTTGGCTAGGTATTAAAAACGGACTCTGAAGCCAAAAAGAATTTTTTGAAAAAATCTATACAAATACCGAAATTTGTCCATCCTGCGCATTTGTATTATTTTTTAAATTGGTAATTATAATAGAAATTGCTAGATAATTCACTTATACAGTAGTTGTCGTTGTTTTGTTAACTTTTGTATGTTTTATAAATAAAATAATACTAACTGTTAGTTCCACAAAATATTTTAAAAAACACACAATTTTTTCACCTTACTAAGGCTTCATGGATATTTTGATTCTTTATTATCATCATTACGTTCAATCACAAAATACTTCTTAGACAGTCTTAGTAAGACGAAACAATTATTGAGATGTTTTTAATATATTTTATAGAGACAGCTGTGAGTTTCATCAGGCATAAGAGTTAGCAAATTATCTTCTACAGTATGAGTACATTAACTAGCAATTTCCTGAAAAATTGACTCTCCTGATTTCATAAAGAAACACAAAGTTAACAAATACACAATTGTTAGTTTTACCTTATTTATTGTAGTTTATATAATCTTCCATCAAGAATTTATTTATTATTAATAATTTAAAAGTCTGTACAGACATTATTATAATTAACACACTTTTATTTACTATCACAGATATATAGAATTTTACCTAGTAACTACTAGGTACTGTAATTTGATTGTATTATTTATATGTTTAATAAAGTGATGTATTTATTTATTATCCTGTTTTTATTTATTAGCTTCCCTTAACCCATCATTATATTAAGCTTGAATAATGTGATACATTTTTGAAAGTTAGTAATACTACTTGATAATTTAATTTCGTAGCTAGCCATCCCAAACCCCTACCATCCGCCCCATAGATAAGAGATATATATACTATTGTAGATGTGAAACTTCTCTTGCGGCGATTTTAACGCCATCCCCTTAATTGATGAAAAGTAAAGATTACAGGTTCCTGTTTTAATGCGAGTGGTTTTCTTTTATATCTAAAATTTTTGATATTAATTGATTAAGCGAAACTTTACCAAGAAACAAACAATCTTCTTAAAAATTTTAGAAAAGAGTTTGTGACTTGACAAATTTTCATTTAAAATTCAAGTGTTTTAAGAAAATAAAAGATAATATCCATTAAAATTTTTATTACAATAAAACATAAATGATTACAATCAGGCCTATTCTGTAACTCAATAGAAATGTAGGCATCGAATCGAGATGTGGAGAGATCGTAATGTACCCACTTCTACTGCGTCTTTCAACGTCGATTTTTGGTATTCTGTAACTAAAGTAGACGACGCGACAATCGAAATTTATGATTTCTACAAGACGTTAGGTGAAAAACGCGGCAACACTGCATTTTTCATGCGAATATGGGCCTTAGTAACCATCTGACAGGTGGTTATTTTAACCTAACCGAACTAATAAAGCAAATTTGTGTTGAATACCGAGAATTGAGAGTGACGTACCCAAGGGTAAACCAGATGTCCAGTGAAACCCTTAGCAGGTAGTGAAATTCACACTGCCTTAAGAACCACTTTAAGCAGTAGGCGCATGTGCGAAGAGCTTTCTACCATCGAAATAACGATTTCGACAGCTTCCATGCAGTCGAAATGTCATATTTCGATGGTCGACTTTACATTTCGATTCGAGGAGTTACAGAATACCGATTCCGTACAATTTCTATTCTACCCCACCACTTCTATTCGATTTCAAGCATCTCTATTCGATTTGGAGTTACAGAATAGGCCTGAATAACGAATAAAAAACAAAATTAACAAAATCTGATTCTATAATAGTTATATGGGAGTGAAAAGTACTTGTTGAACAGAAATACCAAATTATCCAAAGCTTAAGTAATTTCATCAAAGTTAACAACAAATTTAAAAACAGATGCAAAACAAATTAATAAATATAAAGTATCGATAACAACATTCTCACGTTAAATTTTCATGGCCTTTTTATATTATTTAGTAACTAAATGACTGAACGAACTGTTATAAAACAACAACGTTGTGCAAGTAATATTTATTTGAATATTTTATAAGCATGAATAGCAGACTCGCAACAATACTGTTAAGTATTTAAATACAAATACAAATACTTTTGCTTTATAGAGTATTCGGAAACAAATACAAATAGCTTATTTTAATATATATTTAAATGAAAATATAAATACTCTTAAAGTACAAATACTTCTGGAAAATGTTCTCATGCCAATTATATAATTAGGCAAGTTTAAAGACTTTGCTAATTAAAAAAATATTTTTAAGCAGATGTATACCTACTTGTGAAAAATACATGATCAGTATTTAAATACAAATACAAATGCTTTACTAATAACTTTCCATCTAGAAATTACAATTGTATTATTATTTTACTAACAATAATTTATTGGAAAATTCACATGTAATTTAATATTTTCTGCTGAATTTAATTATTCTTAAATATTCAGAGAAACGGAAACGTAGTGGGGAAATCAAATAAAATACAAAAAATATTGTATTATTATTTCAATGAAGTGTTTAAAATATAAGTACAAATACTATATAATAACTATTTGTAAGTATTTGTATTTCAAAATAATTTACAAGTGTGATTAACATGTAGAATTCTAACTTCATTTTCCAATTTGGCTTCAAAATAATAAAAGAAGCATGAAAATATTAATTAAACAGTTGGTTGTCCTAGTGGTATCAGTCAAATTGATATACAACATAAAAAACGAAGTTTGCATGTAAATAAATAATTTTGTATGATTTTTTTTAAATAGTAGATCTAGTAAATAAAATAAATATATAAAGGAGACTGTGAATGTGTCATATAATGGAACATCTGTAAAAAAAAATCACTGGAATTGCAAATGCAAATACAGAAGACCTAGCATGACAGTCACTGATGTCTTATGGAGACATCCAGCATATCAACAAAAATACGTAGTACATAGTTAAACTTATGTCGTAATGGTATACCTAATAGCAGACTTACCCCCCATACACCACAAATTTTTAATATCCACATTAAAGGAGTTGTTAACAAAGTTTGTGGTGTATTTAGGTGAATTTCCTGGGTATTCTACAATTAACAAATGTAGTATATTTTTTAAGGCTAAACAGGAAAGTACATATACTACAATACTTTCTGTTTTCTTTTTGCCGAAATTGGACAGTTATATTGCAATATACACATATATGTATAGATTGGTAATAATACGTACAAGGACATTCTTATGTATTAGTTGTATAGATATCAGTAAAATTTCCAACGTATACAGAATGACTAAAATACGATATGCAATCGTGTAAGTGTGTTGATGTGTACAATTATGATAACAATACTATAAATAATATTAAATACACAACGAACGATAAAAGAAAATAAAATGATATTATTATATTATGATGCCTACTGAGCACCGAATTACCTCCATACATATTTGTATTTGATACAGGGCAGGGCCGCCGTAAGCGGGCGTGCAAAGCGTGCACCGCACAAGGGCGGCACGCTCAGGGGGCGGCAAATCGAACGACTTACCACGTACCTAATTCAAGTCATAGTCATAATACCCATTCCACCTTAAGTATAAGAAAATATGTCATAGCATGGAAAAAAATCCGACCGAATGACGTTAACACCGCCATCTATTGACATCAAAACGTCATCTGTCAACACAGTGATGAAGTTTTAGTAGGCCCCAAAATCAAATATAGAGTAGAGTTTTATTTTAGAGCCCTAGATCAGACAATAACTTCTTTAAAGGATAGATTCGACGAGTTAAAAACATTTACCGACGTTTTGGCTTTTACAGCAATAACTTATTTCATTATTCCAATGATGAGTTAAATGAACCATTGTAAAGATTTAAATTCGAAACTTAAAGATGATTCAAGTAGTGAATCAGACATTGACGGTATTGATTTACCTTTTTAATGAAATCATTGCATTAAAGTAGCATTTTGAAGAAAACTAGTCTTATAAGCCACAGATCCTATTAGAATATCTTTTTACCAATGACTTAATTTCAACATTTCCGAACACGGCAATAGCGCTAAGAATATTACTTACACTGCCAATTTCAGTTGGTGAAAGATCCTTCTCAAAATTAAATATTATCAAAAACGATTTAAGATTAACAATGCTCCAGCAAAGACTAAGTTATTTTGCAATAGTTTCAATTGAACATGAAATTTTAGACAGTTTGGATACAAGAAAGTCGCAAATGTAAAGGCAAGAAAAGTTAAATTTTTGTAAATAAACATTTAAGTGTAGGTATATGTTTTACACATCAGTAAACAAAAATAATAAGTGCTTAATTATTTAAAATAAATGTTTTATCTTCGTTAAGTTGTTTTTCTTTTTTCCCACCATAATGAGAAAACATTAATTATCCTTTTTTTTGACAAAACTCAGAGTAAATAGTTTAGCAGTAGGGCGGCATAATCGGTATTGCACGCAGGCGACGAAACAGCTAGCGGCGGGCCTGATACAGGGTGACCCAAAGTCAGCGGCCCATTTCTGAAAAATTGATGGTGGGACAATTTTATCAAAAATCATAAGGTAACTACGACACGTGATGTACATTTTTAACATATTTTCAATTGTGTAGTACTTCCGCTTATACCGGAACGTGACACTAACTTCCTTATTTTAAATGGAACACCCTGTATTTTAATGCACCATTGAAAATCTTTATTTATTTAAAGGTAAATTTTATAACATGTCCCTATCAGAAAAGTTACCAATTTTGGAACTGAATTATCATCTTCATATAAGTATATGGGGTATTTAGGAGATGTTTCTACAAGTTTTCACTGCAATCTACAGTAACTTTCCTATGTTAAATGAACATTCTGTATTTCTTTGCATAAACGGATGTAAAATTAAATTCTAAATGGAACGACGTGTTATGTTCCGATATGCCGAATGGTTTAAATGTCCAGATATGGGTACTTACCCTACGATAACGGGGAAACTTGGTAGCAAGAATGAGGTGGACTTGTACAGCACCATTCAAATGTTTTTAGTTGGGGGAGGGAAACTTGGTTGTAATTATGTATATGAGATGGTCGTTCAGAGAGAAGAGGTGGGTATAGGGGGTGACTCATAAGAACATTCAAGCGTAGCTTTTAGATACGGGCAGAGAAGTGCAGGTTTGAGGGGAAGGGGTTGGAAATTGCAAAGTTGAATGAATAAACCAAGGAAAACTTTTTGTCAAAGTAACTGTAACGAATTTTCTAGTCAAAGTATTTATTTAAACAATTATTTATTTAACACTATTTATAACACTTAAACACTAACTTAGAACTACCATTTATATCACAACAATTCACTTATTTATATAACAATTTATTTATATCACTTTGTCTATTATCGGTTTTAATTCGCGCACTGATGGTTTCTCGCAACTACTGTTTTTCGGTCCAAAGATGATCATTATATATACACCTTTCGAACTTTCTAGACAGGAACTCAAAGAAATCCTGAGTATTCCCGAATGATGAGTAATAATTAGAAAGTCCTCGATTATTCCAGAATTGAACTTGTTACTTGTCGCCGGAGAATGATTTACATCTTGTAAGTTGATAACACGAAAAGTACCGTGTGCGGTGTTTACGCCGTAAGCATGTTAGCGATAACAAGTACATGCCACAAATTGTTATCGCACACACGTACTGTGTCACTGGTCGCTACACTACCCCCTCCTTAAGGGTGATTCGTCCCGGATCACATTCTGCTCTTCCTTCAGAGGATCATGCCGGTACTTGCAGGTGGATCCGCTTCGACATACGGTTGTCAGGTGGAAATGGCAGTCAACGTTCTTCAATGGTGACGGTCCTCGTCGTGGATTTCCGGCGCACACCAAGATTTCTATTCCCGTGTATCGGAACAAAACCTCCAGCATGTTTCTGACCACCCTCCAATCCAGCCCATCGAGTCCACATCCGATCCTCGGTATTGCTAGCTTCAGGATGTTTGCATGCAGCAATTGCTCTCTTAGTTTTATCAGGGAGTCCCATAGGGAGAGGTAGGTAGGCTTCTCCGACGACTTGCTTTTGGTGACTAGATAGAAGATGGATTGGGTCCCACCGAGTAACTGCAATACTTTTCTTCCATCTTTGACCTGGTCGAGTAACATTGGTAGTCGCCCAAACTTCTTCCGACAGACCGTGGCAATCCCACGGCTCATGTCCAAATCCCTTGTCACACAATGGGCCAGCGAGTATTCCTTCGGGACGGCGAATAAGTCCTGCTGAACTTCGGTGGTGACTCCAAATCGGGCTTTACGGTGTAAGCTCTGTTCGGCCATAAATTCTTCGTACTGGGGCTCTGGCGATCGAGCCTGCACAACTCTAACTCGAGCTTCTTCGTGGTTGTCCCCAGCATATGGAGCCAGTCGGTTGAAGTGGACTTCTCTTGGTTTTCCATTGGGAGTACGTCTAATTCGGTAGATTACGTCATTGATTCGTTTGATAACTTTTTTACGGGCCTTCCCAATCTTGTTGCAGCTTCGACGAAAGACCCCTTTTACGCTTCGGATTACAAAGCCACACCAAATCTTCTTCATGGAATCCTCCATCAGTGGCCTTAATGTCATATGCGTCCTTCATCCGGTCACTGGCTATCTGCATATGGGAACGTATCTCGTCATGGATGTCGTCCAATCGTCTTCGGAGTTCACTGACGTAATCTTCTCCAGCCACGTCTTCGCCAGGTTTGCATCCGAACTTTAAGTCGCATGTTAGTCGCAACTCTCGACCGAACAGTACCCTGGCTGGTGTTTGTCCAGTGGTTTCATGTATGGAAGATCGGTATGCCAAAAGGAACAATGGCAGATAACGATCCCAGTCTCGCTGATGTTTGGAGACCATTTTGGACAGGTACCTGTTAATGGTCCTGTTCATTCGTTCTACCATGCCGTCTGATTGGGGATGTAGGGCTGTAGTTCGAGTCTTATGAATGCCCAATATCTTACAAATATCTTGGAATATGACTGACTCGAAATTTTGTCCTTGGTCGGAATGCAGCTCCAGTGGTGCACCGAATCGGGTGATTAACTCTTTTACGAGCGTTTCCGCCATTGTTGTTGCCGTCTGGTTTGGAAAGGCGTACACTTCAACCCATTTCGTAAAGTAGTCCATTGCCACTACGAGGTACTTATTTCCATCTTCAGATTCTTGGAATGGTCCGGCAACATCTATGGCAATTCTCTCGAATGGGCTGCCGACGTTATACTGAGATCCCTTACTGGCGGCGCACGTCGTGCACTTTCTGCACCAATCTTCCACGTCCTTCTTGCAGTTGACCCAGTAAAATCGTTCTCGTACTTTACCAAGGGTCTTCTTTACACCAAAATGTTCTCCTGAAGGGTCGTCATGGAGGCACTGCAGGACTTCCTTTACCAAGCTTCTCGGTATCACTAGATGACGTCTGCTTTCGGTGCCATCTTGGTTCTCGACCACGCGTTGTAGGAGACCATCTTCTTTTTTAATGGAATCCCATTGAGCCCACAAAGATTTTACTTCTGTTGACTTGGCAGCCACTTCCTGCCAGGTTGGTCTTCTGCCTTCTTTCTTCCAATCCAGGAACGGTTTTAAGAGCACGTCGGAATGTTGTTCTGCCTTAATGTTGTCGGGCTGCCACTGCTCGTCCAGGATAGTTATCCTCCTGACCTCTTCGTGTTCCTCGACGCGTTGACAGTGTTTACAATTATCCGGGCAAGGTCTTCTGGATAAGGCGTCGGCGTTTTTATGGCTACTTCCCGCTCGGTGTTCTATGTCAAAGTCGTACTCTTGCAGCTTCTCTATCCATCTGGCTACTTGGCCCTCGGGGTTCTTAAAATTCAGCAGCCATTTCAACGCGGCATGGTCGGTTCGTAGCAAAAACTTTCTTCCATAGAGGTATTTGTAGAAATGCTCCACACTTTTTACTACTGCAAGCAATTCGCGTCTGGTTACGCAGTAATTCCGTTCTGGTTTGGATAGAGTTCTGCTGAAGTAGCCGATCACTTTTTCTTCACCATTCTGTATTTGTGACAGGACCGCGCCAATTCCAATGTTGTTAGCGTCGGTGTCCAGGACAAACTTTCCAGTTGGTAGGGGATAGCTCAATACAGGTGTAGACGAGAGGGTTTTCTTTAGTTCTTCAAAGGCAGTTTGGCTGTCTTGCTCCCAACAAAATGATCTACTCTCTTCTGTAAGTCGAGTCAGAGGCTTAGCAATTTTAGCAAATCCGGGAACAAAACGTCTATAGTAGGTGCAGAGCCCAAGAAAGCTCCTGACTTGATGGACGTAAGCAGGTACAGGCCACTCTTGCACGGCCCTGACTTTCTATGGGTCGACTGAAACGCCGTCTCCGGATACTACATGCCCCAGGTAGTTGACGGTCTCTTGGAATAGCTGGCATTTCTTGGGGCTCAATTTTAGGTGGACAGCGCGAAGTCTTCGGAAAACTTCCTCCAAATTTTTCAGATGGTCGTTGAAGTCCTTCCCAACTTTGATGATGTCGTCGAGGTATACCAGGCAAGTCTTTCCAATTAGGCCAACCAAGACTGTTTCCATCAGTCGCTCAAAGGTGGCTGGTGCGTTGCACAACCCGAACGGCATCACCTTGAACTGCCACAGCCCCGTTCCAATGGAAAACGCTGTCTTCTCTTTGGCATCCCTGTCCAAAGCCACTTGCCAATATCCGCTCTTGAGGTCTAAGGTGGAAAATATCGTCGACCCTGACAGTGTATCAAGGGTGTCATCTATTCGTGGTAAGGGGTAGCTGTCTTTTTTCGTAACATTGTTTAATTGGCGGTAGTCCACACAGAAGCGTGTCGAGCCATCCTTTTTCTTGACGAGGACTACCGGCGAAGTCCAAGGGCTAGTAGAAGGTTCTATTACTCCGTCCCTTCGCATTTCACTTATGATGTTTTCAGCCTCTTCTCTCTTGGCCAGTGGTAGCCTCCTGGGTCGCTGACGGATGGGTTGGGCCTCGTCAGTATTTATTTTGTGCAGGACGGCGTTGGTTCGTCCCTTCTTGCCACCTTCTACTTCAAAGACGTCTTGGTATTCTTTTAGTAATCCTTTTATTTGATGGCGTTGGTTAGGATTGGATTTGTCACCTGCTTTCTGACACAATTTACACAAGGCTTCTGGTAGGCGTTGTGAGTCTTCCGTTCTTGTTTCTAACTTCCTGACTTGGGATGGTACGGTGTCCTCAGTAGTGAGCTTAAATTCTTCTCCGTTTAAGGTTACGACTTTTCTTTGGAGGTTCAGACAAAAGTTATATTTCCGAAGCACGTCCAAGCCCAGAACGACGTTGTCTTCAATTTCGGCTACAAGCACGCAGTGTCGGAAGGAGGTCTTTCCTATGCGGATCTTGACGTAGCTTTCACCATGGACATTTACCGTTTCCCCGGTGGCCGTGCGTAGCTTCCATTGGGTCGGTTGAAGCTTGTTTGTTATCACATTGGCTCGTATAATCGTCCTGCTTGCTCCGGTATCCAATAGGAACGAACACCGTTTCCCATTTATACGTCCCGTAAGAAAAAGGCTATCAGCTCTATCTTTCATTGTTTTTGTCAGTGCGACTAGACTTGGAGCTTCTTGCTCCGGGATCGAGGTTTGCCCCGCCGGCGCCGCGCCAATCCTGACTAATTCCGGTACGCGGGGCTTCTCTTCTTGAGGAGCAAATCTTTCGCTCTTACAGCTGCTTCTCACGTGGCCTAACTTTCCACAGTTCCAGCACCTGATTTGTCTGGGCTTCCTTTCTACTTTAGCCATTATTCGGCGAATCATCTCTTCCAGTTTATCTTCGTCCAGACCGGCTGACTCTTCTTTTAGTTCCCACACTCGACATTGTCGTTGCGACGCCTGTTTGACGACGTCGTATTCCAATGCTCGGGCCAATGTGTCTACCAAAGTCCCTAGGCGGTCCAGTCGGAGTTGCTGTTGAATTTCGTCGTCCTTTAGTCCGTCAATAAATGCGTCGACGGCCAATCTTTCCAGGGTATCATCGGCCGTACCCGGATAGGCGAGCCGGACTAACTGTGCGATATCTGCCTCGTATTCCTGAAGACTTTCTCCTGTCTTCTGTCGTCGGTTCTTTAACTGCACATGCTACACAGGTGTAAGATGTGCTTGGCCATATCGCATCTCTAATCTTTTTACTAGCCGATGGTAGTCCAGTAATTCTTCCGGTTGCAACGTGTTCAGAATTTCGCCAGCACCATCACGCAGAGCAAGGGCAAGCGAAGAAGCTCTCTCTTCTAACGTCAATTTGTACGCTTTCGCAGCTACCTCGAATTGTGGAAAAACGTGGTCCATGATGTTTTTCCGTCAAACGTAGGTAGCTTCATATGCACCTTGGATGAGATGACCTGTTCTTCTTTTACGTCGGGGATTTCTTTGCTGTCAACCACGCTATGTCTCTTTTCCGTAAGTTGGTGACTGGTCTCTCGTTTTCCCAGATTCAGAACCATTTCTTCCAGCTGGGCTACTCTTTCGTCGAAAGTCCCCAACTTTTTGTTTATTTCTTCTCTAGTTTCTTCTTCGAATTTTTCCAGTTTTTCTTCCAAATTTCCTTCGAATGTTTTTAATTTTTCTTCCAGGACTTTTGAATTTTCCTTTAATTCTTCAAGATTCCTTGAATTATCATTTAATTTTCTTCCAGAACTTTTGAATTTTCCTTTAATTTTTCTTCCAGATTTTCATTTAATTTTTCTTCCAGGTATTTTGAATTTTCATTTAATTTCTTTTCCAATTCGTCCTCAAATTCATACGTGCTGGGGTCGAAACCTTCTCGTAGCAAAGCCTCCTGGAGCCGTTTCTGTAAGATGTTCTTGGTACCAGACGTATCTTCGTCTCGCTCTTCCAGTTCGCTTTTCAATTCGACGACTTTCAACTCGAACAACTTTTTCGGCATTTTTATTTATTTTGTATTTTTATTACACTAGAAAATTCTCCGGAGGTCGATTCGCAGACCCCACACCTGACACCAATTGTAACGAATTTTCTAGTCAAAGTATTTATTTAAACAATTATTTATTTAACACTATTTATAACACTTAAACACTAACTTAGAACTACCATTTATATCACAACAATTCACTTATTTATATAACAATTTATTTATATCACTTTGTCTATTATCGGTTTTAATTCGCGCACTGATGCTTTCTTTAACTAACTGTGTCTCGGTCCAAAGATGATCACTATATATACACCTTTCGAACTTTCTAGACAGGAACTCAAAGAAATCCTGAGTATTCCCGAATGATAAGTAATAATTAGAAAGTCCTCGATTATTCCAGAATTGAACTTGTTACTTGTCGCCGGAGAATGATTTACATCTTGTAAGTTGATAACACGAAAAGTACCGTGTGCGGTGTTTACGCCGTAAGAATGTTAGCGATAACAAGTACATGCCACAAATTGTTATCGCACACACGTACTGTGTCACTGGTCGCTACATAACGTTCATGTACTGTGTATTATGTAAGCCAGACAGTGGAGTGTTAAGTGTTAAGGTTCCTATCCTCCTACGTCACCTAAAACTTAAAAAGTAATATTTTTTCTATGATATATGTAAATGAACTGATAAACCCACTTTTGTCTATATTCCAGGGAAACCAAACTTCTTATCAGTAACGTTAATTGGAAGGAGGGAGACGAGGGAATTTTTACCCTCCACAATGTAAACAATTTAGTACAAAGTAAATGCAAGATCAATTGAATAAAATTTCCACCTTTTCACTCTCCGCACTTCAAATTTCAATTTTACTCATTGTGCCTATATGAATCCACTCCCAACTAAAAAAACTCCTCCACCCATTTAAGATTGAGATAAAGATCTAGACAATTACTCGCTCAATGATTGGAGATACTAACTAATAAACAATTGAAAAGGAAAATTCGAAATTGAGAACCAACATGGGGATAAATTTAGAATATTTATTGCTGTCAGTAAAAAAGTGACAAACTGGTACATACATATCTATTCATTAGTTCATTCGACTACTCAACAAGAACAAAAAATTAACAAATAAATTCAAATATACATACATACTTCGTACTTTCAATATTGTAAAAGATTTACCTATCGAACAAGAATGTTGTGACCGGAAGTAGCTATCAATAGTTTAGTATATGAACAAATAATCTTAAGATAAAAAAAATGCAGCAGTAATTTCTCCAAAAGCATTCTACTTCATTCTTTATTTGTTGACAGATTTTAGTGGTAAAACGGGAAAATATGAAAACATAATAATTGTAATAAGAAACCAAAAAGAGAACTTTATCATTGTATAATAATAATACCCAAATTATTATATGGTACCTATTTGTGTGTTGTGGTACCCAATACCTTTACCAATATATTTTTAACGATTTTACACAAAACCAATCGAAACTAATGAAAGTATGTATATCAAATCAAATCTTTGAAATTACTGTTATTTGATAGTCAAACTCCGTGAAGTATTTTGTAGGTATTCATTGTAAATACACGTATTTACGTACCCACAGTAGCTACTTCTTATTTACATCGTTTTCGAAATAACCTTTCTACCACTTTTATTGAAATCTTTTAAAAAACAATTGTTTAAAATGTACCGTTTATTTATACATACCTTTTTAATTTCTCTTTCATCTGCCTTTCTTGTTTTTATTGACACTTAATTTCACTTTTTCACATATTTTAATAATTTTTATTCATCAACCGAAACAAAATAATTTGAGTGATCCTTTTAATCAATTTTAAATGTAAATCTACCGGCATTCCGGCATTCGCCGGCGCCGAAACATGCATATATATATATTGGGGTTTCCCTTCCCTCGCGATAGCATGTAGGTAAATTATAGTATTATCTATTATAGTTTCATTGCCTACCAATGTACCAATATACCAATTAAAGCTTATCTAATTGTTAATCTGTTTTATAACGAAATGCTTCTTTACTTATGCAACCCATCGTTCCTCTTGTTAAATTTTTAATTTTCTTAAAACCCTTACCGCCACATCTCCTGTCGTTCACCTCGTTCGATTTTTCACTTTCTAGAACCCCTGGCGCTCCCGCTCTTAATTGATGCAAACTTTGACTTTCAGATCTACTATAGTATATATATCTCTTATCTATGATCCGTCCCTCTTCTTCTTCTTAGGTCTCTGATTACTGGGTTGATTCGGAAATCTCTACCCATTGGGACTGATGGTTTGAGGTTTGTTAATTAATTAATTAATTAATTAATTAATTAACTAATTAATTGATGATCAGATTGGTTGTTTAGAATAGGGTGTTGTCGACCGCAATGTGTCGAGGACGCCTACGTTGACGGCGGCAGTTATCAGGGTCATACTGGACGGTTTTTCTAACCAATTGGTTGGTGTGTGTTTCGGCCTTGGCAAGGAGGGTAGATGCTAGATGAGAAGCTATCCTTCTTATCGAGGGAACTTCCAGTTCCCTGTGGATCTGTATATTGGACATGTACCATGGGGCATTGAGTATGATTCGTAAGAACTTATTTTGGATGATCTGAATTTTGTCAAGATGAGACTTAGCTGCGAAGCCCCAGGTGGTAATACCATATATGAGAAAAGGTCTGATAACTGCGATGTATATGGTTCGCTTGATGCGGAGACTGAGATGGGTACCTTTAAGCAGTGGATAGAGCTGGCGAATTAACACTAATCCAAGTTGTTTCCACCGGTTGGTGTGAGGAGCCCAAGTAAGTCTTTTGTCAATTATAAGGCCTAGATACGATGCTTCAGGAGACCACTCAATGCGTACTCCATTTATTAAGAGGCGTGTTTCCAGAGGGATTCTGGTTTTAGTATAGCAGACTGCTATGGCCTTGTCTTCATTCACTGCTATTTTCCAGCGGCGCATCCAGTTCAGGACTTCGTCAAGTCGACGTTGCAGGAGACGGGTCCCATGATTAGTCTTTAGTGACGTGGTCGCAAGGGCAGTGTCATCAGCATAAAGAGCTGTGAAGGTCGAGTTGCTCTTCGGAAAGTCGCAGAGATAGATGGAGTACAGTACTGCTCCTAGAACTGATCCTTGTGGAACACCGGCTCTAATGGGTCTTACGGTGGAGAAGGTTGTCTCAAACCGGACTGTGAAGGAGCGGTTAATCAGAAATGATCGGATTATCTTCACAATGTTGGTTGGGATTTCAGCCCTAACCATTTTATGAATTAGTGCATTCTGCCAAACACGATCAAAGGCTTTTGATACATCTAGGTAGGCTACAGATGTGCTGCGGCGACGATTGAAGTTCGAGCAGATGTGCTCAACTAGCCTCAGGGTTTGAAGGTCGCAGGAGTGCTGTGAGCGGAACCCGAATTGTTCTAGGGGGATTAGTTCTAGTTCATCGATCTGTTCTTGGAGCCGAGATAGGAGAAGCCGTTCCAGGAGTTTGGAGAAGGTAGATAAAAGGCTGATTGGCCGATAACTGCTGGGGAGTTCCAAGTTTTTCCCTGGTTTCGGTATTGTTATGACGGTAGCGTGCTTCCATGGTCGTGGGAAGTAGTTTAAGCGTAGACAGGCGTTTAAGATTGTCAGAAGTTTCATGCGCGACTTTTTGGGTAGTCTCTTGATGGACAGATTACCGATGCCGTCAGGTCCAGGGGCCTTCCGATTTTTCAGTCTTCCAATGTGTGAGTGTAGCTCCTGAAGAGTGACATGGCGAAGGGGGGTTGGTTCTGCACTGTCAATTGTCTGTACGCTGGTCAGGACTTGATGGTCATCATCAGGATCTGGCATGATGTTATTTTCAGTGCATTGTTGTTCTGTGCTAGTGGCAAGGACCTCAGCTTTATCCGGATGGGAATACACTGGGCCGTTTGGGCCATGAAGTGGAGGAACTGATTGCCGTTGGGTTTTTAATGTCCGGACTATTTTCCAAACACTAGTGTGGCTATGATTGAGTTCGTTTAATTTCTGAGCCCATTGGTTGCTTTTGTAGTCTGAAAGTGCCGCTTTTAGTTCATTCCCGAGTCTGTTGGCTTGGGAAATGTCTTGGGGGTAACCTGTGCGTTGAGCTCTCTTCTGGGCGCGACGTTTCTCGGTTATTAACAAATGGAGTTCGTTTGGCAAGATGATCGGTATTTTGCCATCTAACTTAATAGTTTTTGTGCAGTCGCGGATGGTAGAATTTATTTCATCTGTTAGAGTTGCAATTTCATGGTTCACATCTTCCGGGGAGGTGAGAGGACGTATGGAGGCCGTGCGTTGCTGAAGGAGAACTGTGAATTTGTTCCACTGGATGTATTTTCGCTCATGGTTTGCGAGTTGTCGGGCAATAGGGAGATGAAGTCCGATGGCATTGTGGTCGGAGGTGAGCTCAGAGTAGATGTGAAGGTCAATGTTTAGTGGAGCGTGTCTGCTGACACCAATATCGAGGATTTCAGAGCGTCCATTTCCGAAATGGGTGGGTCCGCCAGGGATGTGAAGCTGAATGTCTCGATGTTCGAAATAGTCAAGTAGAGCCCGGCCAGAGTGATTCGTTGTGTGACATCCCCAGGAGATATGCTTCGCGTTGAGATCACCCAGTAGATATGTTGGAGTTGGCGAGTTGAAGAAGATGTCCAAATCGGCCATTTCAATGGTTTTGCTCGGGGGACAGTATGCAGCCACAAGTTGAATTGGACCATCAGGAGTTTCCAGTTGGATCGTTGTATTTTCAATTTGTGAAGCTCTTGTTGGGATGTAACAGTGGGAGATGTGTTTTTTGATAAGTATGGCTGTGCCACCACCTTGTTGACGAGTCCTATCGCTGCGGTGTACAACATAGTTAGGCAATGTGAAGCGGTTTCCTGGACGAAGCCAAGTTTCGCCCAGGAGCATGACGTCCACGTTCATGTCGTGTAAGAAGATCTCGAGTTCAGGCTTTTTCGGGGTGATTCCAGCAGCATTCCAGTATGCTACTGTAAGCGGAGAATGTTGATAAGGTAGGGCGTTTATGATGATGATTGTTGGGCGTTAGCGCCAAACATTTTTCCTAACTTGTGTGCCATTTCTTGGAGTTGGCCATACATTTGTTGGAAGCTGCGGAAGAGCTCCGGGAGTGACATGTCTTCGACTGATGGGGAGGTGGTGGAAGCAGATTTTGCTGCTGCAGAGTATGATTTTGCTGGGATGGTTTCTGAGACTTTAGAGTTGTCTCTTCTTAGTTGCGGCCAGAATTTGCACCCCTTGTAGGAGGCAGTGTGATTCTCGCCGCAGTTTGCGCACTTGGGAGGGGTGTCCTGTTCCTTTGTACAGAGCTGATACTGATGATCACCTGCGCATTTAACGCAGCGAGGTTTCGCGTTACACCGACTCTGTGCGTGTCCAAAACGGAGACAACGGAAGCATTGGCTGGCTGAGGTTTTTGGGTGCTGGGGCTCGACAGATATAACGACGCTGGTGATGCGTGTCAGCTCGTATATGTTCTTCTCGACCTTTGGAAGGATCGCTAGAACTAGGGGCATCGGTGTTTTGTCCTTTCTGCGTAATATAACCACAGAGGTAGGATGAAGCCCTAAATCAATCAGTTCTTGGTGGACTGCTTCAACGAGAAGGGGTTCCGGGATGCCTCGGAGGACTACGTGGAGCTGCTTCTCAGATGGCAGTAGGAAGGTGTGATATTCGGCTTGCATTGATTCTAGCAACTTGATGAAGCCACGGAAATCGTCCGGGGAACATGGTTCGATGCGTACGCCTTCTGAAATGGTTTTGGCTTTTGCATACTTTAGTTTGTGGGTGTTGGCTTTTTGGGATATTTCTAGCCACCTGGACTTATCGTGGAGGATGATTGGCGGAACTTTTTCAGTAACTGGTAACTGGTGTGGAGTTAGATGTTTTATTCTTGATCGAAGTTTGGCTCACTTTCGGAGTTTCATTTGGAGTTTGCGGGGGGTTCAAGGGCAAAGAGTTCAGTTGGGGAGTTTCCAGCTCATGTGGCGATGTACTTGATGCTTGTAGAGGCTGTGACTTCATTTGCCGGAGGGTCATTGAGCCACAGGGTTTCCTGTGGTATGTTTTTGACGTTTTGTCCTCATCATGTGTCATCTCAACTTCATTTTCTTGATTTAAGGCTTCAAAACGGTTTCCGAGAGGAAGTAGGTCGGAGTCAGGTTTGGGTGCTGGGTGGCATGGTTTCTTCCTTTTAGAGGATGTGGAGATGTACGATTTCAGTGATTCTTCGCTGGAGTTATCAGAGAAGTCGTCGTCGTCAAGAATTTTCCTGGCTGTTTGTTGTGATGTCAACATATTAATTTGCGCAGTGAGCGCATTGATTTGCTCTGATTGCGCTTTTAGCTGATCGCCCTGTGCGGATAGGTGACTCAACAGTTCGGTTAAACGTATCTGAAGTTGTTGGTTTTCAGCGCGAAGTCGCTGAGTTTCGTCATCAGGCCTGTTCATTGTATGGTTTTTGGGGTCGTCCGACACCGCACGGCCCGAGGATAACAAAATGGTCCAACGTCCGATTGGCGTTGATTAGGTTACTTAGTTCGCCCAACCCACCAATCACAGCGATGGTCACACACACGTACCGATTTGAGAATACAAAGTACAGCAGAGAACGCAAGTTTACTCTTACGCGCGTGTAGGGAATTGGAATGCTATGCAGTTATTATGTCCGAGAATACGTCTATTCACTTTGAATGATCTAGGTCGACCCGATCCGTCCCTTAAGAAAAAAAAAAAAAGAAACTTGGGTGTTTCATTCCCACCAATATTGGTGGGCGGGCTGTCCCCCCCCGGCCTACACTCTTGTGCAAAGTCGGGGGGGTAGGGCGGAAGGCCCTCTTCAGCCTCCTTTAGGAATCGTGGGAATGGGTGGGTGGTGGTGTGGGGGAAGAAAGATGAGACGGACGAAATGAAGGCAGAAGAGAAATGAAAGACTATCTGTGGAATATTACTACCCCAGCATTTGCCTAAATGATCCAAGGAAACCACAGAAAAACTTGGACCAGAGTAGCCGGCCCCGGAATCGAACCGGTGACCTCCCGAATGCTAAGCAATGATCTAGACCACTAGACCATGCCGCTCGGTCCC
Organism: Agrilus mali; assembly: GCA_029378335.1. NCBI lineage: Eukaryota > Metazoa > Arthropoda > Insecta > Coleoptera > Buprestidae > Agrilus > Agrilus mali. Next base: position 7,508,206 of record CM055664.1, read on the forward strand.
GTCCCTTATAGCTAGCTTGAGATTCATAAATATACGATTTCAAAAGCAGTACTGTTCATCGACGAGACGCCATCTATTATCAAATTATAAAAGTTCTATTTAGTGTTGTTATTATTAATTTTTACAGAATCCTCCACTACACTAGCACCACCTATGAACTATTAGCTGAAATAAAACAAGTATAAATATTTTACAGATTTATTAAATTATTAATACGTTAAGAAAATACATGTTTGGATGACTGTAAAAACAACAAAGTTAATTAGTAATAATTTTCAAATAGATTTCATATTTACATACTACAAATAAACTTACAGTCCATGTTCATGGATGGAATCGTACCGCGAATTTTCTTATCAGTTAATTGTCCTTAAATGCAAACGAATATCTGAAATAATAAAAATTAGTTAGTAATAATTGTAAAATAAGGTTTTTTGATAATTATAAAATACAAAAGAGAAGGATTGTAAAATTATAAATAAACAAAACACTGCTATACTTTTAAACATGCAAATTATTAATAAAGAAACCAAATCTTACCTAAAAAATACTGCAAAAGACAATGGTCCAAACGGCATTACACTATAAATAAGTTTGGGGATTGAATTTGGCTAAAACCACTGCAAACCTGCAAGAAAAAAAATATACTTATACAAATATGTAAAACATTGGGAGTGTAATAGAAAAAGTTAAACAATATACATAGTTGAAATACATTGTTAAGGAAGATTTGGGGAAGAAGAGAAAAAAAAATTAAAAGTAGATTCGAATAGGAGGATAATGCTGTCCAATGCAACAATTACAAGTAGAGATTTGGGGATTGAAAGAATATGAGCAAGTAGAAGAGGATTTCTATAAAAAAAATACTTCAGGTAGGCACTATATTTAGAGAGAAGTATACTGACAATATACTACGAAGTTAAACAAAATGCTGGAAAATAGAGGAGAAAACATTATAAGGACTACGAAAAGAAAATAGGATTGCAAAAAATCTAAAAAAAATCTTATGTGTAATAGCTATGTAAATAATTAGTATAAACTAGTGACGAATTTGAATTTTGAATTTCAAATTTTACACCAAGAAAATAAGGGACACAAATTAAATCTCCTCGAATCCTTTGAAATCAATAAATATATTATTCAAAAACTTATCCTCAACGACCAAATAGATATTAACAATTCACCACTATTAAATATTTTCATCCCCACTTAATGGTTATTGTATATAGTATAGTTGTTACTTATTCTTGTTTTTGTACATTTCATCACCTGATGAAGCCTTTGTAAGGTGAAACGATTCGTCGTGATTTATTACAAAAAATTTTTTAAACTCTTACAGTTGTGTTTTATTTCCTACAAGGTTAATTTCACTAGGTTCTTTTTAAGTTTTATTAAATTGTAAAATAAACAAAACATGGCCGTAGGATATTTATGCATAATAAATAATAAATGATATAAGACACTATGAACTTACATGGATAGGTAATTTGTAATCCACAACTTTATAAAACAGATTTATGCCACCCCTGTGTAATTTGCGATAGAACCAGAACATAACACAAAAATACATTTAATTACATAAAGGTATAAAATGATAACGAACTACGCCCGTTCCGTATTATTATAAACAAGTTTATACCTTCGTGGTTACTAAACGTGTTGATCGGCTTGACTTTGGAATAAACTTGAGTTCGTGTATCTTCGGTCCACAAAAATGTGATAAACAAGTCGATGCAAACGATTTTGAGACAAATGATAAACAACTGGAATATTAATAGATATTATTAAAACTTACAAATTAACCTATGAAATTAATAAACCATAAAAAACAGGATTAGGTAATTAAACAATAAAATTAATGTAGCTAACTGGAACTAACATAACTATTACAAGAAATATATATATCAGTATAATTATTTTGAATTACACGATAAGGTTTTTTTCTAAAAAAATACGACCATATTATACGGGGGTGTTTATTAAAAATTATTTCTGTTTAAAAAAAAAATAACAAAGTGACAAAACTTTATTCATTTTCCTTGCAAAATTCAGTTCTCAAAATAGCTTGCAGTAAAAAATTAAATAGTTTGGAGCCGAAGGAATTAGATGTTAAAATATTTATTTTTTGATGTGTGAACAAATAAAAAAATTAAAAATTTTCAAAAATTCTGATTTCATAACTTCTCCGATTATAAACAGATACTCATTATAATTTTTAATTATTTTGGCATAAAAATGTTATCTAACTGACTATTATCTACGTAATACAAAATTTAAAATATTTCAATCAAGTACAACCAAAACTAAAGTGCATCTTACATATTTAACATCCTACCTACATACACTACAACAGATAATACAAATATAAAAATTAACTTAATTTAAAAAAATTACGATGCTGCTTCGACGGATACAGTATCTTCGTCACCGGTTACTGGAGATTCTGTAGCGGAAGTGGTACTTGATCCGGAAGGAGTTGTGACACTAGTACTAGGACTTCCGGCTGGCTTGCTAACCGCTGTTGTAGTACCTTGTGTAGAAGGCCCGCCAGGCTTTACTTGACCGTTGCCTGCACCGAACGGAGGGGCAACAGGAAAATATCCAGGAGGTGGAGGATAATAAAGTGGGAAATACTGAGGGACATAGGGCGAAGGTGTGTAGTGCAAAGGATATCGAGGAGCTGAAAATGGACTTATTGCTCTAGTAGGAAACGATGGATAGCTAGCATAATGGGACTGGGGGAATATATTGTGGCCAAAACCAGGGTTGAAGTAAGTGTTGGTGTAAGGGGAATACGGTTGACCGAAAAATTGACCTTTCACTACCCACAGACAAGTCGTCAGTAAAAGTATAACAAACTAAAAAGAAATAAATTTAAACTGAATTATTTCACGTTCCCAACACACTATAATAATTTTTTTTTTTTTTTAAATTTATATTGTACTGCATCAAAAAAAGCTTAAAAATTCATCATAATTAATTTTAGAAAAATTCTTGAAATTGATTTGGGTGCGTTTGATTAAATCTTTTACAAAAAATTATATTAGGTATAATAACAAATTTTATTTACCAAATTGTGTTTTAACATCAAATATAAAACGATTAATGATGGCGATGGACTAATATAAAATATAACTTAATTCTTGAACAAATTTGTTTTCATTAACATGTCAATAAATTAGTTTCGTTTACTCATTAATCATTAATATTTATTACCTGGTTTTGTTCGAGTTATTAATTTCATTTTTAATTTTTTGTGAGAAATCTACTATTTGTGTTATGAATTGTTATTTTTTTTTTATAATTTAATTCTGAAAATAGAACACACTATTTAAAAAATCCAAAATTGAAATTTTGTTACCCTCCCTAAAAAATTCAAATTATTGAACGAAATGATTAATTAAAAGTATACTTACTACACGGTGCACACCTTAAAATTTATTGTCATATTATAATTTATTTAGATTTTTTTTTATTTAATTAGAAACAGCAATCAAGAAACGCTCCCAAATTCTTTAATCCATAAAATTTGCACTACTTTTTATTTATCACTACCTCAACTGTATCACACATACACAACGAATAAGTATAAAAACTGGCTAATTTGAAACAGAAATGACCTGTTGATATATGACACTTTCAATGAAAAATTTCGCTACAAAAGTTCTCCACAATTTTAAGCAGTTACGAAAGACTTACCTTCATTATAGCCGACATTTACTGCTCATATGGAGATCAAGTTTACCTTTGAATCCAGCCACTTCGATCACTTATATATATACTTGTCCACCCGACATGCAACACTTTATTTACCAAATATCACTTACAATTAGACACACCTACACACATATACATACATGCACACACGTAAAACACGTCCGGAACATATTCTCCCCAACCAGTTTTTTTTTTCCTTTTTTTAAATTTTTGGACCAACTTTATTATATTGTGTGTGTTATTTCTCTTTCCTGTAACTTATCGTTTTAAATTATTTTTTTAACGATAGTTTACAAAGTGTCTTGCACCTACAGTGTTTGGAAATTAGCTACCAATATTTTTATTTCAAAAATTCCCCCCTAACCAAATTTTTTTTTAATTTTTCGACCAATTGCTATATAGGGGCCTAACTTATCCTTTTAGATAATTCTTAATTAACTAAAATTTTCAAAAAGATTAAACTGTACCCACTATGTTTACAAATTAATCTGCCCATGAAGTGTTCATAATTTTTAAAAATTATCTGCAAACCATAATAATAATAAATAATTTTTCGACCCATTTTTTTGTACATTTTCTTACAGCTAATTGCTTCAAATATGCTTCTTAACAACGATTTTCTAAAAGATTAAATTGTAGATACATTAAATATTTGCAGAGCAAGATTTTATCATTTTTAAAAATTCTCCCCCCAACCATTTTTTTAATAATTTTTTGACCAATTTTTGATAACTAAGTGTTAATACCCTTTCGTGCAGCTTATCCTTTTAAATACGTTTTTTAACCATGATTTTCTAAAAGATTAAATTGTACCTGCAATACAAATAAAGAGCAAGGTTTCATTATTTTAAAAAATTATCCCACAAACAGATTTTCATTTTCTTTTTCGACCATTTTTTATAGGTGCGTGTTATTGCCCTTTAAATTATTTTTGTATCAATGAAACTGAATTGTACCTACAATGTTTGGAAATTACCAATAAAGAGCAAGGTCTTACAATTTTTAAAAATCGAACATGAACCCATTCTTTTTCAACCTTGAATCATTTTGACAATTTTTTATAGTAGATATACGTCAATAATATTAATTAAAATCTTCAGCTCCATTTCTCTTCTTCAACGTTTGCTAAAGTTGTTCTTTCCTTCGCAATCTATCTATCTATGCATTACGTCATTTTACTCAAGTTTACCTTAGCTTACTTTACTTAAGTATTCTGGTAACAGAAAACGAATTGATTTTTGAAGTATTACCTAAAGCTCCAAAAGAAGGTTGGAATTATCAACAATATTTTACAACTAGGAAATTAAAATTTATTTTTTCTGTTCTCCTCCCTATAGATAGATGGTTTTTGATAGTGTATAACGCCAAACAAGGTTCACCTTTCCGATCAACGCACTAAAAGCTTCAAATGTTAATAATTTTTAATCATACCTATTTTATTTTGATACGTAGCATGAAACTTTGATAACTCTCTCTTTATATTTATGTTTAAAAACCAATGTTTTTTTTTTACATCGTATTAGGCACTTTTTTAATTTGGAACTAATTAATAATAGTATCGTAACAATAATTATAAAAGCTATTAACCTTTACTGCATCAATTTTGGACGATAATGAAAGATAATGTCAAATTATGCCCCGAAATGTTCATACTCATTATGTATAACGAATCACGCTGTAATTACCAACACCCAAACCTACGAAGGAAAGTTAAGTAAGTAAGTGATATTATTTAGCAAGTTTGACAACACGAAACAAATGTCGAGGTCGAGTCTTTTAGTCCACAAAGGTCCTATTTATCACGTAAAAAAATAATAAAAACTCGTGCTATACTTAAGAAAGTCAAGTAGGCATTATTTTTTTATATAAGTACCTACACATAATTTTCAAGTGTTTAAAATATCTTACGTAACATAACAATGTTACACATTAGTTAAAATGTACCCTGAACATTTATGTAAATTACAAAACGTCTACATATGTGACTGATTAAAAATGAAGCATATGCATACATAATGCCTCAAAAAAAACCAAATGGATATTACGGAGCATAAATATAAGTGATTTACTGAAAATTTAAATATGGCGGATGGCAGCCATAATGACTTATTAAAGTTGAACAAAAGCGACATAAACCTCAACAAAATTAGTATCTAATGAACTTTCCCTTGAAAAAAACACTTTATTAATGTTTTGGAATTGTATTTTTAACACGAAAAGGCTTATTTGGAATAAATGAATTCATTAAGTGCCTTTTATAATATTACATTGTTGCGTATTAGTTAAAATGGACCCTGGACATTTATGTAAATTACAAGACGTTTAATATGACTGATTAAATATGCACCATATACTAAGTGTTTAAAAAAACCTAAATATATATTAAGAAGCATAAAGATAAGCGATTTACTGGAAATTTCAATATGGCGAATGGCAGCCATAATGACTTATTGAAGTCGAACAAAAGAGACACAATTCCCAACAAAATTAGTATCAAACGAACTTTTCCTTAAAAAAGACACATTATTAATGTTTTGGAGCAATATTTTAAACACGAAAAGGCTTATTTTGTATAACTGAGTTCATTAGGTTCCTTAATGATTTTTTATGAGTTGTGACCATCGTTGTATGGTTTACAAAAATCGACACAAATCAATTTATGATTCTTAATACCAATAATAATTTATTTATTGCTATCTGCTAATTGCCAAGAAAGAAGATATTTTAAAAAACCTGATACCACGCTGGTTCGTTAATGATGTTAATTAGGTAATCTGTAAATTCCATAATTTGTTATTAAAAATATTGAGAGCAGAAAAGGAGATGAAGAGTGCGAAAAATTAAAAGAAAATGTTGCTGCCGTCAACCTTGAGATCAGAAAGAATGTCGAGTAAACGTTTTGGCGATAATTATGTTCAGATGACACTAAAAAAAATATAAAAAACTTACTCGATGAACCGGTTATTTCTCGTACAGATTTTTCGATCTATTTCCGTAACGGGTGAATTTTTTGAAGAAAAACGATTTTTTAAATTTAAAGAATTGCTCTTCAGAAAGAGTTGGCCAATTGGAATTAAATGGCAAGGCCTCAAACAGGCGCGAATGAACTTACAAATGGATTGCATTAATTAATTACATATCTCCAGAACTAGCAAATAAATAATGAGGGTACATAATCGAATATAAAAAAAGAAACATAATAAGCCCACTAAAATTTAATTTATTATTTTGTTTAAATATTCTTTTTAGAGAAGCTTGATTTGTTCTTAATGGTCTTATTGACCAACCTCTCAAAGTTCTCAGTCTACGTTTTCTCTGTATAAATAATTTATAAATTGTTTACATGCACTTAGAGGTGTTGTTTTTCATTTTTCTTTCAAATTCCACCACTAAAATTATGTAAACGGTAATTTTGTTGTATCGTTACATTTCCGATCAAGTTGATGCATTTATATATCAACGGTAAGTGCTCGCCGGACTTCTTAGCAACTCTACATTAGTACATAAACCTAATCGTTTTCCGCAATAAACTTCCGGTTAAGTTCGTCTAAAATTGCAACAGTCTTGTGTGCCATACGAAATACTTTGAAACTCACACTGTTGTCCGTTTTCGAGTCCAATAAGTTTAAAAAAATTCGTTTATTTGTAGAATAGACTCCAGTACAACGAATTAAAAACAAAGTAAATAATCCTTTACTACTTCAACTGTATCCTTATTTATTGTTTTTGTGATGAATTACATTTCTTCGTTTTACAACTACCTACGTAATTAAAATCAAATACAGAATCAAAAATGATTATAATATATAATTAACATTTTAAAAAATTTATTGCTATTGATAGTTGTAGTAAAACTTTTTCAATTTATGAGCTTCAATAGTTTTGTTACGCAATTTATGTAAGACAAGCTGAGAGAACAATAAAAACAAAAACAAAAGAAGAAATATATAAACACGTATGTAACTGTATGTTTTACTACATCAAATTTCCAAATATCTATCAAAAACGTTCTCTTTGATATTCAAATTGTTCGAGTTTGTTTATTTAGGAAATTATGGCACATAATTAACAAAAAACTAATTATACATTTTTATGCATGTTCAGTGGCTTATCTCATACGATTCGCCATCTTTTTAACTGCACGTACTTGAGAAATGACATAAACATGTTTATTTTATATCTCGTTAAAACCAAATAAAAAACATAACAAAAGTATGACAAGAAAACTATATTAGCAGGATGCGCAGCAGATGAACTGATAATAAATTACAAGAAAAGCACTAATAAAAAAACAATAGTTGAGCTCACTTCAGATTATATCTGTAAAAGCGTGAAATAGGATTGATGTTCACACCTATCCAAAAATATTTACGACGTCATTTTAACTAGATAATAATATAAAAAAATAATAAAAACAAAGCAGTAGAAATAAAATCAACAAAGTTTTACAAAAAAATATTAATTTCAAAAACTCTGTAGGTAGAAGGTGACGTAAAAAAACTACAGCAGCAGTAATAGAAAAGAGCGTTACAACATTTTAGATTTAAAATCCCTCGAAAAACACTTACTCCACAAAGTCGAACAAAAGAGACACAAACCCCAACAAAATTAGTATCAAATGAACTTTCCCTTAAAAAAACACATTATTAATGTTTTGGAGCAGTATTTTTAGCACGAAAGGGTTTATTTGGCATAAGTTCATTAAGTGCCTTTTATAATATTACATTACATTGTTGCATATTATTTAAAATTAACCTTAAACTTTTATGGAAATTACAAAACATTTAATACAACTGATTAAGTATACATCGTGTTTCAAAAAGCCTTAATGTATATTATGAAGCATAAAGATAAGTGTTTTACTAAAAAATCCAATATATCGGTTGGCAGCCCTAATGTCTTACTGAAATAGAACATAAAAAAACACAAATCCCAACAAAATTAGTATTAAATCAACTTTCCCTTAAAAAACACATTATTTATGTTTTGGAGAGCTATTTTTAACACGAAAATACTTATTTGGCATAACCGAGTTCACTAAGTGCCTCTTATAATACTACAATACATTGTTGCATATTATTTAAAATGTACCCTAAACATTTATGTAAATTACTAAACGTTTAATACAATTGATTAAATGTACACCGTATACATAGTGTTTCAAAAAGCCGTTAATGTATATTATGAAGCATAAAGATGTGATTTACAAAAAAATTCAATATGGCGGACGGCAGCCATAGTGTCTTACTGAAATCGAACAAAAGAGACATAAACCCCAACAAAATTAGTATGAAACGAACTTTCCTATTAGAATTATGGGTAGTTTAGTTTAAATAAAACTGCATCGAATTATTCTTTTTACAACTTAAAATATCCTTTTATTAAAAACTTCAGAAGATGCATTTAAGACAAAGTCAAACTTGGAACTAACTAACGTAAAACCAAAATGGGCCAATAGACTAAACACTTCATGTTTACATTAACTAGCTCGTCTTAAAGATCGTGCTGCTTTCATTTACCATATATGTACAAATCTGAGACACAAACAGAAATAATTTTTGAACATTTTATTTGTCAAACCAACATTTCCCTTAAAAAAAACATTATTGATGTTTTTGGGGTAGTATTTTTAACACGAAAAGTCTTATTTAGAATAACCAAGTTCATTAAATGCCTTTTATAATATTACATTGTTGCATATTAGTCAAAAATAATTTTTTAAAAACTTTTTAAGTTTTTTTTTTAAAAACCCTAAATATATATTAAGAAGCATAAATATAAGCGGGTTTACTGAAAATTTCAATATGGCGAATGGCAGCCATAATGACTTATTAAAGTCGAACAAAAGAGACACAATTCCCAACAAAATTAGTATCAAACGAACTTTTCCTTAAAAAAGACACATTATTAATGTTTTGGAGCAATATTTTAAACACGAAAAGGCTTATTTTGTATAACTGAGTTCATTAAGTGCTTTTCATAATATTAGATTAGAAAAACTACAGCAGCAGTAATAGAGGCTTAAAAAGCAAAAAAAAAATAGATGCATGTTAGATATGAATAATTATAGATAGTTTTAGATATGAATATGTAATTACAAATAATGACATTCACCAACATGTTTCTCACAAATTTGTGTAAACAGGACGATAGTCCATGGGAAATACAACAACTACCCCATATCTTATCTATCCGATATTATAAATAGAGGTACTGGGACATTTGTCCAGTAGATGTGTTTAATTTCTCAAGTAATAAACTAATTATCTTGAAATCAATTGTTTTATTCAGAAGTTAATAATAATTGACTTAAATAAGTTGAATAAAAATTAATTAAAGGAAAACGCTCTCCAAGACGGTAGTTGCTTAAAATCAAAGTGGTTGTAATAAATAAACACCCATTAAAATAGCAACGTATCGACAAATTAGCCCGTGACTATCTCTACCAGTTTCTGAGAGATTAGTTCGGCAATATAAATTTATGTTATTTATATAAAACATCTAAAACCCGATATATATAACATGCATCTGTGTTATTTAAGAGCATTACAAATATTTAGATTCAATCGTTTATCCTTCGAAAAACACTTACTTCACGATTAGTCGGTATAAATTATTATCTCTAAGTCTGAAGAGGACAGTCCATGTAACATGCTGTTTCTTCCACCAAAAAGGTCATTTATTAGATAAACGCTTTTATAATGCAATAAAAATTAAAGAGTTTCAAATGACGATAAGATGGATTGACGAGGAAAGTCCTTATCGTTCTAGTCGCTTTAAAACTTAAGCACTTCTTTCTATTTAACGAAATTTACGATAAAAGCCACGTGTAATAAATTATAAAATGGAACTATCATAGCAATAGCAGTCAAATTTATTAAATAACTAACAACAGTAAAAACTGTCAGAATAATGGGAATCCTTAATTGAAAAAAACAAAAACATTTTTACAAAATAAGTCCAATAAAGAGTAATAATCAAGTACAAAGTAATAATTAGGGTGTGCCAGTTCTCCCGAAATCGTAAAATACCTATGTTCAAACAAAAATGCTCTCAAAAGTGCAGCTCCTTATTTCAATTTTAAGAGGTTCATCATCGAATCTGAAGTTTTCCCGTTGAAAACACAAAAAAAAGCATTTTTGTTTAATTATTTGCAAGCTATGAATAAAATTTGTTTTTTATAAAATCAAGAAAATTTTGAAATATTTTTTATATTTTTATATAGTTAGTTACAAACTCACAAAGGCTTATTCTTTATTTTTTTGCTATAATTACAAGTTCATTTAATAACAGTTAATAATTGAAAAATAAGACTTCTTAAATATCAACAATTCGAAAAAATCTTTTGACTTTCAGCTAGATGGGCTACAAAATTGTGATCTAATCATTTGTTCTATCTCCAAAGCTTCAACTTCAAAATTCAAAAAATACAAAATTTTGAGAAACTGAGTCTATATTAAAGTTAAATATTGGTAATAGAAATTCAGCCGAATGAAAAAAATTTTTTTTTTTTTAATAATTCTGAATGGTTTCTTAGTTGGTTTTATAAAAAAAAATATCTTGCGAAGGAAATAATTTAAAAAAAATACTCTTTTCTGTGTTATTTCAATGGAAAAACTTTGGGTTCCATAATAATAAACCTCTTAAAATTAAAATAAGGAGCTGCGCCTATGAAAATTTTAGCCCGAACATATTCTACCATATTTTGGGGAAAGATAGTAAATACAAAAATCTCGACTTTTTAGTATTTATTCATTTTAACCGTCACCTGGCTTTTTAATGATAAAAAATTGAAAATCAATCATTTTGCATTTTTTTTTTCAAAATTGTTTATTTTGACACATATTTATAAAACAATATCAGAAAAAAAAGAATAATACATATATTTCTTAGTTTTATAACTTAGAATACTAAAAAAATCTATTTTTAGTGTATAATCCTTTATAACGTTTTTCTACGTCGCAAATTCAAGTTCCTACCTTTTTTAACAAACATTTACAAAAAATATATATTTTCTACAATAAACTTCTTTAAAGAAAATCACTTTTATACAAATGATCTGTAAAACTTTTCAAAAACAGAACGAAACGTCAATTTGATATTTTATACTCATCAAAACAGATTGTTTTTTGAATTGATTTTATTTTAAATTGCAAAAATTCAAAATATAAACTCCTTCCGTTTTTTGAGTCGTCTGTTTTTCATTGAGAATACAAAAAAGCCATAAGGATTATTTAAAAAGAAGTGGCATAAAAGTATCAGAAATTTTAAATTTAAACACTTCTACTATTTATTTTCATAAATACACCGAAAATAGATAATTTTGAGACCATAACGATGAAAGTTCGTCTATTTTTAAAAACTTTTATTTAACTTGCAATGTATGTTTGTTCGGGTGGAATCTTGCTATTCAATTTTGAAGCAGATATCTTCAATCAATTGAGTTGAAATTTTGTATACACGTTTAGTTTGGATGACAATACACCATAAGCTGTGTGACGTCATTCTAAATCCAATATGGCGGAACATCCAAGATGGCGGAATAGTTATTTTTTATGCACTTCTGCAATATGGGTATCAAATGAAAGAGCTTGCAGAGAATAATTAAAAAAATATTCTGACATCACTCTTAATCTATTATGGCGGACTTTTAGAGTTTTTTATGCTTTCTTATAGTATGGGTGGTATTAAATGAAAGGATTCGCTGAGAATAAAAAGGCAGGTTAAAAAAAAGATGGTGATTATAAGCTCCATTGCTCTAATCCACTTGAAATTTGCTGTAGAGACCTCGATTATTCATAAGGTAGAATTTTTTGAGCCTGTAACATCGGTTGATTAACTTTGACTTGTGATTTGGCGAGATGGGCGTCATCAGCATTGGTCTGCAACCTGTCTAGGAGAAGGACAACTCCAAAATCAAACAATGATGCGTTCAATGAGATGAACAGACTCAGAAACCTAGACAGCGATAACTAAAAAGTAAAAAATAAATTAAAAGCAAAAAACCTTTTTAAAAAAAAAAGGCTTTTATTTAAATTCTCTAAAAAGAAGAAAATAATATTTTCTTTTAAAAATTTCGCTATCAACTTATAACCTCATTATACACAATTTATATGATCATAAAAGCTTGTCGCGCGATTTACTTGTGTAAATAAACTACTACCTGTTTAATTGAGTAACTTAATCTGCTAAGTTTAAATTTTTTTTTTAAAATTTCAGCAAACCTCGCGACAAGCTTTTATGATCATATAAATTGTGTATAATGAGGTTATAAGTTGATAGTTAAAATTTTAAAGGAAAATTTTATGTTCTTCTTTTTAGTGCATTTAAATAAAAGCTTTTTTTAAAAAAGGTTTTTTGCTTTTAATTTATTTTATTAATAATAAACCAAGTGACCGTGAAATGTATATGTATTACAGACCCCAGAAAATATAAATTATCAATTTTAATAACAGTTACAATTTCATGATCTAAAATTGTCCCAAAAGCACTCAAAAACATGACCTTTTGTACCGGAGACTCGCTTGTAAATATTTACCTACCGAAGAAAGTTACATAGCGTTACCGAATCAAACGCAAATCCTTCGATGTTACATAAGAAATTTTTTTTTTTTTTAATAAACGACGAAAACCTGGTTACCTATTGGCCCCGTTATGTGCCCATATTACAACTGAGTCGTTTCAGCTAATGCACAAGTGAAAGTGGAGGTGAGAGATATACCCACGTAGGTACCTGCTTACCAACAAAATCACTCTCACACATGAGATCTTTTAAATCAGTATTAAATAAATATACATTTTCGAGCCGGCAGTATCTAGTCGAAGTTTTATTTAACATTTTTAAAATATTAAATAAAATTATTAAGTATTATGTACCTACAATTGTGACCAAAACATAACGTACCTTTCTATATACGTGAAAGATCCAACCAACAACGACCTTGGTTTATAAAGAAGTGTGTTACAAGAACAATTGCATAACTCGATTGTAATCTTAATATGTGAAGAAATACTTTTCTTAATAAGGATACCAACACGAAGATTTTTAGATGTGAGTAAACTTTAATTATAAACACTTATTATTAACAAAAGAAATTGAATTGTTTTGTTTGGATTTCTAACCACTTACTTACTGTTCTATCTCGCAATAAAAATACTGGTTCGGTCACTTTTTTTAAGGCCTTATCGAGATCATTCACGTAGTTGTGGCAATGAAGCGTTTGCTTTTAAATTCGTGAGTTCCTCGTTTGTGTAATTAATTACGTACAAATTTTAATAATAATACATCAGGTACCTAAAGCAATTTATTATTTGCGTTTTCTATCAAATCAAAAGCGATTACAATCTTTCATTATTCTCTACAAAATACCAAACAAAATACTTTCCCTTTTCTTAATTTTGTGTTCATTTGGGTCCTGTACAAACATAATTATAATTAATTTTCATTTAATGGTTAATGTATTTCAGTTTACCCTTTCTAACTTAGAGCGTAATTTCTTTTTATTCAATGAAAGTTATATAATTAGCTCTCAAAAGTTCAAGAAACCAACCGCAAAATAACACAATAAATTTATTTAAAATGAATGCTAATTTTGAACTAATTTAAATTATTTTTTACAGTTAATAAAATACAACGACTGGATGATGATTTTAACGTTCGCATATTTTACTGATATTCCCTTATGGGTTCTTTTCACTTGCCTTATAATTATTGTAATGTACAGTCCTGTCTTATTGATGGGAATGATATACTTACTACAGGTACCCATTTTGCTAGTCCGAAGGATCTGCCATATACCATTAGAAGCAGTATAGGCAGAGTGCAAGACAGGTGCTGCCCCCAAAAAGTGGGACTTTTAATGTTTAATCTTATGGATTGAAAATAGTTCAGTGGCCACCGTCCGCGAAAAAAGCGGACATTTCTATAAGACTACGTGTTAAAACGACAATCAGCGCCACTCTCCCCTACCATGACTTTGCACGCTGCCAATAATGCATTTATAATAGAAAACTAAAATTTAAGACTGAACATAATATATTTGTATGTAACTCAACACCTCAAATAAATTATTTTAAACTAATTAATAAAGTCTGGCCTTTAGTAATAATATTTTTTTTTTAAGAATGTATTTATCCAACAACAATAAAGTGGAGAAAATTTTTACTATAGTTTTGTGAAATTTAATAATTTAAAGTTTATTGATATGATAAAACCACGGTAATAAATTAATTGCAATCGCTTTCAAATAAAAATACTCAAAATTGAACATTGTCAATAATCTTTTTTTTTATAAATCATCAAATTTATTTAGCTTTTTTATAACGTTTCGATAAAATTGGTTTAAACACAAATCTTTCGATAAAAATGTTTTCGTTTTTACAAAATAATTATCCACCATGTATATACATTATACATGTATCACTCTGTATATAAGTAATTTAAATTTTTGTTTTTTTTTTGTGTAATACACAGTGTCGTCTTATGGCCAGAATGTGAATACTTCCATAGACAAAATAGATCGGGAGCTTTAAATTTTGAACGATTGTGCTGCCCACTGTAGCAAATGTCAAAAAGCTCCTACGGGACGCAGCTACTATGTGCTACTAAAATATAGGACATTGTCCTTCTTTTGGTGCCATCTAACAATCAATAGAATATTAACACATGGCGGAAAATTTGAAATATCTAGCACCGCATGGGGGTTGTTCCTTTTCTTTATTTTTTGTTAATAAAAAAACAAAAGTAAAGTATGTTTTTTTATTATAATTATAAAAGGAATACTTAAAATTATTACAATTTAAAACAAAGGACAAAGGAAAATACAAACAAAATTGAAAACTATTCAAACATAAACATGAAAGAATAAACTGATGATCCTATACTAACTATAAAATACTAAAATATAAATAATACCTAATGAGGGTAAAACCTGTTTTTTTCTTTTATCAAGATATACTTTTTTGAGACATATTACTATTCATCACAGAGGTGAAAGTTGACTAAATGGGCTAGCTACTCTTGCTTGGTATAATGTAAAAATATTTTAACAGTATTTTGAACTGCAAGTATGTAATGCATATTATTATTTACAAAAAACGGGAACACACCACTTTTAGCTTTATCAACCAACCGACGAATGCACAATGTTCGTTTATTCTTCTTACAAGAGTTTTAACGTTAATAACAAATAAAACAAATTTAAATTTCCACAATATATTAACAAGTACTTAACAATTGTTTCACCTTACTAAGGCTTCATCAGAAGTATAACAATGTTAAGTACTTGTTAATATATTGTGGAAATTTAAATTTGTGTTTTATTTGTTATTAAGTGAATCATGAATTTCCATCAAGTAAACTTAGATACAGTTAATCATATAGTTTTAACGTTCTTATACGTTTTTAACACTTGCACATTAAATAGACACAACTGAGAATTTATTACACATTTTAAAAACTTTAAGTATGCTAATCATTTCTTAATTCACATTTTCACATTGTACAACATAAATATTTTGCTTTGAGCGTCTATAAATTATATGGGGAAATACTAATTACATCCAGATAAGGGACGACATGCACAAATGCGCTATCTGTTGATATTACTTGTAAATGACAATTTTCGGATTATTGGTTGCTACTAATGTTTTAGCATCCGAAGCTATTTAAAATGACTACTTTTTGACATTTGCTACAGGGGGCAGACTAGTCTCACATCCCATACACTGAATACTTCAAATAAATTTATTTACCATCGTACCCACTAGCCATCTGTTAATGAGACGTCTGATGTACAAAATGTATGAAAACTATAATTTAAATATACATTAATTTAAATAGAAATATATAATAAACACAAAATTTAAATAACGTCTGTCATATATATTGTATATAGTTAGTTATGCCCATTTTGTATTTATATTATATTTTGTAAACTTTTTCTGAGACGTGTACCAAAACAGAAAAACATTTTATAAGGAAAAACACATTTTATTAATAAATACCATAAATCATAATTAATTTACAAGACTACTTTATCTTGTTTCTGTTTTATTTTTAATTGCTGGTACTGATAAAAACATAAAATTGCCGTTAAACTTTTTTGTGCCATTACTTCTATTATTTTTCACATTTAAAAGATGCTTCAAATAGTTACAACACAATTGTTTTGGTGTCAAAATTTGCCACTTTTTTATATTTTATATTGGGACAATTTTCACACTGTAATCCTCAATACACTTATTTACAGTAAAATAAATAAAAACGAAAGTGCACAAATATTAGTTGTAAAATAAGAAAGCTCTTAGTTAAAATTATATAATAAAATGAAGACATTTTTTTAATCCCCACTATTTATTTCATTAATAAAAACTACAATTTTCTAGTACAAAAGTGTATAATTATCTAATGTAGATAAATACATATTTAATTATTATAGGTTTTCGTTTGTGTGCAATCAAATTCAATTTTATATAAAAATTTCTTTATTTATGGGGCACTCGAAAAAATACATGTTTCTAAAAAGCCAAACCATTAATTAATTATAACTTTTCAGTGAGTTCAGGGACGGCTTTAAACAAGTCAGCTACTAAACCATAGTCTGCAACCTGAAAAATTGGTGCATCAGGGTCCTTGTTAATTGCTACAATTGTTTTACTATCTTTCATTCCAGCAAGATGTTGTATGGCCCCAGAAAATACCAACAGCAATGTACAAATCCTAAAATCACATTAATTAAATTACAAATAGGAATATAAGAGTGGAATGAATTAATAAATACCGGTGCCACAATTTTCCCAGTCTGTCCAACCTGTAAATCATTTGGGACAAATCCAGCATCTACTGCTGCCCTAGAAGCACCAACAGCAGCATTCAACTTATCAGCAAGAGCATATAATAGCTTAAAATTATCTCCAGACTTCATTCCTCTTCCTAAAAATAAATCGAAATGAATATTTGAAAACAAACTGAAGCATTTTAATGGTTTACCTCCACTAATTACTACTTTAGCACCTGTCAATTCAGGTCTATCAGATTTACTAAGAGATTGACTTACAAAAGTCGTGAGATTTGCATTGTAATCTCCTGCAGGTGCTGGTTCAGAGGGAACAGAGCCACCTTCCAATTTTGTGGCTTCAAAGCTTGTTCCACGGACTGTTAAAACTTTCACAGGATCAGTTGCAGTTAAAGTTTGTATTGCATTACCTTCAATAATTATCATCAATTAAAATAAATAATAAATCTATCTGAGAAACCAACCTGCATAAATGCTTCTTACAAATGTATCTTCTGATTTAATTCCAATAACATCTGTTACTGGAGAAACATCAAGTTTTGCAGCAACTCTTGGTAGAACACTTTTACTAAAAGCTGTTGCACCAGCCAAGATATGGGTAAAATTATACTGTTTCTGGGTATTTAATATTAATGGGGTTAAATTTTCAGCAACAAATCCTTCAAATGCCTTATCTTCAGCCACTATAATCCTTTTAACACCTGGGGCTTTTGATAGAGCCTCAACAACCTAAATTATTATCTATTATCAGTCGAATTGGAATTATTAAATAATATAAACTTACTGAACCACATTTAGTTCCTGCAACAAGAATGGAAACATCATCTCCAATTTTTTTAGCTGCAGACAATGCATTTTGAGTTACAGCTGACAGAGATTCATTATTGTGTTCTGCTACAACCAAAGTACTTTTGAACCTTGCAAATCTAGTAGACAACTGCAACAATATTTAATTAATAAAATACATAATTATACGTTTTTATAAATTGTTACCTGCGCAGCTGATCTTGAATAGGAATAAATTGGTATCATTTTTTCCAAATATTTATTCGAAACCAAGTGAATTTATACACAACCGACTACCTGGTAATGCAAGTGTAAAGTTCAAAGTACAGAAAATGTGAAAAACAACCACAGAGTCCACTACACTTCATTTATTTTAAAAAAATACCTACGATTAGCACAAACGTCACTGTCACTTTGTTGAGGTTATGTTTAGCTTTTGCTTTAAAACATGTACAATACGTCCCGAAAGATAACATAAAGGGTCCTCCAGAAAACATAACATCCAATTAATTAATAAATAAGCAATAAAAATATTTTTGGAAATTAAATCATTTAAGGCCAAATGCTTTGTATGCAAGCAACATAAAAAACAAAAATAAACAAATTTGTGTACGGATATCCGTCACAGTTAAGTTTATATTATGGAAAAGAAGATGGTTAAAATGTTCCAATAAAAGTTCTATTTGTAATCTACATTTACCTAAATTAGGTGGAATATAATCAAATCTAGTTTCTTTCGATTTAATAAAAATTTGTGTGGTTAAATAGTTCATAGTTATTTGTGAGTCATGCTGTAGCTGCCGCAAATAATTCTGTGCCCTGCCATCTATCGATAAAATTTGGAAGCACAATTTCGCGGTTTCGCAATTCAAACTTAAAAAAAGAATTACGTTTGTAGTTATGTGTTTGCGTTGGCGGGCCTTTTGTTAGGATATTCCTTCTACCCACACAAGAAATAACTACAATTTGCAAAGCGAAACAACTAAACTTTAATAACACCACCTGAATTTAACAAGAACAAAGATTACATCTCACAAACAAGAACAGAACAGAATACCAAAATATTATGTTTTTTGTGTATTGATTTTTCAAAGGTCGTTCGCGCGTTGTTAGGTGGTCGATTACTACATCGTTCCGTCATCCATCGTCCAAGCACACATCGTCGAACCTAGCTGGGTTTCGATGCAAAGCCAGCGATGGTTAAAATTCCTCTCTGGGAAAGTGGACCTGTTTGCGCGGTCTGCGCTCACGTAGTGGTAGTTGAAGTTGCCCACCAGGCACGAGGTCTGGGGCAGACGCCACAACTACTCCTTCCCCAGAAACCTTGTCGGGACGATGAGGTTGCGAAGATTTGGTTGTAGGAGCCGGAAGAACTGATTGTTGGGAGGTTTGATTCCCAAACTGGTCATTGGCAATGTAGGCAGGCTTGAGGGCGTCGGTGGATATCGTTTTTTCCGTGCCACCAATGTTGATGACAAAGAGTCGGTCGCTAATGCGCTTTACGACCTGGTGTGGTCCAGAATAGGGTGGTTCTAAGGGCTGCTTGACGGAATCTATTCTCTTAAAGACGTGCGAACAAGTTTGTAGGTCCTTAAGGGTGAAAAACCGTGCTGTAGTGTGATGAGCCGTGGGCAACGGACGGAGGGCTCGTATATGTTGTCTCAACTGACGGAGAAAGACGGAGGTTTCGACTGGTGGTTCCTGGGAGACGAAGAATTCTCCGGGAAGCCGAATGGGTTCACCATACAGAAGTTCTGCAGGGGACGCTTAGATGCCTTCCTTGATGGCGGTACGTAAACCAAGCATGACAGTGGGCAACAGTCGTGTCCATGGGATATGGGAAGCACACATGAGGGCGGCCTTAAGGGAGCGATGCCATCGTTCAAGTAGGCCATTGACTTGGGGGTGGTAAGGGGAAGTACGTATCCGTTTACAACCCAAGAGCACAGCAAGTGACGAAAAACGGGCAGATTCAAACTGAGTACCTTGATCGGTAGTGATGGTTAAGGGAGGGCCATAGTGAGAGATCCAACGATCATAAAAGGCGAAAGCTATAGTATCGGCTTGGATGTTAGACAGGGGGACCGCGACAGGCCAGCGAGTGAACCTGTCAATTAAGGTGAGACAATAGCGGTGACCATCCATCAAGGGAAGAATAATGATATCAAGATGTACGTGCTGAAATCGCGCTTCTGGGACGCGAATGTGGAGAGGTTGGCTATGATTGTGGCGTGAGACTTTCGAACGTTGGCAGGAAAGACAGTCTCGGGACCATCGGAGGGCGTCTTTACGGACACTAGGCCAAACAAAACGTTCGCGAAGAAGACGGGAGGTGGCTCTGCCACTGGGGTGAGAAAGGCCATGTACCATATCAAAGGCTTGTCTTCAGAGGGCTTCTGGTAGGTAAGGGCGAACGTGGCCAGTGGAGACGTCACAGAAGAGTTTATAACCGTCGAAGATTAGTGGTTGAAGTTTTAGGGAAGTGTCAGCTGAAAGAGGAGGATCGCTGCTGGTTTGAGCTTCGTGAATGGTCGCGGCAGTCATAGCGGTAGATAGGGTAATGGTTGCTATACGAGATAGTGCATCCGCAACAGGATTGTCCTGTCCGCGGATATGAACGAAACTAAGGTTGAATTGAGAAAGATAGCCGAGTTGCCGACACTGGCGTGGTGAAGCTTTATCACTTTTTTGGGAAAAAGCAAAAATTAAGGGACGGTGATCTGTTTTAACAGTGAACTCGCGACCTTCCAAGAGATGTGCGAAGTATTTAACAGCACTGAAAACGGCCAGAAGCTCGCGATCATACGTCGAATAGCGAGTTTCGGAAGGTGCTAATTTACGAGAGAAAAAGGCAATGGGCTTCCAAGTGTCGTTTTCCAGTTGCTCTAAAGCTGCTCCGATTGCAATGTCGGACGCATCAGTGGTAAGTGAAAGGGGGGCAGAAAGTGAAAGAAATGCGGCGCGTGTAGCAGAAATGA
The DNA here is from genome assembly GCA_029378335.1 of Agrilus mali. Classification (NCBI taxonomy): domain Eukaryota; kingdom Metazoa; phylum Arthropoda; class Insecta; order Coleoptera; family Buprestidae; genus Agrilus; species Agrilus mali. The sequence goes on from CM055664.1 coordinate 7,529,483, forward strand.
CGGAAGCTTTGAAGTCTGCAAAGGCTTGTTCAGCGGGCGGAGTCTAACGGATTGGAGTTCTGTCCCTCTTCTTCTTAAAACCTTTGAGCAGGTTGTTCAGTGGAGCTTGGATAGAAGCCGCATTGGAATGCAGGATCTATAATAGTTGACAAGGCCCAGAAAGCGTCGCAATTCCTCGTTTGTATTAGGCTTGGGGAATTCAGCAATGGCCTTGATGCGATCATCAGGTGGTTTATAGCCATGCTGGTTGATGTGGTACCCCAGGTAATGGATTTGGTCTTTGGCAAATTGAGATTTTTGAACGTTGATGCGGAGGTTATTATCTCGCAGAATTTGAAGAGTTTGACGAAGATGCTGTTGATGTTCTTCGTAGTCGGAAGAAGCTATGAAGACGTCGTCTAGGTAACAACAAACAAATGGAATACCACGGAAAATGCCATCCATGAAGCGTTGGAATGTTGCAGTGGCATTGCGGAGACCAAACGGCGTTGTGACCGCTGTTTTGGGAATACTTTCGGGGTCGACTGGTATTTGGTGGTAGGCGGATTTTAGGTCAATAGCAGAAAATACGTTTTTATTATGTAATCGGTGTAATAAGTCTTCGATACGGGGGATCGGGTACCTGTCAGGGCGTGTCATAGCATTAAGTTTGCGGTAGTCACCCGTAGCTCTCCATGTACCATTTTTCTTCTGCACTAAATGCAAGGGACTGGCCCATGGACTGTCGGATGGACGTATGACTCCTTGTTGAGCAGCTTGGAGGCGCTCGCCAGTCAGGCGGCGAGGGCGGTCAACAACCGGAGGTCCCTGAGTAATAATGTGGTGGAAGACGTTGGTCTAACTTGCAAGTGAAGGTAGTTGAGGAAGCGTGATATCAGTAAAGTCGTGCAGTAGTTTGGCAAAGGTACTACCAACACGTCCACCGGGGAGATCGAGGTTGCTGATAGTAGAAACCTGTGAGACTCGCGCGGGTTGTAGTGATCCAATGGTTTTTAAGTCCGTTAGCGGATCAATGAGACGTTTATTGGTAAGGTCTACCTGGAGATTGAAGTGCGCTAAAAAATCGGCGCCAATTATGGCGGTTTTTACGTCTGCAATTGTGAACGACCATTTAAAAGCTCGGCGGAGGCCGAGTGTTAACTTAAGATAGTGTTGACCAAACGTGGAAATCGGCGTGCAGTTTGCAGCAAAAAGTTTTAAGTCGGTTGGCTTTAACTTCTTGTTGAGATGAGCTTTGGGAATTAATGAAATTACTGAGCCAGAGTCTATCAGAAAGTGAAGGTTGGTAACGGGATCATAGATATGAAGGCGACTGGAAAGTTCTGGTGAAGAAACGACGTGGCTGGCACTGGTCGCCGGTGCGGTGCACAGCCGGGTTAGTTTCCCTCATCAGAAGGTTGTGAGGATTTCGTCCTGAAGGTACAAGGTTGACTGCAACGCTGAGCGTTAACACCAAACTTTTTATGATAGAAACAGAGTCAGGGTGCGGCTGGAGACAATGAACGAGAATTTCGAGGATAATTGTTAGAAATATCTCGGGGTTTACGAGCAAGCTCTGCTACTTGTAATGTAAAGCGGGCTGGTAGCATCAATTTCGATGTGATCTTTGCTGTTCGAACCGACATCAGCGATGGGCGAGTTTTCGGAGGTCATGGCACTTTGTTTTTGTTACTGTTAACCGAATGATAACTTTGAAAGTCTATGGGAAGACGCGTGAGGCACTATAAGTTTCAATACGCACGATTGAGTCCCTTTTTTATATGCGGTCGCGGTTCGCGGGTCGCGGGGTCACCAGTTGTAGTTATGTGTTTGCGTTGGCGGGCCTTTTGTTAGGATATTCCTTCTACCCACACAAGAAATAACTACAATTTGCAAAGCGAAACAACTAAACTTTAATAACACAACCTGAATTTAACAAGAACAAAGATTACATCTCACAAACAAGAACAGAACAGAATACCAAAATATTATGTTTTTTGTGTATTGATTTTTCTAAGGTCGTTCGCGCGTTGTTAGGTGGTCGATTACTACATCGTTCCGTTATCCATCGTCCAAGCACACATCGTCGAACCTAGCTGGGTTTCGATGCAGAGCCAGCGATGGTTAAAATTCCTCTCTGGGAAAGTGGACCTGTTTGCGCGGTCTGCGCTCACTAGTGGTAGTTGAAGTTGCCTACCAGGCACGGGGTCTGGGGCAGACGCCACACGTTGTTAATAAAATACTTAAAATGAAAGAAATTATTAATTTGAATGTAGAAATTGTATTGAGTAAAGTTTAATATCGGCCAATTCAATGTCGATGAACAAAGTTTTTGTTCTTATATCTACAGTTTATTAAACAGAAAAAGGAATAGATAAGTAGTTTTTTAATAAAGATGTGATGATATAATAGCTTGATTACCATAAGAACTTTATTTATGATTTAAACCCCTCTTATTTTTGTATGCTAAACAATAAATGCAAATGATTTAAAAACAATACAATCCTGAGTAATTCTAGGCGAAGAAGGCGAAAATTTCAAATTTTTTAAATTATTGACAAAGAAAGATTCCTACAAATACAAAATAAAAATTTGTATAGTGTATTGTAACTTACCTAGGCCAACGTGATCGTCAAAAACTTCTTACCCTTCGTTGTGTTGAAAAGCCAGGTCTTGCCAAAAATGACAAATTTTACGCTGGTACGGGTTTACAATTAGAAGAACAACGTTAAATAAAAGACAATGAATTCATTCCTACTTTTAATTTAAAATCAAATGTAAATTTGGAAATGAGAGTGTCAGACTCAGCCTGCGGCTAGCATGGAAAAAGAGCCTGACAGAGAAAACCACGATCTCAGCCACTCAAATATTTAAAAACAAATTCAAATAAACATAAAAATCAAAATATTAAATTCAAGTAAATCACATATAAATCAAATATCCAATGTAGAAATAAATTCAGATAAAACACAAATAGATAAAAATATCAAATATAAAAAATAAGTTCCAGTGAAACACATGTAAATTAAATTATCAAATGCAAAAATTATATTCAAATAAAACACAGGTAAATCGAATTCCAGTAAAATTGTAAATCAAAATATCAATGTAAAAATCAATTCAAGTAAAACACAGGTAAATCAAAATGTCAAATCCATGTAAAATGGTAAATCAAAATATCAATGCAAAAATAAACTCAAGAAAAACACAAGTAAATCAAAATGTCAAATCCAAGTAAAATGGTAAATCAAAATATCCAGGTAAAAATATAAGTTCCAGTGTAACACATGTAAATAAAAAAATATCCAATGCAAAAAAATAAATTCAAGTAGAACACATAAAAATCAAAATATCCAATGCAAATATAAAATCAGATAAAACATGTAATTGCAGGGTAAAACCAACACAGAATAAAAGGCACATAAAAATAAAATCAATAAGAAAATTCAATAAAACGCATATAAAACAGGGCACACAAAAACACATAAAAGGGTAAAATAAAATATATGTAAAATAATCAATAAGAAATTGTTGTAAAGATAATTAAAAATTCTCAAATAAAATGAAATCAAAAACAACTTGGAAAAGATAAATTCAAATTTTATAGTTCTCAGGCTCAACACAAATGAAAAATAATTTGTGTAAGAAAATTTAGAAAACTTATGAAAATTCACAAAATGTAAACAAAAGCCAATTTCCCGAATATTTGATAAATTTTGACACAATTTGAAATTCAATCCCTACAAACAGCAGCACATTTTAAAACCAAAAACATATTTGTTAGTTAATTTAGGGGTCTGGAGTCCTGTATGGAAGCAATCCAGATAACGTTGATCGTTGGAACGCATCGGGCTACACGACTAATGTTTCTTTGCATGCTTTATCTAATCTAGAATCCTATTGTTGGACCGAGACATCATCGATAAATTCTCAATATACTAAAAGCCTCTGTTATACTCCCATCAACGTCCACACGGGAGAAAATATTAGTACTTACAACAAGGCATTTCATACTTAGATTGAACCACAAAATGTTTTACCCCTTTCGAAAATATACACAAATTATTATAATATGAAAAATTAAATATTAATGTTAAGCCTGAAAAACTTTTTAAATGAAATAATTTAAAAAAATATAATTTAGTAAGATTTACCTGAATTGAAATGATTTTAAAAATGTAAATTAATTAAGTTAGTTAGATTTACCTGAATTAAAATTTAAAAAAAAAATGTGTTTATTTAATTTAGTGAGATTTACCTGTATTGATATTAATTTAAAAATGTAATTTATTTAATTTAGTGAGATTTACCCGAATTGAAATTATTTAAACAAAAATATAGTTTATTTAATTTAGAGAGATTTAACTGAATTGAAAATATTTTAAAAATTAATAAACAATTGAACAGAATTTCTATAGTTATAAAAGAAAATAATAAAAAGTGAAATTAAATTTGAAACAATTAAAATTATAAAAATGATAAAACAAAATAATATTAATTTAGAATAATAAAATAATTATCATACCTGTTAAAAATGTAAATAATTTATAATAAAAAGTGAAATTAAATTTGAAACAATTAAAATTATAAAAATGATACAAAAATAATATGAATTTAAAATAATAAAATAATTATCATACCTATTAGAGATGTAAGTAATTAATCCAATTTGAAACAAAAACTCAAAAACACAGAAAAACTCAAAAAATGAAACCAGAATTGAATTGAATGGATCGAATCGAATGCCTTAAAAATCACTTCGCCGCCCTTTTAAAGACTCGTACTAACACGTCATCAAAACCAATCGAACCCACGCCGCATCTAAGAAAAATTCCCACAGGAAATCGATCTACGAGACAAGTAACAAAAATTTTAACTAAACGAGAACATGTCTCACGTCAGCTCAAGAGTATTTATGGTTATTACACCCCATGAGTGCAGTTAAAAGATAGATTCGTAGATTGGTTTAAAAAAAAAACAGATTTATTGTTGTCACTTGACAAACACAATATTACAAAACTTATAACTAAAAACGTTTTACAGACTTTTTGAATAAAACTTAGACTGACTTGAAAGTAAAAAACTACTATTATTTATAATATGTTAAAGTACTTAGAAACTAATTAGAAACTAAGCCTACAGGCCCTTCGTCAGGGTCAATCCATGTATGTATTTGCTTTAGACACTGTTTTATCGATGATTTAGTTTTTTAGATTATTTAAATCAACGACGGTGTACTAAGTACCACATGAAATAATAAAGTAGTAATCCAACGTAGGTTAATTTATTTGGATATTTAGAAACACTTATAACTACTTACACTGATTAACTTAATTACTAAAAAATGTGTATTGTATTATGGAACGGTTTTTACTCCAGCGAGTCTATATCAGAACTGATACATATAACAAAAAAATTGTATTTATAGAATGTGTTGAGATTTGTATTTCTGTATCCCTATTCACATCTTTATGAGTACATACATTCATAGATTATAATAATAGAGTTTTTCTTTTTGTTCTTTGTTGTCTGTTCTTTATGAAGTAGCGAACAAACGAGTTCTTTTAATTGATAAGGTACGGTAAGCAACCTCTGTGGAAATCGGATGTGCGTAATGTTTATCAAATTGTTCTTTCCAGTCTAAACAGAATACTATGACCGCCCTATTGTAAATGCTTAACATGCCGGCCACCTTGAAAGAGTTACTTTCAACACATTTATAATTATCTGTGCCCAATTATTTGTTCAATGGCAACACGCACAATTTGATTACCGAACGTTTAAATATTGCACCACTCGCGGTTTTTATTGACGCCACTCTTGCGATGTTGTCCTTTCCGGGATGGAGTTGCACGATCCTCCCCAATCGCCAAGACATGGGTGGACAATTATCGTCGCGAATCAGCACTATGTCATCAATTTCGACTGAAGATCGATTTTTATCCCATTTTGTCCTCTGTTGAAGAGTGTTGATATATTCTGCACTCCATCTTTTCCAAAAATGCTGCACCAGCTTTTGTATATGCTGATAATGTCGTAACCTATTGCTTGGTGTGTCGTAGTGGTCGATGTCGGGTAAGGCAGTTAATTTTCTTCCAATTAGGAAGTGCGATGGGGTAAGAGGTTCTAGGTCATTTGGGTCAGTCGAGATAGGACTGAGGGGTCGGGAGTTTACAACTGCCTCAATTTGTACGAGAAGAGTGTAGAATTCTTCGAAATCAAGGTTAATATTGGATGCAACTCTTTTTAAATGTGACTTTACAGACTTCACACCGGCTTCCCAAAGTCCACCAAAGTGGGGAGAGTTAGGAGGAATAAATTTCCAGTTTACATTATTTTGAGTGGAAAATTCTTGAATTTTCCTTTGATTATCTTCAAGGTTTAAAAATTTGTGTAATTCTAACAACTCTGAGTGAGCCCCTTTGAAAGTAGTCCCGTTATCGGAAAATATAGTGTGAGGACGACCTCTGCGAGAAACAAACCTTCTGAGGACTGCAAGAAAGGCCTCAGAAGTTAAACTCGTAACCAGGTCTAAATGAATTGCCTTGGTAGATAAACTTTTTTGTTTTTATTTGAATTGGACCAGCATAGTCCACACCGCAATTAAACAATGGAGGTGAAGGATGCAATCTTTCCTTGGGTAGATTTCCCATTAAATAAGCAGCTGGTTTTGGTTGTACTCGATAACATTTTATGCAATTGAAGATTATTCTTTTTACATTATTTCGGCCCGAAACTGGCCAATAATTGTCGCGTAAAGATGCTAAAAGTAGATTTGCACCACAATGCAACAAGCGATTATGCTCATGTTTAATAATCAAGTTTGTCAAGGGGTGTGATGGAGGCAAAATGACAGGGTGTTTTTTCTGATAATTAAAATTTGAATTTTGAATTCGACCTCCAACTCGCAATATGCCATTGTCATCTATGAATGGATTTAATTGTTTAATTCTGCTATTATTTGGGAGTGAATTTCCTTTACTTAAACAGCGAATGTCTTGTGAGTATGTCGTACACTGAGCTAATTTTAATAATATATTCAAACTGTGTTTTAGTTCAGAGACTGACAAGCATCCATGCTTTCTATTGAGGGTTGGAACCCTTGCATTTTGAACAAAACGTACACAATAGGCCACAACACGTTGTAATTTTGTTAAAGAGGAATATCTATTAAAAATGTCCAGCGTGAGAACCTCGGTGGTGACAGTAACCACTCTACGCGCCTCGGTTTCAATTTCTTCTGTGCGTATGAAGGGCTCCGGCCAATTGTTCTCATCACTGATAAGCCAAACTGGTCCGTGCCACCATAACTTTAAACTCTCTAATTTTGACGCCTGAATACCTCGAGATATAAGATCTGCTGGATTATCAAAAGTTCTAACATGTCTCCAATCACTTATATTAGTTAGATTATGTATTTCCGTTACGCGATTTGCGACAAACGTTTTCCATCTACTTGGTGAAGAACTTATCCAATTTAGAACTATGGTCGAGTCGCACCAAAATACAAGTTTATTAAATGAGATATTAATTGACTTTAGTACCTTATTAGTAAGTTGCGCCAAAAGTACAGCTCCGCATAATTCCAGTCGCGGTAACGAAATGGTCTTAAGGGGAGCGACACGCGATTTTGAACATAAAAGTTTAACTTGACTAACGTTATTTGTATCAATACTTCGAATATACAAGCATGCCCCATAAGCCTGTTCAGAGGCATCACAAAACCCATGTAGTTCAATTGTCTTAGCGTTATGGCATGACACGTGTCTAGGAATTTTTAGAGATTTCAATAAGTGTAGTTGCTCCGCATATTTCGACCACTCAGTATGGAGATCTAAAGGAACCGACTCGTCCCACGACAGTTTGCATTGCCACAATCTCTGCATAAGTATTTTTGCTTTAATTATTATTGGAGATATTAAACCTAAGGGATCAAAAATTTCAGATATTCGGGACAGTATTGTTCTTTTAGTTATGTGTTTTGGAGAAGTGAAATCAGAAAGGCTATAATAAAAACAATCTGTTTTAGGATGCCAACGAATGCCTAAAGTTTTTGTTATTTCGTTTTTTGAAAAATCTACTACATTATGATCTAAATCAGTATCTACGTTAATGTTGTTTAAAATATAGGGACTATTCGACGTCCATTTACGTAATTGAAATGACCCTGACTTCAAAATTTTGGCGATTTGATGTTGAACTTCGATCGCTTCGTTCTCACAGTCAAATCCAGTTAACAAATCGTCTACATAGAAATCTTGGTCTATTATTTTGGATGCCTTTGGATAAATATCATGAAAATCTAACACGAGTTGCTTAAGGCATCTTATTGCTAGAAACGGGGCAGATGCCATTCCGTATGTCACTGTATTTAATCTAAAGCACAAAAGTGGCTGAGTAGAGTCATTGCGCCAAAAAATTAATTATAAATTTTTATGTTCGTCTGCGATGAAAATTTGCCGATACATTTTAGCGATGTCGGCTGTCACTACATAACTATGTTTTCTGAATCGCAATAAAATAGAGAACAATTCATGTTGTATTGTAGGGCCTACACATTGAATATCGTTTAGGGATATGTTATTATCGCATTTGGCTGACGCGTCAAAAACCACGCGAACCTTCGTAGTTGAACTGCTTTGCTTAATTACAGCATGATGGGGTATATAATAAGTGTGATTTTTAGTGTCATCTTCATTTGAAACTGGTGACATATGACCAAGTGTTTCGTATTCGGTCATGAATTGTACATAACTTGTTTTTAACTCATCATTTTTTGCTAATTTACGTTCTAAGGCGTAAAAGCGTTTCAGGGCCTGTTCCCGAGAATTGCCTAATACTGAAGTGTCGAACTTAAGGGGTAATTTAACTATGAAGCGTCCTTGATTATCGCGAGTAGTATTAGTTTTAAAATGTTCCTCACATCTTTGCTCCTCTTGTGAATACATTTCGTTTTCCCCTTTTTCGACCTGTTCAATACACCAAAATTTTTCTAATTGGCTATTTAACCCGTCATTCATTTGAGAACTAAAACAATTTGTAGTGTGAAGAGCATACCTTTCAACAACATCTGTTTCTATAAAATTACCGCCCAATATCCATCCCAACTTGCTTTTCTGTAATATTGGGAGATTTCTACCTAACTTATGCTGGCCGACACATAATAGCTCCCAGAATATACCGGCACCTATCAGTATGTCGATTTTTCCTGGATTGTGGCAATTATTATCGGCTAATCGAATGTGTTGTGGTATATTAAAACTTGATAAATTAAAAGGTTTATTAGGTAGTTGATCGGTTATTTTATCTAAAACAAGACAGGAAATGCTACTGGAGAAGTCATTAATGCTTGATTTAAACGTTATGTGGGTTTTAGAGTTGATGGAGGATTTAGCCTGATTTATTCCGCAAATATTTAAATTAGTTTTGGATTTGTTTAAATTTAACTTATTACAAAGGTCTTCTGTTATGAAGTTTGATTGTGAGCCAGGGTCTAATAATGCTCTAGCATAATGCAGTTTACCTCTTGAATCGTATACCTGAATTCGGGCAGTTGATAACAATGTTTGTTCTGTTTTTATGTTAGATGAATGGTTAACACAAGTTACCTGTTGTGAGACTGTCGGCTCTTTATTATCATTAGCGTTATCTTCGGAATTATCTGATGGTTCCCCAAGAGATTGCGGTATAGCAGGCTTATTTGAATAATTCTTATTATTATTGGCAACTCGGTTTTGAAAATTTATATGCAGAAGAGTATTATGTTTTTTGTTACATACTTGACACATTCTGGACGTACATTGCGAAGTATTATGGCCTTTCTTTAGACAATTTAAACATAAATGTCGACGTTTAGCCTCTTGAATTCTATTATTTACGTCTAAATTTAAAAATTGTTGACATTCGCGTATGTAATGGGCGTTTTTACAAAATGAACAATTGGCCTTATTTGTGCTTATGTATGCGTTTGATTTATGAGGTTTGTTTATAGAAGAATTATTTTGTAATAAATTTTGTTGAGCATTTACTTCAATCGTACCTAAAAATTGACATCTTTTTTCTAAGAATTCTAATAACTCATCAAATGTGGGAAGTTCGTTTTTAATTTTGTACGTTTCCCATTCGTAACGTGTAGTCTGACTAAACTTACTACTAATTATATAAATTAGCAAAATATCAACAGTAGGTTGTTCATAATTTTTTAACGACTGAGTAATTTTAAGGATGTTATCAAGGAATCTTTGTAACGTAATATGAGAATCTTTTTTAATAGAATCTAAATTAAATAAAGACTTTATGTTATTTTGAATTATTAGTTTTTTATTTTCAAATCGCCTTTTAAGCAGATTCCATGCAATATCGTAATTTTCTGCCGTAATCTTTAATGATTTGATGGATTGAGCTGCTTCACCTTTGAGACATGAGATTAAATAATAAAATTTTTGTATGTTGTTGAGGGAAGTATTCTCATGAATTAGGGAACTAAATGAATCATAAAATTCAACCCATTGTTCAAATTCACCACTAAAAGACGGTAATGAGACGCTAGGCAGTTGAACTAAGTTACTAGACTGTAATTGATTGTGCTGAATCTTTTTTTCAGATTCTGATGTTTTAGATAAATCGTTTAGAAAATTTGTGACATTAGCTAAAAGTTCATAATACGCGTTTTCGAAATCTACCAAAGCAGTTTCATGCACGGGGTCATCGTTTAGATTTGTAATCTGATAATGACAATTTTAAAATTCTTTCAAAGAGGGTTCAAAGTTTGCTAGTCGTGTCTTTAAATCAGTAATTTGATTTTGATCTATCTCTAGGATTTGTTTAATTTCATTAAATTTGTTTTTAAAACGAGTTAAGCGAGATTTTATTTGTCCTCGCTGATTAACGAGTGATCCTAAACCTTCCATTACAAATTGAGTACAGTCAGAATAATATAAGGAAATATATGAATGTGAAAGGAATCGCACTTACCGATATGATGATGATCTTTACCACGATGTAACGATGTACGGCACTATGGCAGACTTGAAGTGAAGTCGAAATTGTTTTTTTCTTTCCAAATGAATAGACTCCAACGAAGACGTGTAGATTCGAAAGGAAATTTTGTAGCTTTCTTGTAGAATTTGGATTATTGCAATCCGGCTCGAAGGACCAATGTTTTATCGATGATTTAGTTTTTTAGATTATTTAAATCAACGACGGTGTACTAAGTACCACATGAAATAATAAAGTAGTAATCCAACGTAGGTTAATTTATTTGGATATTTAGAAACACTTATAACTACTTACACTGATTAACTTAATTACTAAAAAATGTGTATTGTATTATGGAACGGTTTTTACTCCAGCGAGTCTATATCAGAACTGATACATATAACAAAAAAATTGTATTTATAGAATGTGTTGAGATTTGTATTTCTGTATCCCTATTCACATCTTTATGAGTACATACATTCATAGATTATAATAATAGAGTTTTTCTTTTTGTTCTTTGTTGTCTGTTCTTTATGAAGTAGCGAACAAACGAGTTCTTTTAATTGATAAGGTACGGTAAGCAACCTCTGTGGAAATCGGATGTGCGTAATGTTTATCAAATTGTTCTTTCCAGTCTAAACAGAATACTATGACCGCCCTATTGTAAATGCTTAACAGACACATTATGTATAATTACTCTAGACATATTATGTATGTAATATCATTACTCCTCCTCCCTTAGATTGAAGCGTCTCGTTTCACTTGATTTTTGGGTATAATGGGGTTGATGGTTCAACGTCCTTCAATTCTTGTTCCTCAATAGCGTTTTTCCCTTGTTTCCATTTATAATATTTTTGGATAATTGGTTTTCTACGATATGTAAAAATTGCAAATGTTATAATAATTATTACACATATAGTTGTTATGGAGATGTGTCCATAAAGAGTGGTAGTTTTGAGGTAGATGGGCGTATCTTCAATTTTCTTGAGAAATTGGTTGAGGTCTTCTGCTTCTTCGGGAAATTTGATTAAAAGTGTTAACCGTTTTAATGGTCGGGGCATCGGCATATGATACGTTGTAATTTTGGTGTTGGATATCTCTAATTCCTTTTTGATGAAGACGTTTTGATTAATTATTACTTTGTCTTCATAATTAATAATGTATGATCCAGGCGTATAAGATTTTGAATCGATGGTCCATCGCTGATTGCTGGTAACTAACAGACTTCCATTATGGAGAGGAATAGTTTCTTGGTACTGCTCAACGATTATGCTAGGACTCTCAGAAGTTTTAGTAACTTTAGTTATAATCTTATCTTTACAAAAATAGTTGTTTTGATCTATATTAGTACATTGCTTATACCAATAGGAAAGGGATTCAAATTTGACTTGGAATTTTGAAGGAATTAGCAATATTTGATTTTTATTAATGAGGGGATATAATCGATTAATTTTAAAAATGATGGGTAAAGTTATAGGAAAATTAATTATGCCAATTATGACTGTTTCTGTAAGTATCATGGTTTGTTGGTTAAATTTTAAGTATATAATTGGATTATCTTCTGAATGAGGTAACAACTGATTTTTGCTATAAATTTCCTGTAAATGTTGCATCATTTCACGTATTTGTTTATCTGATATTAATTCATAATTTAGTACTTCTTCGCGGGCAAAGGTGAGTGACCTTTCAATTGTTTGTATTTGACTTAAAAGTTGTTGTGCAATTAAAGTTAATATGATTAATTGATTTTCTTTACTTATTATGTCTAATTCTGAATTTATTAAATTAATTGATTTATTGAAATTTTGCTGTATTTTATCTATAGTTTCTTTATAACTATTAGTAATATGATGTGCAAGAGAGATATATTGATCGTGTTTTTCAACCATTTTCTTTTGATTATCAAAAAGGTTTAGTATGTTTGTTTTCATTTCATCGTAATCATTATTATCCATTGTTCCAAAAAGATATTTGAACGCGTTACCTATTCCGTTAATTAATCCTCTCTTATGTCTAAGGGGTCTTAGTTTATTTAATGCATCTTGTATATTACCTAAAATACTATCTAATAATTCAATTAAACTATCATTATAATTATACTTAAGAATTGTGGTTTTAGCTAATAAATCTAAATAAGTGGAACGTATTTGTGTTAAATTAATATTATATATGAATCTGTGACTGTTAGCTTCATCGTAACCTACAAGAGAAATATTTTTTCTTATTCGCTTTATCCTTCGCTTTGGATACTTTCGTTGTACATTAGTTTTTGTTTCCAATGCTTCAATAGAATTGTCGATAATTTTTAGGGGTATAATTTTATTATATAAGAGTTGTGATTTAGTTCGTCTAGTTGTTTTGACGAATACCTCTTTAGGTATTTCATCGGGCATTCTATCTTTATTATGAATATTTAATTTATCTAAAGCTTTTTGATTTTTTTCTAATGATCTTTCTTTAATTTGCTCATAGAATAATTTTAGTTCATTAATTCTTTTAACAATGTACTCCGAAGGTTTATTAAATTTTGGGATTTTTGTATCTGTTATATCTTTATAAGGTCCATAAATTATCTCAAAACGGCGTAATTTAGTAGTGGTTTGAATAGAATTGTTATAAATAAAAACTGATTGAATCAATAAATTTGGAGTTGTTTCATTTGGTTCTTTTAATTTTAAGGCTATAATTTTTTCTTTGAGGGTGCTATGTAGTCTCTCAAGGGGTGCTATACCTGTTGGACTCTTAACACTTGTAAATCAATATGATACAATTTACAAAAATCTCGGAAGTGAACATTATTGAATTCAGTTCCTTGATCTATCAATATTTTTCCGGGAAGGTTGTGATGGTTAATGAAATGTCTAAGGTTATTTAGATATGTAATATGATTTTTATCTTGTAGATGATATGCTTGTGCATATTTAGAAAAATGATCAAATATGGTTAAGAAGTGATAATTATCTATTGAGAAAGTGTCTAGAAATATTGTTTCGAAAGGTTTGCTAGAAACAGTTGGTCCTTTGTATGGTGGTTTGTATGGATTACGATCATATTTTGATTTAAGGCAAATTTCACATTTATTAATATAATATGTTATTATTTGTTTTAGATTTTTACAATAAATTTCTTGTCTGAAATGAGAATATGTTTCTTCTATTCCATATGGATTATGTCGTGATAAGCACTTATTAATTCTAAAGTATCTTCAGATGATAATGTATTAGGATAGTTAGTTGTTTTAATTATTTTTACGTTATTATTCCTAATTATGAAATGATTATGTAATATCAGGAATATTTGATGTTGTTTATCTTCTTTTATTTGAGTATCAAAATGTATTCCTACAACATTTGGTATTTTTAATTTATTTTTTTCAAGAGTTTCAGTTAGTTTTTGAAAGATGTTATTAAGATTAGCATTGATTATTAACATTACTCTACCATTAATTAAGTTAGTGGTTATCTTAGTGTCATTTGAAATCTTGACCAGTATTTGTAATGAAAATGTTTGAAGGGGACGATCTGTGATAGGCATAGTAGGGGTAGGATTTTCGTATGCTGAATGTATAGTTCGGGATGAGTCATTTTGTGTTTCTTGTCTTTGTCTGGTGTCTTTGTCTAATTGTTGTTTTATATGTTCGTTTAATTCGTCTAATACCGAATTATAATCTTCTAAATTAGGTGGATTATTAATCATGGATTCCTTGTCGAGAAGCTCGTCAAGATCTAGGTCATCCAGGCTATCCTCTATGGCATTTATTTCTACTCTTGATAAAGCATCAGCTACAAAATTCTCCTTACCTTTTATATGTTTTATGTCGAAATCATATTCTTGCAGCTTGATCTTTCAACGGCATAATCTACTATGTGGTTCCTTAAGACTATTGATCCATACTAAAGATTGTTGATCAGTTTGTAATAAAAACTTCCTTCCAAAGATGTAGGGTCTAAACTGCTTACATGCGTCGATGATTGCAAGTAGTTCTTTTTCCACTGTTGAATAATTTCTTTCGGCGGCGTTTAATGTTCGTGAGAAGAAAGAGATTGGATGTTGTTCTGCTCTATTTACAGGAATATATGCATTTCCTTCTTCATCATAAACATAGAAGCTGTCCTCTTCTGTATTGGTTAGTTCTTCGGAAATAATGCGTTGTTTTTGATGGGGGTTATATTGAAAATAGTTATGGGGTCGTCTTTGTGAAGTTACAGTTCTTATTGTTGTTGGTGCGCAGTTCAGAACAATTTCTTTTCTTAGAAAAGAGAACATCTAGTAGGCACGGTATTTCCTATGGTTAAAAGATTGTACTTGAAATAGGCATTTGTTTTGGTACCTACTTTTATTAGGGTCCTTCGGCAGGCATTTGTACCAGATGCATCTACCCTGCAATTTAGTCACTAACATTAATCTAAGGTCAAATAACCCACTAACCACTCTTCCACCCCCGGCATCCTCCCTTTGTATCTTTGCAGTTGTAAGTATCAGTCATCATAAGAAAGTTGTTGTTCGTAGTTCCATAAAAACACTAATCGTAAAAGAAAATATCGGCATTCTTGTACAGTAATTTTAAATGTTAGTTAAGTGTACATATTATTAATAAAAAGGCATAAAAAATTCACACCAGTCGTTAGTATTTTGCTCGTTCCTAAAAAGTGCAGATTTGAATTAAATTACCGTTCGCTGTTCCACAATAAAAAATATCGACTTCGGCAAATTAAGTTTTTTCCGAAGAGGGTTAAGTGTTCCTTAGAAGAAGCTAGGCAAGCAACACACCCGCAACATTCAACAATTGTTACGTCATTATTGTGTAAAGGATTTTTTTGAAAGGTGTGTGGTCTTTCTACGAAGTTTTGTAATCTTTGATGAAAGTTTTGATTATTATTTTGCTTAGGTTGGTTAAATTGAGGATGTGGTTTAGGTGCAACAAATGGTTTCTGTGGTATATTATGATTAACAGGAGGGAAGGTTTGCATAGGTCGTCGTTGTATGTGTGTATGATGTGTGAATAATGGTTTTCTTAACATAGGTGATTGATAATTATTGATAGAATTAGTTGTATTTTTACTTATATTAATGTTAGTAAGGGTTTTATTAAGTCCAGACTGAATTCTCTGCATCTGTTGATACATGGCGGCATTTTGATTAAGGTTATCTAATTCCTTACATTTCCCTAAAGCGTCCTGTAAACTATAAGGGTTCCTATACAATAAATGAGTCCTATAGGGTTGATTTATTGCAGCACAAAATACTTTATTTGCTTCACGCCTATAGTGTTGCCTACGATAATCTTGATCTGGTTGGCCTTCTACTGATTCTATTAATTTACTAAGGACACGTAAATAGAAATTTTCATAGTGTTCATTGGGGAGCATTGCACATCCTATTAACTGATTGTATAATAAATCAATATTTTCTATAGAGCCAAAACGTTCTTTTAATAAATTCTTTAAACCAGCCCAATTGCTAGGTCGCTCAACTGAGTAAAGTAATGCAGCATCTCCACGTAATTTATTGGTTATTGCTAAAAACTTTGACTCAATAAATTCTTATGAAGAGGTTGCAACATTTGCATTGAAATTATCTACTGCTCTAATAAATTGTACTAACTCAGTTTCGTTACCATCATACGTTGGGATTAATGAATTAAAAAAGTCGAATCTAAGTTTAAATTCAGATAAAGAAATGGTTATTTCGTTTGTAGTCATAATTGTAATAATCAAGGAGGAACAGTAAAATAAGGAAAAGGTACAGCAATGCACTAACCTTAATTTAAATCCTCGAAAGTAACGTATTTCCAACGGAGAGCCCCAGCGATGGTTGTTAGGGTTGAGTCCAGAAATTCCGTCACTCTTGATTCTGTGTTTGCATGGGAGCGGTTCCAATCCAGTGTTGAATAGTGAACGTTGCTAACCTGCGGCTAGAGGGAAGCTCTTATTCTTTCTTAGTTGAAGGATAGGAGATGTATCGAGTGTTAAAAATTATATGGAACACATCAATCTCGTTTACTATAAGCCCGCTATTTTATATCCAAAGGCCCGGCGAGACTAGTTGATAGTGTGGTAAAGTAACTGAAACAAGGGAAAGTGTAACGGTCATAATTAATATTTCGCATTTATAATACCTACTATCAATTAATTTTTTAATTGTGTGCTGAATTCACAAGATGTCTGCTGATCATTTTAATATTGATGGACCAAGAAGTTCAAGCCCCGTTTTGAGATCACCTGGCGGTTCTTGCACAGATATTTTAGGAATAAATGGTAAGTTATTAATCATTTTTAATGTTAATAGTCAGAGGCAAAGTGATTGATCATTAAAATTGGTAGTATAAATTAAAAAAAAATAAATAATGCATTTGCAATATTTTATTTAGATGGACATAGGAGGTATTTCTAAATCAATGATGATATGTATTTTATTTATAATAACATAAAAGCTAAACTATCAAATATGTACCTATATTAAATCTTTAGTGATGGACCTACTATCAGGCGAGTGCAGCAACGATAGTTTAATTTCGGATAATTTGGTAAGTTCACTATTGACATTTATAATACTACTTCTCCTTTATTAAACAATTAAAAATAAGAAATTGGCAAGTTATTATCATTTTAAATATTATGTAATAAATAAACTAAAAAGAAACTCGCCCTTATTACCACTAACAATTTTTTTTCTGCGAACACGTGTCGCCCACTTCACAGGAGTTCTTTTTAGTTTATTTATCACAGTCTACGTTTTCTGTATTCATTATGGTAATAAGTACTACAGCTAAATTAAATTAATGAAAACTAATAAATTGTTGTATTGTTTATAGATACACCCAGAAACATTTCCTGTATTGCCAGGTATTGAAAAAAATGTTGGCATAGTAATAGGTAGCCCTAAAATCCAGATTAACACCAGTGATGGTCAGAATTTAGAAACATCAAAAAAAAAACAAATATTGTAAGACACAAAATGTTAATTGATAAATTTATATAATCCAAAAGTTGTTTTTTAGAATATGGATATCTCTGATAATGTAGAAGAAGAAAATTCTGACTTAAAATTACAACTAAATGCCTCTCAACAAGAACGAGCAACATTAGAATTGGAAATTAGGCAAAAAGAAGAAGTAATTATAGACACAGGCTGAATTAAGACGAAAAGAACAGGCATATAAACAAGAGATAAAGCAACTAAAACAGAAATTAGAGGAAAAGTCTGCAAAAAATGATACTGAAAATATTAACGAATTAGAAGAGGCTGTTAAAAATTTGAAAGCTAGAGAAGCTAGGCTGATAAGTGAAATTAATACTCTAGCCAAAGATAAAAATAGTTTCAAGTAATACATTTATTTTAATTTTTGAATTGAATTAATTTAATACCTATTTTAAGGGAGATTATGGCTGAATTTGAAATAAGCATTCAAGAGAAAGTGAATGAAATGCAAAAGCTGAAGGAAGAGCATGAAACTGTTAAAAGACACTTAGCCAATTTAAGGTTTGCTTTTTCCGATGTACATCAGTATTTGAAATTTTCGCCTTCTTAATAGAATTACTCAGGATTGTATTGTTTTTTAGTCATTTGCGTTTATTGTTTAGCATACAAAAATAATTATGGTATATTTAGAATCAGACTATATAATAAGAGGGGTTTAAATCAGAAATAAAGTTCTTATGGTAATCAAGCTATTATATCATCACATCTTTATTAAAAAATAATAAATATGCTCACAAACTTTTTTCTTTTGATAATTTAGGGAGGAGTTGTTATGCAAACGTGTGCATATCACCGTTAACAGATGATGGCTGCAGGTAAAGTTCTTGAAGGTACCTATGGATTTGATAGTATCATATTATGGAAAATAGTAACAGGACTAAAAGATAAGTTGATTTTTTTAATTTTTATGTCTTATTTTTTTCCTTGTTTATTTACAGGAGTCTTCGTTAGTTAGTAACAAAATATTTAAGTTACAAAGCTGTTTATTAAATAACAGAAATTTACTAAAGAAGCTGTTTATTGCGTGAGAAAAATAATTTAATTTGAACGATGTCTTTCTGGTATCTCATCACTGTTACACGTCAAAATTAATTGCGAGTAAACTATTTGTTACGGTGATTGAAAGAATCGTGGTGTTTGATAGTTTATTAATAATACTTATGCACTACTTATTATAAAAACAACTAATAACAAAACTAGGTAAGCTCTTGGATCAAAGATTGAATGTTACTTTACGAATGCTGCTATATGAATGCTGTGATAAGAATGCTGGTGTATGAATGCTGAGATGTGAATGATTCCTCCCTGAATGCTTGAGAATCATTTAAATTGTAACGAATTTTCTAGTCAAACTATTTATTTAAACAATTATTTATTTAACACTATTTATAACACTTAAACACTAACTTAGAACTACTATTTATATCACAACAATTCACTTATTTATATTACAATTTATTTATATCACTTTGTCTATTATCGGTTTTAATTCGCGCACTGATGCTTTCTTCAACTAACTGTCCCTCGGTCCAAAGATGATCACTATATATACACCTTTCGAACTTTCTAGACAATTCGAAAAGGAAATCCTGACGATTCTCGAATGATGAGTAATAATTAGAAATTCCTCGATTATTCCAGAATTGAACTTGTTACTTGTCGCCGGAGAATGATTTACATCTTGTAAGTTGATAACACGAAAAGTACCGTGTGCCGTAAGCATGTTAACGATAAGAAGTACATGCATACAAATTGTTATCGCACACACGTACTGTGTCACTGGTCGCTACACTACCCCCTCCTTAAGGGTGATTCGTCCCGGATCACATTCTGCCGTTCCTTCAGAGGATCATGCCGGTACTTGCAGGTGGATCCGCTTCGGCATCCGGTTGTCAGGTGGAAATGGCAGTCAACGGTCTTCAATGGTGACGGCCTCGTCGTGGATTTCCGGCGCACACCAAGATTTCTATGCCAGTGTATCGGAACAAAACCTCCAGCATGTTTCTGACCACCCTCCAATCCAGCCCATCGAGTCCACATCCGATCCTCGGTATTGCTAGCTTCAGGATGTTAGCGTGTAGCAATTGCTCTCTTAGTTCTATCAGGGAGTCCCATAAGGAGTGGTAGGTAGGCTTCTCCGACGACTTGCTTTTGGTGACTAGATAGAAGATGGATTGGGTCGCATCGAGTAACTGCAATACGTTTCTTCCATCTTTGGCCTGGTCGAGTAACATCGGTAGTCGCCCAAACTTCTTTCGAAAGACCGTGGCAATCCCACGGCTCATGTCCAAATCCCTTGCCACACAATGGGCCAGCGAGTATTCCTTCGAGACGGTGAATAAGTCCTGCTGAACTTCGGTGGTGACTCCAAATCGGGCTTTACGGTGTAAGCTCTGTTTGGCCATAAATTCTTCGTACTGGGGCTCTGGCGATCGAGCCTGCACAACTCTAACTCGAGCTTCCTCGTGGTTGTCCCCAGCATATGGAGCCAGTCGGTTGAAGTGGACTACTCTTGGTTTTCCATTGGGAGTACGTCTAATTCGGTAGATTACGTCATTGATTCGTTTGATAACTTTATACGGGCCTTCCCAATCTTGTTGCAGCTTCGGCGAAAGACCCCTTTGACGCTTCGGATTATAAAGCCACACCAAATCTTCTTCATGGAATCCTCCATCAGTGGCCTTAATGTCATATGCGTCCTTCATCCGGTCACTGGCTATCTGCATATGGGAACGTATCTCGTCATGGATGTCGTCCAATCGTCTTCGGAGTTCACTGACGTGATCTTCTCCAGCCACGTCTTCGCCAGGTTTGCATCCGAACTTTAAGTCGCATGGTAGTCGCAACTCTCGACCGAACAGTACCCTGGCTGGTGTTTGTCCAGTGGTTTCATGTATGGAAGATCGGTATGCCAAAAGGAACAATGGCAGATAACGATCCCAGTCTCGCTGATGTTTGGAGACCATTTTGGACAGGTACTTGTTAATGGTCCTGTTCATTCGTTCTACCATGCCGTCTGATTGGGGATGTAGGGCTGTAGTTCGAGTCTTATGAATGCCCAATATCTTACAAATATCTTGGAATATGGCCGACTCAAAATTTCGTCCTTGGTCGGAATGCAGCTCCAGTGGTGCTCCGAATCGGCTGATTAACTCTTTCACGAGCGTTTCCGCCACTGTAGTTGCCGTCTGGTTTGGAAGGGCGTACGCTTCAACCCATTTCGTAAAGTAGTCCATTGCCACTACGATGTACTTATTCCCATCTTCAGATTCTGGGAATGGTCCGGCAACATCTATGGCAATTCTCTCAAATGGGCTGCCGACGTTATACTGCCGCATCGGAGCACGTTGTCGCTTCTGAGGTCCCTTACTGGCGGCGCACGTCGTGCACTTTTTTGCACCAATCTTCCACGTCCTTCTTGCAGTTGACCCAGTAAAATCGTTCTCGTACTTTGCCAAGGGTCTTCTTTACACCAAAATGTCCTCCTGAAGGGTCGTCATGGAGGCACTGCAGGACTTTCTTTACCAAGCTTCTCGGTATCACTAGCTGACGTCTGCTTTCGGTGCCATCTTGGTTCTCGACCACGCGCTGTAGGAGACCATCCTCTTCTTTAATGGAATCCCATTGAGCCCACAAAGATTTTACTTCTGTTGACTTGGCAGCCACTTCCTGCCAGGTCGGTCTTCTGCCTTCTTTCTTCCAATCCAGGAACGGTTTTAAGAGCACGTCGGAATGTTGTTCTGCCTTAATGTTGTCTGGCTGCCACTGCTCGTCCAGGATAGTTATCCTCCTGACCTCTTCGTATTCTTCGACGCGTTGACAGTGTTTACAATTATCCAGGCAAGGTCTTCTGGATAAGGCGTCGGCGTTTTTATGGCTACTTCCCGCTCGGTGTTCTATGTCAAAGTCGTACTCTTGCAGCTTCTCTATCCATCTGGCT
This sequence comes from Agrilus mali, assembly GCA_029378335.1. Classification (NCBI taxonomy): domain Eukaryota; kingdom Metazoa; phylum Arthropoda; class Insecta; order Coleoptera; family Buprestidae; genus Agrilus; species Agrilus mali. The sequence continues at coordinate 7,551,360 of CM055664.1, forward strand.
ACTTGGCCCTCGGGGTTCTTAAAATTCAGCAGCCATTTTAACGCGGCATGGTCGGTTCGTAGCAAGAACTTTCTGCCGTAGAGGTATTTGTAGAAATGCTCCACGCTTTTTACTACAGCTAACAATTCGCGCCTGGTTTCGCAGTAATTCCGTTCTGGTTTGGATAGAGTTCTGCTGAAGTAGCCGATCACTTTTTCTTCACCATTCTGTATTTGTGACAGAACCGCGCCAATTTCAATGTTGCTAGCGTCGGTGTCCAGGACAAACTTTCCGGTTGGTAGGGGATAGCTCAACACAGGTGTAGACGAGAGGGTTTTCTTTAGTTCTTCAAAGGCAGCTTGGCAGTCTTGCTCCCAACAAAATGGTCTACTCTCTTCTGTGAGTCGAGTCAGAGGCTTAGCAATTTTTGCAAATCCGGGAACAAAACGTCTATAGTAGGTGCAGAGCCCAAGGAAGCTTCTGACTTGATGGACGTCAGCAGGTACAGGCCACTCTTGCACGGCTCTGTGGGTCGACTGAAACGCCGTCTCCGGATACTACATGCCCCAGGTAGTTGACGGCCTCTTGGAATAGCTGACATTTCTTGGGGCTTAGTTTTAGGTGGACATCACGAAGTCTTCGGAAAACTTCCTCCCAATTTTTCAGATGGTCGTTGAAGTCCTTCCCGACTACGATGATGTCGTCGAGGTATACCAGGCAAGTCTTCCCAATTAAGCCAACCAAGACTGGTGCGTTGCACAACCCGAACGGCATCACTTTGAACTGCCACAGCCCCGTTCCAATGGAAAACGCTGTCTTCTCTTTGGTATCCCTGTCCAAAGCCACTTGCCAGTATCCGCTCCTGAGGTCTAAGGTGGAAAATATCGTCGACCCTGACAGTGTATCCAGGGTGTCATCTATTCGTGGTAAGGGGTAGCTGTCTTTTTTCGTGACATTATTTAATTGGCGGTAGTCCACACAGAAGCGTGTCGAGCCATCCTTTTTCTTGACCAGAACTACCGGCGATGTCCAAGGGCTAGTGGATGGTTCTATTACCCCGTCCCTTTGCATTTCACTGATGATGTTCTCAGCCTCTTCTTTCTTGGCCAGTGGTAGTCTCCTGGGTCGCTGACGGATGGGTTGGGCTTCGCCAGTATTTATTTTGTGCAGGACGGCGTTGGTTCGTCCCTTCTTGCCACCTTCTACTTCAAAGACGTCTTGGTATTCTTTTAGTAATCCTTCTCTCTGGCGTCGTTGGTTAAGATTACATTTGCCTCCTGCTTCTTGGCGCAATTTCGTCAAGGCTTCTGGTAGGCGTTGCGCGTCTTCCGTTCTTGTTTGTAGCTTTTTGACTTGAGATGTTACAGTGTCCTGAGTAGTTAGCTTGAAGTCTTCTCCGTTTAAGGTCACGACTTTTCTTTGGAAACTCAGGCAAAAGTCGTATTTCCGAAGCACGTCCAAGCCCAGAATGACGTTGTCTTCAATTTCGGCTACAAGAGCGCAGTGTCGGAAGGAGGTCTTTCCTATGCGGATCTTGACGTAGCTTTCACCATGGACATTGACCATTTCTCCGGTGGCCGTACGTAGCTTCCATTGAGTCGGTTGAAGCTTACTTGTAGTCATCACGTTGGCTCGTATAATTGTCCTGCTTGCTCCGGTATCCAATAGGAACGAACACCGCTTCCCATTTATGTGTCCCGTAAGAAAAAGGCTGTCAGCTCTGTCTTTTATGGTTTTTGTCAGTGCAACTAGACCGGGGGCTTCTTGCTCCGGGATCGACGTTTGCCCCGCCGCGCCGACCCTGATTAGTTTTCCTGTATGCGGGGCTTATCTTCTTGAGGAGCAGATCTTTCGCTCTTACAGCTGCTTCTCACGTGGCCTAACTTCCCACAGTTCCAGCACCTGATTTGTTTGGGCTTCCTTTCTATTTTGGTCATTATTCGGCGGACCATCTCTTCCAGTTTATCTTCGTCCCGACCGGCTGACTCCTCTTTTAATTCCCGCACTCGACATTGTCGTTGTGACGCCTGTTTGACGACGTCGTATTCCAGTGCGCGGGCCAATGTGTCAATCAAAGTCCTCGGCCGGTCCAGTCGGAGTCGCTGTTGTATTTCGTCGTCCTTAAGTCCGTCAATAAATGCGTCGACGGCCAATCTTTCCAGTGTATCATCAGCCGTACCTGGATAGGCGAGCCGGACTAACCGAGCAATGTCCGCCTCGTATTCCTGAAGACTTTCACTTGTCTTCTGACGTCGGTTCTTTAACTGCACATGGTACACAGCCGTCAGATGTGCTTGGCCGTATCGCATCTCTAATCTTTTTACTAGCCGATGGTAGTCTAGTAATTCTTCCGGTGGTAACGTGTTCAAGATTTCGCCAGCACCATCACGCAGAGCAAGGGCAAGCGAAGAAGCTCTCTCTTCTAACGTCCATTTGTAAGCTTTTGCAGCCACTTCGAATTGCGTCAAAAACGTGGTCAATGAGGTTTTTCCGTCAAACGTTGGTAGCTTCATATGCACTTTGGATGATATGACCTGTTCTTCTTTCACGTGGGGGATTTCTTTGCCGTCAACCGCTGTATGTCTCTTTTCCGTAAGTTGGTGACTGATGTGCTTTTCGTGTTATCAACTTACAAGATGTAAATCATCTCCGGCGACAAGTAACAAGTTCAATTCTGGAATAATCGAGGACTTTCTAATTATTACTCATCATTCGAGAATCGTCAGGATTTCGTTTTCGAATTGTCTAGAAAGTTCGAAAGGTGTATATATAGTGATCATCTTTGGACCGAGGGACAGTTAGATGAAGAAAGCATCAGTGCGCGAATTAAAACCGATAATAGACAAAGTGATATAAATAAATTGTAATATAAATAAGTGAATTGTTGTGATATAAATGGTAGTTCTAAGTTAGTGTTTAAGTGTTATAAATAGTGTTACATAAATAATCGTTTAAATAAATAGTTTAACTAGAAAATTCGTTACAGTATATATATCTCTTATCTATGGGTATTATCGTTATCAGCAATTACAGTTGCACTCTGCTCTATAATAACTTATTAATGTACTTGTGATAACAGCATAGAAATACATTTCTATTGCTGATTTTTATGTATTTAGTATATTTTAATAAAGTATGCTAGGAAATATAAAAATGTATTAGTTATAATTTTTTAATATTTATTTACAGAAATAAGATACAGTGCAGAGTTGTAATGGAGTAATTTGGCTCCATCCATAGATTAGAGAAGGTTTATAGATGCTTAACTCTATTGGAAACTGCTTACAGCGACACCTTCCAGGTGTTGTCACGAACTAAAATTGTAAGACGCGCAATTTGAATGGGTTGGTGTCTTTATTCTTGCACGTATAAAGCGTAAAGTGTAAAATTGACAAGTAACAACGTGCTTTTCTTTTTTTATAAAAGAAAACGCATGGTTTCTTTCATAAAAAAAAGAAAATACAGTGTCACTTGTCAATTTTACACTTCAATGGCATGTTTAAACTGCACAATAAATAGAAAGTTAAGAATGAATACTGAAAAAGTATTTATTGAAATAAAGAAGATTTTAAAAAACATTAGTTGCACCTTAAGAATATTGTAATAGTGAATTTTCATTAAGTGTAATGTGTATAAAGAATACTCAAACAAATTTTACAACATTTAAGAAATAATTAAACAGTAATGAGAGAAAAAACATAAGTATGTTACAAAAGAGATCGTAAAAACTAAGCACAATTTGATGGCTATTGTTGCTTTTAACTCATAACTGGAGAAAAAACAGGGCTCATGTGGAAATAAAAGTAAAAAATTAAAAATATGATCAGGAAAGTTTGTCTGCGAGAAATGTAATTGTTCTTTTTCAAGTTTGAAATAAATTACTTTCAAATTTTCTCGTTTCCTTAATACATCCCTTTTTATTAATATTACTCCATTTATGAAATTATTGCATTTTACGCTAACGAATAAGTACAAAGAAAAATTAATGTTACTTTATATGAATAGAAAACTTTTAAAGTACTTCACCAAAGAACTAGGCAGTGTACAAGAGCTGCAGAGGATGCAATGGTTGTTGTAAATTTCACATTCCTCCTTCATCCCCATGGATATTAACTGAAGGACATATTTGATATAGGTACTATCGTTTTGTTTTTTTGTTTTATTGTTTTCGCGGAAGAGGGGAAATCTTCAAAAATCTCCGCACGTACGACAGTAGTGTTGTATCTTTGTTGGATTCTCTCCGAGGAGGGCCTACCAACTAAAACCCATCTACCTCACGTCGTTATAGGACGTTGTTGTTGATATCTAAAAATACAGAAATACAAATAGTAATATAACTGCCTTACTGTGTTGTATCATGGGAGAACGAGCGAGAAACCTGCAGTTTTAGATTTCACACCCAAAAAGGCACCTGTACAAAAAATGAAATTATAATAACAAAACGCACAAATAAGAAAAACTGAAAAGTACATAATGTGATTCAAGAACACTTACCGGAAATTGTTGCTATAAACGCTTACGTCTCTGGGGGAGGTGTTTCCGGTATCAACTTTGAACTCAATGATGTAACAAAAAATGTCTAAAAATCGTCAGCTACGGTTTAGTATGTAGAAATAAAGAGGTTGCAGCACAGTACTTACCGGAAGTAGCGGTTTTCTATTTTTTTCGTTGAAACTTCATGTGGTGTAGATGTTTTTCGGTCGGACGAATCTCCAACCTTTCGCATCCCTTTTAGTATTTCATTAATAGTTTTAATCCATACGAAAAGGTGGAATTGAGAAATAAGTTCGTTAATAACCGCTGCAAGTCATGCCTGTCATTATCTTCCATACTCTGTCTAAGTACAGCCTGATGCAATCTACTTTTTGATATACAAAATATCATTATTGTATAGGTATATCATTCGTAAAAAAGTGTAAGAATGTTTACAACATTGATTTGCAACTTTATTGCGGTCATAGTTGCCTATTTGCAAGCAGTATTATTGTAAATGTATGATAGTTGTGGGTAGGCAATTACAAGAGGGAGATTTTATAGAATTAAAATAATCCAAACTATGCAGTATTAAAATAGAAGATGAAATACAATTTCATGTATCTTTTGCAAATGATATAACAGTCGAAACAAATTTGTAAAGCAATTACAATATATTGAAGTGAAATTTTTCCAATTGTGTTTTGTATTCACCTTCTATTTTTATTGCATTAAAATGTTTCACAACGAATGTACCCCGAAATCTTGTAAGTTTTATGCAGTATTAGTTTGAATAAGGTAGCAGTACCTACGTGTACGTACAAAATACTTCTCATTTTATTTAGGAGTAAGTTTACAAGCATACAAAAATATATACAACCCTTAATTTTCACCCCTCTACGATCAAACCCCATTTTTTAATAGCGATATGAGTACTATAATAATCTTCAACTCTCAGGTGGTCGATAAGTCGCTCACTGATCAATTATTATCAATCGATTAGTCATCCCCGCCAGGTGTCTACTGCTGCCACTGCTTACCCATGATAGAATGAACGTAAGAAGGTAGGACTGCACGCAGGATGGGCGGGTTATCGCTACGTCACCTTGAGAGTAAAACGTTCAGTAAGTAACGTGTGTAACGACTAATAACGGTCATTTACCACATTATTTTCGCTTTTGAAAGGACGAAAATCAAATTTGAGTGGAAATTTATTATCTAAAATAAATATTGACAACTCAGAACCACCTCTCGAAGAAATTCTAAGCGACTCTCATTTTGATGGTCTAGAACATCTTGCTGGATATCTTTGTCACAAGTCTGGGCAAAATTATGAAGAGTCTGTGGAGGAGTGTTAGAAGTTATCTATGATTTGAACCATTGAACTCAACTTTATTTTGTATCTATGTTCTCTGATTGGTTCACGCATATATCTATGAATATATCGATTTAAACGGAGAGTAAAGTTTCGCGCCAATTGAGTCATCAACCGCATTAAGAGTAGTACACAGTAGTTCATCGATTTTAGCTTCCATCTTAAACTCTCGCAGTGCTCTCAACCGTTTTAACTTCGTTCTGTTCGTTCTGTTAATTAATAAAGTAATTCATGTTTGTGGTTTATATATTTAGTTGTTTTCTTATACTACAAGGACATTTAACTAAACCAACCGCAACAAGTCCAATACATTTACGTGGACGGACTATGTCTGTGAAGGTGGTGTGAAAAAACCTTCAGAAGAGTTTATGCGAAAAATTGAAGAGTTGGAATGTATATTTCAAACTTTTAACGGGGATAGCTTATTAATAACATCTGGGTATATAAAAAAACTTTTAGACAAAAGCATATCTGTCGACCTTAACGAACTAACGAAAAAATTATTTTTTCGATCCAGAATGTTTTTCAGAGTAAGGGATTTAAACAGTCACTTAAAAACAATAAATTTAACAAAAAAGTTTAAAAAATTGTACAATAAATACATATTTGTAATGTGGTTCTCATAATCCTTCCTTAAGATTGTCACTAAATAAAGTTCGGATTCAATAAAAAACAACTTAAGTTTAAGTACCTATACATATTTCGTTTTTTTTTTATTGATTGATTTTATTCCTTAAACCGACAGACATTCGCAAAATAGAATGGATTTTAGCAAGTAAACCTAAGTGTAATGTAAACGTAAATCGAACTGAAATTGAATATGGAAATTTTGAAAATTGACGCGCCGGAAAAAACCAAAAACCACTTTCAAAATGTAAGGAAAAATATCACTCTGTATATTAATTTCTTTATATTAAGCTAGCAACGTTCGAAAACGCATTCTTTAAGTTAAACAAGCGTTGTTTGTTACCCTAACTGCGACACGTGCACTTGAGAAACATAAACAGTCTGTGTCGAGACATATTTTGTATCGATGAACGTTTTATTCTTCAGTTCATTTTTAGTTTTGTGTATGTGCAAGTGCAAGAGGGTTTTTGTCAACTACGGTGAGTTTACCTCACAGAGTATGATTTTGCTTATTAATTATTTACTATTTTGTAAAAGATGCAATCTGTTGTTTACTGCCGAATGTGATTGATACTGATAGTTTACGTCGTAAAAGTAATGTTTATTTAATATGATCTCCGAATTGTACTGTCTGTCTGATCGCCGTATCGCCGTGAGAAGTTAGAGATTAGGATGGTTATTCCCTAATGCTCGTAAGTGATGGTAGTTGGAGCAGTCACTTTGCTGGTAATCCCTTAGTGACATTGCACCGCTCAACAACCATAATTATTGAGAATATTGAGTTTTGAGTATAGCACATTGCTGGATCTCCCTTTGTGCAGAATGACCCCTGGAACGAGTATTTTGCTGGCTCTCCCTTAATACTCATTGCACGTTCAGGGTCGGCACTTTAATGGTTATCCTTGGTGCCGAGGACAGTATATCTTCGTTTATTTATTTAAATAGTTTGGCTACGTTTAAAGTATCGGCAGTATCTGCAAAAGAGTTTTTAATCACCGAGTTTAGTAATTTTATTTGATTGCTTATGTTGTTGCATTTCTGAGCGAATCTGCTCATGGTATTTTCTTTTTCATTGTTTCAGATTTAACCGAAAGCACGCAACAGCATCAAGGCCATTAGTTTTTAATTCATTCTTTTACATATTTCATTTTATCAAATATCTTTCTTTCTTTCTTTTTATTAAACATTTTTTTTTAATCTATTCAAATTCATTTATTTTTCATTTATTTTGCGATTTGTTGCCTTACAACTTTTCAGAAGTGGGATGTATGTAACTTACTCCTACATTACCAATTTAATGTAATTTAATTATAAAAAAAAAGGGCCGACATGCAGTTGAAATGTTTAGTGCTTGATTAAGACATGAATTATTTTTTTTTCCTTTTTTTTTTTATATATAGTTGTGGTAAATTAAGTGTTTATATAATTCAAAATGGACAAACGTTCAAAACGTGCACGGCTCTTAACCCCAGAGTCTGATAACTCACCAGATACGAACGATGATCGTAGAAGTTCAAACTCCACTACCGAAAACTCGATAGATCGCTTAACAGAAGTTATGACAAACCTTTTCTCTTCTATTGACAAAAACAATAGTGGGACAGCCTCAAAAGGAGACGTAGTTCCTTGTTTTAACCCTGAAGATAGGGAACAAAACTCTGAAACGTGGTGCAAAAAGGTAGATGAGTTACGAGAAGTATTTCATTGGAGCGAGGATGCAACTATATACTTTGCTCTTTCTAAACTGCGTGGTTTGGCAGATACGTGGTATAAAAGTCTTTCGACTATAAAATATACGTGGGTCGAATGGAAAGAAAAATTGCAAATTGCATTTCCACCAACACGAGATTTTTATGAAACATTAGGAGAAATGATGCGTCGCAGAAAACGAACCGAAGAAACTTACGCTAAATATTTTTACGAAAAGCTGGCGTTGTTGAGCTTATGTAAAATAGAGAGCGCCGATGCAGTTTCGTGTTTAATTGGCGGCATTGAGGACATTGTAATTAAAACAGGGGCCAAGGCAGGAAATCATAAAACCCCCGAATCTCTATTTCAATATTTTTCTACATTAAATGATCTACCGGGACCGTCAACAAAAACAGAACGATATACCTCTAATAAGCGCCCATATCCTAATAAACGTTTCGGTACTGAAAAGAAATTATCAATGGTAACATGCTTTAAGTGTGGCAAAAAGGGGCACATTGCTGCGAAATGCAGAATCTCTGACAAACGTTGCAGTTATTGCAGAAGTTATGGACATTACGAAAAAGACTGCTATCGTAAGAAGGAACAGCAAGATGCAAAGAAGATCTCCTGACTAGAGAGCCGACCAAATGAAGATAAAGTTCTGCCCAATCAAAAATATTTTAAGGACATTTTAATTAACAACCAACGTTCAAAAGCTTATATTGATTCTGGAAGTTTTTGTGTAGCAATTAAGTTAAGTGAAGTAACGAGACTTAAATTAGATGTAAATTCCGAACAAACAACTGTAATACGTGGATACGGTGATGGTATAGTGAAATCATTAGGAACGTGTAATTTTGTGATGTGCGTTGATGATGTTGAAGCTACTGTTACAGCAAATGTTGTTCCTGATTCAATTCAAGATGTGCCTGTTTTAGTGGGTCGTACGTTTACAGAATTACTGGGAGTGCTTGTATTAAAAGATTACAAACATTTAATAATAACAGAGGGCTATTTAAAAGAAATAGACGATGAATCAAAACTCAAAAAAATTAATCTGAAGGCAATAAAGAATGTTATTTTACCAAGAAACACTCTGAGCAATGTTTTAGTTGAAACTAAAAATGAAGAATATCAGGGAGATTTAATTGTAGAAGCTAGTTGGAGACTACAGGAGGGACAAAAATATTGTATACCACGAACCATCTTAAGAATACAACCTGGTTATGAAACAATACTACCACTAATAAATTTATCGGATGCGGATATTTACCTTAAAAATAAACACATACTTGCACGAGCCTGGCCATGTCAACCGGAAGATGAATCTAAAGTAAACCAAATACTTAAATTAGACGCAACAACTTTACCAAAATTACCCGAAGAAGATATTAAAATTGGTCCTGTCTTAGCTGTACAAAAGATGAAGTTAGTCGAAGTTTTACAGGCGTATCGCGATTGTTTTGCTAATGATATTAGTGAATTGGGTTGTGCAAAATCATTAGAAATGGAAATTGAGTTGGATGATAAAACACCGTTCACATATCGTCCTTATCGCATGTCAGCTAGCGAACAAGAAAAATTAAAATCAATAATCGACTATCTGTTGATGCATGACATTATTAAAGAGTCAAATTCGCCCTATGCGTCGCCAGTCTTGCTGGTGAAGAAAAAGAATGGTGACTGTAGAATGTGCATCGACTATAGAAAATTAAACTCAAAAACTGTCAAAGATCGCTATCCCTTACCTCGGATCGACGACCAGTTAGACCGATTACATGGAAGCCGATATTTCACTTGTTTGGACTTAAGATCAGGATATCACCAAGTGCCTGTGTCGAAAAATTCAAGACATTATACCTCATTTGTCACTCCTCAAGGGCAATATGAATTCAATAGAGTACCTTTTGGACTTACCAATGCACCAAGTGTTTTCCAACGTTTACTAAATAAAGTTTTAAACCCTGTTAGGAACATAGTAACAGTTTATTTGGATGATGTACTGGTTCACACAGTTTCCGTAGAAAAAGGAATTGAGAATTTGAAATTAGTTCTACAGTTATTAAGAGAAGAAGGATTAACTTTAAATTTGTGTAAGTGTAGTTTTCTGTTTCCATCCGTTGATTATCTTGGTTTCGAAATAACAGAAGGAAAAGTGATGCCAGGAAAATTGAAACTGAAAGCAGTTGAGGAGTTTCCAGTACCCAACAATATACATAATATTCGTCAATTTATTGGCCTAACGGGATATTTTAGACACTTCATCCAAAATTACGCAATTATAGCCAAACCGCTGACAACTTTACTAAAGAAAAGTGTGCCATGGACGTGGACAGAGAGAGAACAACAAGCTTTTGAAAAGTTACGAGAATGCCTGACCTGTAACCCAACTTTAGCCTTGTTCAACCCTAAAGCTAATACTGAAGTTCACACTGATGCGAGTTCGATAGGTATAGCTGGTATTATTTTGCAAGAACAAAATGATGGTAAACTTCATCCTATAGCTTATTACAGTCGTCAAACAACAGCTGCTGAAAGTAGATATCACTCGTATGAATTAGAGACACTTGCGGTCGTGGAAAGTCTAAAGAAATTCCGTGTATACCTCTTAGGCATACAATTTAAAGTTGTTACCGATTGCAATGCTCTAAAAGCCACAAGCACAAAAAAAGATATAATACCCCGTATCGCCCGGTGGTGGCTACAGCTACAAGAATATACCTTCAATGTCCAATATAGACCAGGAAATCGTTTAAAACATGTAGATGCTTTGAGCAGAAATCCTTCAACAAGCGAAACATCACCTGAAGAAGTACTACACATTGAACAAGCTGACTGGGTGCTGGCTGGCCAAATGACAGATGACAAATTAAAATATATCCGAGAGGTTTTGAGCAAGCCGCCTTCAACAGAAGCAGAACGTGGAATTTATAAAAATTATGCTCTGCGCGATGGAAGAGTGTATAGAATTACGGTAAGAGGCATTTTATGGGTCTTACCGAAAGGAATGCGACAACGAGCAGTAAGAATGGCTCATGACGATGTTGGACATTTTTCCGTTAAGAAAACTTTACACCGACTATGTCAACATTATTGGTTCCCTAGAATGAAGCAATATGTTGAAAAGTATATCGCATGTTGTATTGCTTGTCTATACAATAAAAGGAATTCTGGAAAGAAAGAAGGCTTTTTACATCCTATACGTGTGTCGGAACCCCTGGAAATCTTCCATGTAGATCATTTGGGACCATTTCCTAAGAGTCGAAGAGGAAACGAATATCTAATAGTAGGAATAGACGCCTTCACAAAATTCATTTTCATCCGTGCCTGTAAATCAACAAAAGTTAAATATATCATAGAATACTTTAGAGATATCTTTGCCACCTATGGAGTTCCTCGGAAACTCATAACCGATCAAGGAAGTAGTTTCACCTCCAAAAATTTCAAAAATTTCTGCCGACAAAACAATATACAACATGTACTAAATGCCGTTGCAACACCAAGGGCAAATGGTTTAGTTGAGAGACTTAATCGAACAATACTCAGTGCTCTATTAACATCTACTTTGGAAGAGGAACTATGGGATGAGAAGGTTCGACCAATCCAATTTGCTATAAATACGACAATGAACAAATCAACTGGAAAAACACCCTTCCAGTTAATGTTCGGATATACCCCAAGAGGAGGAAGTGACACTCTACTTCGTGATGCGGTAACTCAAATCCCCACGTTGATCACTGACTTACTAGAGACCAGACGAGAAGCTGCTGCAAAAATGAAGGCTGCCCAAGACAAACAAAAGCAGTTATTTGACAAAAAGAGAAAACAGCCACGAAAATATAAAGAAGGAGATTTAGTAGTAGTGGAAAAACAATCAACAGCCCCTGGTACTAGCCGCAAACTTTTAAAACCATACTCCGGTCCATTTATCATCAAAAAAGTTCTACCAAACGAGCGATATGTGGTCCAAGATATGAAAGGATCTACAAGATCTAGGCAAACATATGATCGAGTCGTTGCCGTTGACAAGATGAAGGCTTGGGTTCCACCTGGTGGATTATCTGACAGCACAGACAGCGAGAGTGGTGAAGATGGCGTGCCGTTATCAGAGGATGACGACGAAACTGAGAAGTGATTTCCTTGAGGCGAGGAACTTTTCAGGATGGCCGAATGTAAGGAAAAATATCACTCTGTATATTAATTTCTTTATATTAAGCTAGCAACGTTCGAAAACGCATTCTTTAAGTTAAACAAGCGTTGTTTGTTACCCTAACTGCGACACGTGCACTTGAGAAACATAAACAGTCTGGGTCGAGACATATTTTGTATCGATGAACGTTTTATTCTTCAGTTCATTTTTAGTTTTGTGTATGTGCAAGTGCAAGAGGGTTTTTGTCAACTACGGTGAGTTTACCTCACAGAGTATGATTTTGCTTATTAATTATTTACTATTTTGTAAAAGATGCAATCTGTTGTTTACTGCCGAATGTGATTGATACTGATAGTTTACGTCGTAAAAGTAATGTTTATTTAATATGATCTCCGAATTGTACTGTCTGTCTGATCGCCGTATCGCCGTGAGAAGTTAGAGATTAGGATGGTTATTCCCTAATGCTCGTAAGTGATGGTAGTTGGAGCAGTCACTTTGCTGGTAATCCCTTAGTGACATTGCACCGCTCAACAACCATAATTATTGAGAATATTGAGTTTTGAGTATAGCACATTGCTGGATCTCCCTTTGTGCAGAATGACCCCTGGAACGAGTATTTTGCTGGCTCTCCCTTAATACTCATTGCACGTTCAGGGTCGGCACTTTAATGGTTATCCTTGGTGCCGAGGACAGTATATCTTCGTTTATTTATTTAAATAGTTTGGCTACGTTTAAAGTATCGGCAGTATCTGCAAAAGAGTTTTTAATCACCGAGTTTAGTAATTTTATTTGATTGCTTATGTTGTTGCATTTCTGAGCGAATCTGCTCATGGTATTTTCTTTTTCATTGTTTCAGATTTAACCGAAAGCACGCAACAGCATCAAGGCCATTAGTTTTTAATTCATTCTTTTACATATTTCATTTTATCAAATATCTTTCTTTCTTTCTTTTTATTAAACATTTTTTTTTAATCTATTCAAATTCATTTATTTTTCATTTATTTTGCGATTTGTTGCCTTACAAAAATGTGTAAGCTATTGCTATTGGTTAATGCATTTGTAAAAGTGTTTTAAATGAAAATTAAATAAATATTAAAATACAGTCTTTTACTACAGGAATTGCATTTCTGGTAGCGTATCTTTTCCCTTTTGTTTAAGCGGTTTAAATCACGTTATTTTTATTTGTTTTTTTAACAATAGATGTATCGTTTAACACACTGTTATGTGTATTCCAATAGAAGAGAACGCTGCTTACCCAGCAAACAACACACGGAGTGGGGATGAGAATGAAGCAGATTTTTTTAGAATGTTACAGGGAGTTCAAATATGTTCTAAGAATTAAAAGAATGTTTTATTCTAACATTTCAGACTGATTTGGTAATGTTCAAGAATGTTCCAGAATCCTGAAGATCCCTCAAGAATGTTTGAGAATGTTTAAAAAAGTTAGAAAATGTTTTGAATCATTATGGGATGTTCTGGATAGTTCTAAATTCGCGAATATTCTAGAATGTTCCATCAAACGTGTAATATATTCTTACCCGGGCAACGCCGGGTATTGCTGCTAGTTTAATATCAATTCAAAATATATACATACATAATTTTGATTCATACCTAGAAGTTTGGTATCAATACAACTTTATCTTAGAAAATTGAAAATTTCTGTTTGGGACTGTTCAGTCACAGTTGGGAAACACCACAAACCTTTATCAGTTAGATTACCTAGTCAGTTAGTAAATATAATTTATATTTATTTTTTCATAATATAATGTTACAGAAACTCCTGTGGAATATTTTCGTCTTTGCTTTATTGCGTCAGGCTACTGAATGAATTAACAAACAAACTTACAGAAGTTCTCACAGTTATTAATACTTAAATAAACAAACAAACGCAGAGCCGGGATCGGAGAACACGTCAGCCAACGATAAGACGCCAGGACAAAACATCCTTTCGCCACTCAACAACAAAATTTGTATCATTCGGCCTTCCTGACGTGTTCTCGTCCCGAGAACTCATGGTTTCTCAAACGAACATAATTAGAGCGTACATAAAATCATATAATAACAATGAAAATACCAACATTTAATATATCAATATAGATTACAAAACCAAATTAACAAACGGCATGAACATTAATGTATAAGAGTTTAGAAAATTGCAAAACGATTTAAACAATGTTGTCACCACCTACTAATTTTAGTTTGTCGACAGATACAATTCCCTTGTATAACCTGTTACTCTGTTGTTCACCCTGTATGTCTTCAATCAAATATCTATCGTTACCCAAAGACTTCACAATCTCGTAAGGTCCGCGATATTTCGGGTGTAATTTTCTACTCTGACCAGTGGCCGGAACCTCGGATCTTACTAAAACCAATTCGCCGGGTTGAAATTCGCGCGCCCTACGCCTCTTTTTATTAAAATGAGTACACATTTTCTTTTCATTGTTCTTCAATAAAATGTCAACAGATAATTCCGTTTCGTTATTACCCACTTCATCATTTATTCGTCCTATTTCCTCAGTAAGCGGGTTATCGGCAAATCCGCGACCCCTATAAGTGTGTATTAAACTGAATGGTGTCCTTTTTGTTACACTATGTACAGCGTTATTTATCGCCCACTGTACTTCATAAATTTTAGTGTCCCAATCGGTCCCTTCAACGTCCGATGAACTTGTAGCGATACAAGTCAGAATCACATCATTCAACTTCTCAACCTGCCCGTTCGCTCTAGGCATACCGGTCGCTATCTTAACGTGTCTGATACCATGCGACTCGCAAAATTTTTCAAAAATATCAGCAATAAAGGCTGTACCCCTGTCACTAATCAATTTTTCTGGTTTACCATAATGCATGATAAACTCCTTAACAAACCCCAAAGTTAAGACGGCAGCTACAGATGGTACCGCTTTTAGTACACAATATTTGCTATAGCTGTCTATGATTGCAGCTACGTATTTATTACCATCCGCGGTTGTTATAAATGGACCCAAATGATCGATATGTACGACCTGAAACGGTTCACTGCCCTTATCTAACGGGTGTAACATACCCGGTTGTTTTCCTCGAGGTGTTTTATAATATAAACAGTTTATGCAGCGATTGACATACCGATTCACGAAATCTTTCATCCTAGGAAAATAATAATACTGTTTAACATGTGACAACGTTTTGTCTATCCCTAAATGTGATAACTCTCTGTGAGCATTGCTTACAATATCGTAACGTATGTCCACGGGGACATACAACCGCCAAAGTCCGTGTTTAGATATTTTATAAACCCTCCCCTTATATAAAGTATACTTTTCGTGTGTTGCTCTGTCACCGCTCTCTAACTTTTCAACAATTTGTTTGGTTTCATCACAAGAACGTTGTAACGCAGCTACCCAATCAGTATTTATATTTATTCCTAAAACGTGTAAACCCTCCACCGGAACCTCTTCAGCGTCTTCCACAGGATTCCTGCTAAGAGCGTCGGCCACTAAGTTACTCTCAGCCTTCTGGTATTCTATCGTATAATTAAATTCAGACAATTTAACGAACCACCTACCGATACGGGGATTCAAATCTTTTTTGTGTGCTAAAAGTTTCAAACTATTGCAATCGGTTCGTATGATAAACGGAATTCCTAATAAATAAATGCGAAACTTGTCCAAAGCCGCCACAATCGCTAAACATTCTAATTCAAATGAGTGGTACTTAGCCTCTTCAGGTGTTGTTTTCCGACTATAATACGAAACAGGCCTTAAGCCGCCGTCTTCCTGTTTTTGTAATAAAACTGCGCCCAGCCCTACAGACGACGCATCTGTATGCAACTCCGTATGAGCCTTAGGATTGTATACACTTAAAATTGGCCTTTTAACTAAACTGTTTTTTTATGTTTTCAAAAGCTTTTTGTTGAGGTTTTTCCCACTTAAAAACCGATCCCTTTTTTAACAACTCGCTAATAGGCCTGGATATAATAGCAAAATTCTTTATAAACCTTCTGAAGTAATTAGCTAATCCCAAAAAGGAACGAACCGCGTGTATATCCTGAGGTACAGGAAATTCAGAAACCGATTTTAATTTTCTCTCGCCTGGTGAAATACCTTCTATCGAGATTGTGAACCCTAGGTAATCTATACACTGTTTAAAGAAATAACACTTGTCTAGTCTTAGAGTTAAATTTGTAGCTCTCAATCTATCTAATAACAGTCTTAATCTGTCAAGCCCCTCATCTACAGTGTCGGATGGAATTATTATGTCATCCAAATAGGCTAATGCTGTACCCTGTTCTAATTTACTTAATACTAAATTAATCAATTTCTGAAATACACTGGGAGCATTGCATAAGCCAAAGCTCATTCTTTTGAAACAATAAACCCCATCTTGAGTAATAAATGCTGTCTTACCCCTAGAGTCCTTGGACATGGGTACCTGGTAGTATCCGCTGCTCAAGTCTAAGGAAGTGTAGTACTTCTTTCCTCTTAATTGATCGAGTTGATCATCGATGTTCGGTAATGGATAGTGTTGTTTTGCAGTCTTCTTATTAAGTGCTCTATAGTCGACGCACATTCTTACGTCACCTGTTTTTTTTCGCACTAACAATACGGGGCTCGCGAACGACGAATCACACTCTTCGATAATGTCCGCTTCTTGTAACTTATTAACGATATCGCGCACTTGTTGTCTTTCACTATATGACACTCTGTATGGTTTGTAGTACACCGGGTTGTCATCTACAAGCTGTATATCCATCTCCAGTAGGTTCGTTCATCCAATCTGTTCAATATTTCTTGCCACTACGTCCTTATAATCGTTCAGTAACTCTTCGAGTTTGCAAGCTTCTTCACCCTTCAAGTCTGTGTTGATCTCACACGGCTGTATTGGCTCCGTGTTTACTTTTCTTTTTCTTGTCTCCTCTTTGCAGGGTTCCGCTCGTGCAATTGTTATGTTTTTGGCGTATTCCACATCCTTTCCACTGATGTTCAATACTGGAAGAACAGTCTCACCCTCTGTGTCAGTTCTTAGGATGCATCTGGGTGTTATTCCACCAACCATTCTCAGTCCTCCTTCTACACATAAATCAGAATTCGCCAGTTCGGATTTTACAACAATATGACCCAAGAAATTGTTTGGGATGACAGACACCTCTTTTGTCCATAACGGTATTTTCCTTTGGTTGGATCCTTTAATAATATCTTCGTCAGTGATATGGCTGAAAGTCAATTCATCTGCGGTCTTTACAATTTTTAAATGCGGCTGCTCGGTAAAAGGATGACCAACGATCAAGAGCATCTCTTGCACTTCCCGGGGTATAATGTAAATTTTTACCGAAGCAGAGACGCCATCAGCCTCCAATTCTACCACCGTTGCACCAAGAGTAATGACCTTTGCACCACCATATCCAGTAATTTCTTTTTTATCTGTCCAGTCACAATTTAATTTCAATTTCGGTACATAATCGTCACGCAATACGCATATTTGGCTTCCCAGATCAAAATAACTTTTGACCGTTTCTCCGTTTATCTTTACTTCTTTGTAATACTTTGCATTGGGGTCACTCACGTCAATAATTTTAATGTCGGTGTCTCTTGATGTGCTCGGCTGTGCATCGCGTCCGACAGAGCGTCGCGCACTCGTTTGTGGGCAATCTCTTGAAATATGTCCAGAACGCGAACAACGAAAACACATAACACTACCCTTATCGACGGGCACCGTACAATTCCGTGCATAATGTCCTTCCGAATTACATTTGAAGCAACGCACCTTTGTTGTTTCTCTTCTGAAGTCTCTCTTGACGACACTCTCGTTTTTATTGCTCGATTCGTTCGCCGAAAAGGGGATCCTTCGATGTCTTGTCAAACGCTCGTCTTCGCGAATGTCTCTCAATAATTCTTCTTCACAAGTATGACGCACCAATAACAAAACACGTGCCGTTTCCGTATTTCTTAATCCAGTCAAGACCAACTCTTTGCTTTCAATAAACGGTAAATTCAAAGCTTTGCACATTCTCATCTTATCGTAAAAATAATCTTCAGCGTGTTCTTTGGTACCTTGCACCCTCGACGCCATTTCTTGAAACCTTTCTGTAAGACTCCGACGATCCTTGTAATTTTGTTGAAACTTTGTTTCAAAGTCCGCCCAATTTTTTATTTCCGACTGATGATATCTATACCAATTTAATGCTGTACCCGTTAGATGTTGTCGGGCCATCTCCAAAAGAATGGAATCTCCCCAAAACTGCCTACCAGCCATAGTTTTTATATCTTCGAGCCAATGTTGCGCCACCATGTACCCTCCCTGACCATCAAACGTTTTCAAACTTTTCGTCAAGTCCGGCATCACGCTAAAATTTCTTCCTTCCATTGTATTTGTGTGGGTCGACAAACTTCTATTTTCCACTGCTTCGCTTCGATCTTCACGTACCTCACGTACTTCTTCTCTTGGAAATCCCGCAAAGTCCTCTGACTCGTTCAGCGACATTTTCAACACTTTTTCTTTTATTTCTCACGACGAATTCCTCCCAGGTACTCGCCCTACTTAGCAATACACCAACGAATTCGATAATAATTCAACTGATCAACCCTTATTTTCGACCCCACACCTGATAATTGTTACAGAAACTCCTGTGGAATATTTTCGTCTTTGCTTTATTGCGTCAGGCTACTGAATGAATTAACAAACAAACTTACAGAAGTTCTCACAGTTATTAATACTTAAATAAACAAACAAACGCAGAGCCGGGATCGGAGAACACGTCAGCCAGCGATAAGACGCCAGGACAAAACATCCTGTCGCCACTCAACAACAAAATTTGTATCAATAATTACAATGGTATAATTTTAATTATAATTTACAATATTTGAAGGGTTCAACTGATTATGTTTGCAAATATGACAATAATTTTAAATTTAAATTCTATTACCCAACAAAACAAATACTTTACTTATTTTCTGTTTACATTAAAAATATGCACATCACTGATTAGAGTGTTATGTTTTGTTGAAGTGTCAAATTGTAACCGTAATTCGATTTAAAAAAAAAAAACTACTATTCATCACCTACAAGCAATTTCATTTGTAAATGCATTATTAATCGGCAATGGCAATATTATCAGTTTGCAGATATACAATAATGTTTTGACTTTCTAAGAACAATGTGTAAACAGTTAGTATAGGGTGGTTTCGCTAGTAAGCCGGCCCCCACTAGTAGTCGACCACTTAAGTATTTTTTTAATAATAATTTGAGTTTACCGCCAATTTGGAACAGGTATCTTCTTTACCAGTAAACTTCCACCTTTCTCTAACCTAAAAATCAAAGCAAATTCCTCTTGCGTCAAGTTTTACTATTAACAATTCCCGCCTAAAAACTATGCGTTTACCAGTTGAGCTCATGTAGCAGTTATTGAAAGTAGTGAAAGATGCAGGTGTATAAGTGAGACAAGTGTTTTTAAACCAATTGTAAGTGTCAAGAAGCTGTTTTATCACTATAAAGGTAAGTATAGACTTTAAAATAACTTATTTTTCATGTAAAAAGCAGATATTAGACTTTTATGAGGTTAAAATAAGGTGGCCGGTTACTGAAATAAAGTCTAACCCACAGTGCTAGTAGTCGGCCGCGGTGGCCGACTACTAGGCATAGACATTTTTATATTTTTTGTCTTTTTTGCTTTTATTGAAATCGGTATATGTTTTTCTTGCTTGAGTACATTTAGATTAATATGAAATGATATACCGTACTAGTAGTCGGCCGGGGTCAAAATAAAAAACAGAAAAGTTACAAGCGTTTTAATATGGTGGCCGACTACTAGAACAGTATTTAAATAAACATTTTGCTAGTCGTCGGCCACATTTTTTTTTCTCTATTTTTTTGTACATTTTCATGAAAAATTTGCCTTTGTTGCTATGTTAGACTATGCCTAAACAACCAAAAAGGAAAATACACACATACTCGGAAGAAAGCTTAAAAAAAGCAGTGGATGCGGTAAAACTTGGCGCCAAAATAAGGCAAACATGCAGAGAATATGGGGTTCCGCGGACAACGCTACAGGACCGAATTAAGGGACGTGTTTCTGACAAACCTAGAAAGATGGGACCTGACCCGTTTTTAACCCTAGAAAATGAAAAAAGGATAGTTGAGTGGTTGATTCAGTTGGCTAAATGTGGCTTTCCAATTAAGAAGCAGGAACTTCTTAATACAGTCCAAAAAATAGTTCTTGAAGAAAACATAAAGACCCCATTTAAGGACGGAAAACCGGGACAAAGATGGTATTCATCGTTTCTTCAAAGGCACCCCCAAATTTCGGCTCGAACTGCAGAGTCAATAGATAAATCACGGGCAAAATTGACTGAAGAATATATCAAATCCTGGTTTTACAAGTTAGAAGAATTTTTGGATAGCATTGGGGCGACGGATATTTTAACATCTCCATCGAGAATTTTTAACGCCGACGAGAGCGGTTTTAGTTTATGTCCGAAAACTGGAAGGGTTCTTGGACCAAAAGGGTTCAAAAATCTTTATGAAGTGAAAAAAGGAAATGAAAAGGATAACATCACTGTGCTGTTGACTATTTCTGCAGATGGGCGTATTTGTCCTGTGTGCGTGGTTTATCCATATAAGAAACCACCCAGAGCTGTTGTTGAAAGTTTACCGGCCGAATGGATTCTCGGAAAATCAGAATCCGGCTGGATGCGATCTGACGTATTTAGCGACTTTGTAAAAAACGGCTTTAACGAGTGGATCTTAAAAGAAAACATTCAGAAACCCGTTGTATTTTTTGTAGATGGACATCGGTCCCATATGTCAATCGAACTGAGCGAATTTTGCGATCAAAATGGTATAATATTGTATTCGTTACCACCAAATGCGACACACTTAATGCAGCCTGCTGATGTCGCAGTATTTAAACCATTAAAAGAGTACTGGCGGCAGGCAGTGAGAAGTTGGCAACATGAAAATGTAGATAAATGCTTAACAAAGTTTGATTTCGCGCCAGTTTTTAAAATAGCAGTTGATAATCAAAATCTACCGGAACACATAAGAAAAGGTTTTCGTCGCTGTGGACTATTTCCTTTTGACTGCAACGCGGTAGATTACACTAAGTGTGTTCAGAATAATTTAGAAAACCTCCAACCAACAGATCCAGCGATTGATAAATCGCAATTTTTATCTTCAGAAGACTTTCAGACTACTTATAAAGTCTTAAACAGTCTAAAAAATGACATGATTAATAAGGTTAATGATATAGATTTATTAGTGCAGGATTTAAAAATGTACGAAAAGAAAAAGCTCATAGGAAATAACCTGAATGAAAATGAGATAAATGAATATGAGGTAAATGAAGATGGAACCCTGTCATTAGTTCAAACAAACAAAATAAATATTTTACGCGTTGACATTATCCCTCCGACAAAAGTCGACCAAACTCATTGTCAGATAAAAACAAATAAACCAAATTATACTAGTATAACTGATTTTGAAAACATAATTTTTGATGACATTCAGGTGACAGATATAGACAAAGACGTAGGCGAAGATATAGAAGAACTTAGAATTATTGAAACAAAAGACAGCACTAAACCAAAGACAATACAATTAAGTGAACTTAGTGCATCGGATAAAGACAATGCAACAATTACTGATAACCAAAGAACTATTACAGAATCAAACCAAGAAATACCTAAGGCCGTTGGTGTAACTCATTATACCAAAGATGTAAAGAGCGAAACTGAAAAAGTTTTGAAACTCAGTGACGCGGACAGTGTGTGTCAAGCAGTAGGAACAAAAGTGGAAAACGAAAAACAAGACGAAAATTTTCTACTCAGTAATGATCCAAAAGGTGAGGATGAAAAGAAAGCTATTGAAAATGCCGAAGAAAAGCGTAAGGACAATGTTACTGAAGATCAAGATAAAGAAGTAAGAAATAAAAAAGAAAAACCATTAAAAAAAACAAAGAAACTAACTACCATTGCTAAACATTTACTAGTTCCAAAGCCAATAGAAAAAACCAAGAGAGCAAAAGCTGGACCTTCGACAAGCGCTATTTCATCAAAAGCTTGGAGAGATTATTATATTGACAAAGATAACGAAAAATTAGAGAAAGAAAACGTAAAAAAACGGAAAAGAGAAGAAATAGAGAAACGGAAATTGGAAAAAGCGACAAAAAATAAAAAGCTAAAACCCAAAGATGAAAATGAGAAATCGAAAAACTTAAATACAAAAAAAGTTAAATGTGCACTTTGCTTAGATGTACTAGAAAGCGACGCTGAAGAAGAAGGAGAAAAGAATGTTGGTTGTGATATGTGCCCAAGGTGGTTTCACCTAAATTGCACCAAAATGGCTGGTGAGATCTACGATTCTGTGATTGATAAAGAATTTCACTGCGATTTCTGCGGTGAATTAGAAAATAGTTCGTACTGATAAAGATTTTTCTTTAATATTATACCTGAGTTTTATGTATTTTTTGTTTGTTGTTTTTGTAAGTACCTACAGCAGGTGTGTATACTATAGGTATTGTTGTGTACACGAAAAAACTACCCGTCTAGACATGTACATCGGTTCGGACGTAGTGAAAAACTATTATTTAAATTGAACAAATATATTGACATTAATCAAAAATATGCGACTACAAGAACCTTACTCGACTATGAACGGATTAAGACTGCTGGTCTTATTTCCATCTAACACACAGTGTATATACAAAACAGTTATGAGAACAAGATTTGATACATATGACACATATGTAACTAAAAGGCAAACATTCAATAAATCAATAAAAAATATAAACAAACAATGGTTTCTTGCGACATTCTCCCACCTGAGAAATATTTGGATACAGAAATATTTCTCACAATAAACATAAACAAATATAAAAATGAAAGAATAAGAAAAAAAAATCTATTTTCTAAGTATAGTTTAATCTGTCAGGCCTTTTCACTTTTCGGCCATAGCGCGTCACCACTTGAACGGGTACTCTGCTTTTAGACACTCCCGCACTAACATTTGGTTCATGCACTTCATTTTTTTCCTGCCTGGCACTCAACTCGCTGACTTCTAGAGGGTACACTCTTTGGATGGGCCGTAGCATTTGTCCCCTGGCGGTGTTAACTCGAACAAGTCGAATCTCGCCATCTTTGCCGGGAAGCAGTTCTTCAACACGTCCTAGAGGCCAATCGATTCTCTTTTGGTTGTCATTTCCAATGAACACAACTTCGCCAACGGAAATAGATTTCGTTGATTTCCTTTGGTTATGAAGCTGGAGTTGACCCAGGTACTCATTTCTAAAGCGGAGTCGCAAAGCTTGTCGCAGTTTTTGTCTGTAAATCGCTCGACGACAAAGAGATTTGCGATCAACAGAGTCACAATCAGGTACACCACTCTCATTTTGATCTCTTAAAAAGGAAGCTGGTGTGAGAGGTGTCAGGTCCTCCGGATCATCTGACAAGTAGGTTATCGGTCGAGAATTCACTATGTCTTCACAATCGCAGAGTACAGTCATTAGTTCTTCATAAGTAAGTGAGGCGCGACCCAAAACTTTTCGCAAGATTTTCTTCAGCATTCCTACAACTCGCTCCCAAAAGCCTCCCCACCATGCCGCAGTAGGAGGATTAAATCGCCAAGTTATTCGCTGTGCCGTAGAATATTCGGATATGTTTTCCCAATTTAGTCTCGCGAAGGCATTTTCGGCACCCACAAAATTGGTCCCATTGTCGCTGTAGACAGTCTTTGGTCGACCCCGCCGCGCAACAAACCGACGAAAAGCTTGAAGGAAGTTCGCGGTCGATAAAGAAGTCACCAGCTCAAAATGGACAGTTCGGTAAATCGCGCACGTGAATACACAAATCCAACTTTTTTCGCCTGTTTTTAGAAATAATGGACCCGCGAAGTCTATCCCCGTCACTTCGAACACACTGGCGTTCCGAACTCGGTCCAGTGGTAACGGCGGCGGTCCCGCGCGTAATGGTTTAGTGTCATATCTTTTGCAAATTGTGCACTTTGATATAACCGACCGAATGGATCGTCTTCCACCAAGAATCCAATATTTTTCTCGCAAAAGGCAGGTTAGTCCTTGAATTCCAACATGGCACGATTTGACGTGAAGATCGAATATTAAACGCTTCACAACTGGATGTTTTGCCGGTAATATAATCGGGTAACGAAAATTTTTATTGTCCTCACGTTCACAGACTCTCGATTTCAACCGTAAAACGCCAAATTCATCAAGAAAACTGGGTAAAGTGTTGAGTCGTTTGGGATCTTCCAGAAGCTCCCTTTTCTGCAGAAGCTTAAAAATAAACGTCTCGGCAGAGTCCAATTCTTCCGTACTCAAAACACTTGCCCTTTTGTCTTCCGGTTTTCTAACGTTATGAATGAAACGAAAACACCAGGCCATCATTCGAACAATTTTTTCATATTTGGAGAAATAACACAAGTGCCAAAAATCGGAAGAGGTATTTACTGTAGTTACAATTATTGTCTTCTTCTTTTCTTTCAAAATTTCTTCTTCATCACACAGAAGATCATTTTTGGGCCATTGGTCCTCCATGTCAAACAACCATTTGGGACCCTCCCACCATTTAGATTCTAACAACTGTCGCGCCGTGCAACCCCTGGAAGGAAGATCCGCGGGATTCAAACTGCCCGGTAGCAAATTCCAAGACGTCTTCGATGTCAGTTGTCGGATCTCCTTTACTCGGTTGCCCACAAAAATTGTCCATTCTTCAGTTCTTTTGATCCATGAGATTACAGTTGATGAATCACTCCAAAAAAAGGATCGAGCTTCACAGTTCAGATTTTCTCGCACAGAGGTGTATAATCTTGCACCTATCGTTGCTGCCAATAATTCCAATCGTGGTATCGTTAACTTTTTTAAAGGTGCTACTCTTGTTTTGGCCGCCAACAAATGGATAAAAACGTGTTCACCTCGGACAATTCTCAGGAATACTACAGCGGCGTAGGCATATTTACTTGCGTCACAAAATGTGTGAATACTGCAGTCACCGTTATTCGCAGGCAAAACATTTGTCCATCGTTTAATCTTTATTTCATACAGGTGTGACAGATCCGAAACCCACTTCAGGAATGCTTCCTCTAGTTCTTCATCAACTGCCACATCCCATCCTACCTTTTGCTCCCAGGTCCTTTGGAGCAATAATTTGGGACACAACACTACTGGACAAGTAAATCCAATGGGGTCAAAAATCCTTTGGGCCAAAGCCAAAATTTTTCTTTTTGTAACGGGCCTTAGGTCTGTAACATCTTGGACGTTTTCTTTCCGAACAGAAAGCGTGTCATCTTTTGGGTCCCACATCAGTCCAAGCACTGGAATTAACTCACAGGATTCATTGTAGCCTTTCTTTCGAGTGAACTCCCACCCTCTTAATTCGAATTTCGCTTGACTGAGAAATGCTGTGGACTCTTGAATAAATGTTTTCAAAACTTCTTCACTAGGGACGCTTGTTACACAGTTGTCGACATAAAAACTTTGTTGCAGCCTTTTAATTGTAGCCTTGGAGCACACTGGTTTTTCTTCGGAGGTTCGTTGTAAACCTTCAGATAGATGATGGTCGATTGTAGCGCCTAAAAGAAAAGGGCTGCTGTTTACCCCAAACACGACTCGTCGGTGTTGAAATACCACTTCGTTCCCTTTTGAATCTACCCATAAAAAACGTAAGAAGTCTCTGTCCTTTTCGTGAACGCTAATTTGCAAGAATGCTTTTCGAATGTCTGACACTACACCTATTTCGTGTTCCCTAAATCTCACCAAAATGGACGGGATTAATTCGATAAGATTAGGTCCTTTTTCTAAACAATGATTCAAAGAGGGATTGCCTTTCTCTTTTGCAGAGGCGTCGAACACAGGTCTAATCTTCGTCGTGCTTCCTTCTTTTATGACTGGTCTGTGTGGTAAATAATGAGAAGCGTGCGATAATTCCGTACATGGCACCTTCTCTATTATGTCTTCAGCAAGCCACTCTTCGAAAACTTGATTCAACGGTTCCAATGTTCCATCTCTTTTTAGTCTTTGCAGCGTCGAGTTTAATCTTCTTTTTGCCAAGGAGTAGTTATCCGGTAAAGGTGGATGTCCCTCAAGCCATGGCAGTCTCACCTCATATCGGCCTTCTTTATCTCTCTTGACAGTTTCCAGGAAGAAATTTTTCGCTGCTTGTGCCGTCTCTTCACGAGATTTTTTAACTGACGGTTCTGAAATACCCAATACGTCGATTTCCCATAAATTTGTTATAGACATATCTTGTGAAAACAGAGACACGACCATCATGGAGTTTGTAATGCTTCGATGCTTTTTTGGGATTTTCCCCATCAATGTCCACCCCAAAAGTGTTTCCATTGCAACCAAACCACAACTTAAAGTATGTCTTCGCCCTGTATATATACTTCCCAAAACATCTGCTCCAATTAAAAGTTCAATGGGTGTACTATTACCAACATCATTTATTTCGATGTTTACATTGGCCAGTTCAGTAATCCAAGGACCCATAGGAACAGGAGTGACGTCATTACAAATTATTTCTTGGTCGAGAACTTCTAAAGAATACGGTGCGAAGTCCGTCTCTAATTTGATGTTATAACAGTTGTGTTCTTGTTCAGAAGTTTTACTTCCTCCAAATAATGAATGAATCAGTTTTTCACGTTTTGTCGGTATGAGTTTTAATCGCGACGCAGTTGCCTTTAAAATATAGGACTTTTGTGATCCACTGTCGATTAAAGCTCGAATTTCTTTCGACTCATAGCCGTTGTTTATTTTAACGCGAAGAGTTTGTAGCACGACGTGATCGCTCGAATAATTCGTCAATGTTTGGTCTACAGATCCCACGGTACTCGCTAGGCTGTCCTTGTTCGCCCGAATATAATTTTTATCAACTGTTTCGGTAGTTTCATGTTTTGGTTTCGATAAGCTAGAACACATTAAGGTTGTGTGAGATTTTCCACACGCGACGCACTTTAAACGCTGCCGGCACTTACGTGATTGATGCCCGATTTTTAAACAACGAAAACAAGCTCCTGCTTTGGCTAAAGAATCCTTTTTCTGGTCCAGCGTCAGTTTTTGGGCTTTGAAACATTTTTCGCTATCGTGCTTTCCTTCGCAAAACACGCACTTACTTGTTAATTCGTTATTCACCAATCCGATCGCGGTAGGCACGGTGTTTGAATCGACCGGTTTTTGTCTATTTTTTCGCGTCACTTTTTCTCGCGAATCCACACCAAGATCGAAACCTTCCATAGCAAATAAGATTCTTTGCTCATTTTCAACTTCATTTTTTAGAAAACACATGAGTTGATCCAAACGATTTTTTGCTATTAGTTCCTGGGAACTTCCTAACTCAACTTTACTGATGGTTGAAAACTCTGAAGATCTTTGCCATACTCGAAGAAGCTCTTCTGGTAGACACGACTCGATAAGCGGAAAAAGCATTGCTGAACACTTATCACTCGTAATACCTAATGTTTCTAAAGCGCGCATTTGAGTTTCCACTCTGTCATACAATGCGGAGAGTTCCATTTTTTCTTTGTTTGCCGTGTTATTTATTATTAATTTCAGCAGCTCCCGCACATAAACTTCGATTTGTAAATCTTCCCTCCCGAACCTTGATTTCAGACAGTCTATCATCTTCTGATAGTTTCCGCTTACCGGGGGAAAACTCTCGACTAACCGTCTCGCGCGACTTTCCGGGATAGTTGCCTGAATGAGGTATTCGATTTTATCGTTGTCATCAATTTCAGGGTCCGAATGCACCTTTTCGAACTGTCCCCAAAACTGTAACCACTCGCGAATATCACCTCCGTATTTTTTCAGTTCAATCGCGGGCAACTTGAACTTTCGTCGCACTCTGTCCGTATCGCCGTTTACAAAATCGCGGTTGTCCGATAATTGTCCTTCTTGTCTATGAGGACCACTGACCTGAAGTTTCAGCAAGATAAATCTTTTTGTGTACTCGTCCGCTGATTCCATATCTGCCATTAAAACTTCCTCTGTAGCGTCTTCTTGCAGTAGACAATTAAGAATTTCCTCATCGACCATTCGTAGGGAGTTATATTTTTGTTCTAGTATTTCCCAGCATACTTTTCTTTGATCATATACTTGCGGGTCATCCCGTGTGTGCGAAGTCAACAATTTGTCCAACTCATTCGCCGCTTTCGTAAATACTGCGCGAAATGTAGTACGCCGTTTTCTTAATTGCTCCATACTTCAAAACTTGGTTCGAAACCACCTGCTTCAATCAATTAAAACGTATGACTGTCGCGGTATGAGTTTATCTGTAGAACAAAAATAACTATTTTTGCGTATCGGTTATCACTACAAGTCCTGTCACGGTCGCCACTAATGTTGTGTACACGAAAAAACTACCCGTCTAGACATGTACATCGGTTCGGACGTAGTGAAAAACTATTATTTAAATTGAACAAATATATTGACATTAATCAAAAATATGCGACTACAAGAACCTTACTCGACTATGAACGGATTAAGACTGCTGGTCTTATTTCCATCTAACACACAGTGTATATACAAAACAGTTATGAGAACAAGATTTGATACATATGACACATATGTAACTAAAAGGCAAACATTCAATAAATCAATAAAAAATATAAACAAACAATGGTTTCTTGCGACAGGTATTTTAAGTTTGTTTTTTTAAACTTTCACTTTGGCCATACTTGTGTCAGAAAATAGTTCCTATACTTATAATAATAAATATTTATATTTTGTTCGTTTCTTATTGATTTTGTTTGTTTCTGTGAATTTTTATTTGTTTCTCTATTTTCTAAATAAATTATTTAAAACAATAACAATTTTTACTATCATTACCAAGTTGTCTTATTTTAACGAAAAACGTGCGATTGAGTTGGCTTTAAATTGTTGCAACAAAATTTTGAAAGTTGGAATCTGAAGTAAACTGCTTCAATTTACAGGCGGCCGACTACTAGTATATGCCGGCCGGCAACTAGCATATGGTTGGCCGACTACTAGAAAAAAGCACATTTTTAATATAAATATTAACAAAAAGTAATTAACTTCATTACAGAATTTTCTTCTCTAAACACATAAATAGTCTAATAGTTGTACTTTCTTACTATCTAAGAACTAGCATTCTAAGTTGGAAAACACCTTAACAATGTATAATTCAATTTGAAAGTCACCAAAAATGGCCGACTACTAGCTAAGTGACCCTATACATATTTACTTTCTAAATAGACCATATCACTCATATATGAGCAGTTTTCAACGGGATCAACTCTTTTTTTATGCCTACAATATTGTAAACAAATATATTTCGAATACCTCTTACTTTTCTTAATGAACATTGATGATATAATTATACACTTTTGTCACATATTTCACAATTTTTCAAACATCGATACAGAAGTGTATATTTACATGTAGTAATCTTCGATACGACTTTTCAATTATTTTTTACTTAATTACATACCTTTCTGAAAATTTATTCCCTAATTCCTTCCTCAAGACAAGTAAAATGGATACAATCTCACTAAATTATTTCAAAATTAGAAACATATTCACTCATAATCACAAATCATTTTTCCTCCCATGTTTTCATTGACATTCGTCGGTTCGCGGGCTTCGCTGTTTACCGGCTTCTGCGGGATTTTCCCCGGTTTCATTTATCATTTCTTTTATGATAAAAATTCGTTTTTCTATAGGCAACCCATTTTACTCTCACCTTTGATTAAATTTTATGTCAGTACTTACCGCGCCATCTATTGCAATGTATTGTCAATCTAATATTCGCTAAATGTACAAGTAGCGCCAACTGCCACGTGTTGTCATGAACCTTTTTTGACACACGAGTTAACACTCCATGGCTCCATCTATCGATATGAGGTTAAAGTGTAAAATGCTTGAATTACAGATTTCTGTAAATAAATAGCGATGTAATAAAGCTTCGAAATATTCTCAATAGATGTCTCATTCTGCTATTTGCAGGTACTTTGTATTCTACTATTTACCTAGTATAACTGTCTCTATAGGGGTGTATGGTAAAGACTTCCAAAGGGAAGGGCAGACCTCATATTTTCTTCTTTGGCTTTTGCATTTCATTCTCTTTCTCTTGAATGCTTATTTCCAATTTTGAAATAAGCATTCAAGAGAAAGTGAATGAAATGCAAAAGCCAAAGAAGAAAATAGGAAGTCTGCCTAGGCAGACTTCCCTTTGGACGTATTAGATAAGCTTTAATTGGTACATTGGTAGGCAATGAAACTATAATACTATAATTTACCTACATGCTATCGTGAGGGAAGGGAAACCCCAAAATATATATATGCATGTTTCGGCGCCGCCGAATGTTGGAATGCCGATAGCATACATTAGAGAAGGTTTATAGATGGATCACTCGAGCATTCGAGTTTCAGCGCCGTCTGCCAGGTGGGCACTCAACTATTTGCCATGAATAATAAAAATGTATTTTGTTTATTTTTGTAATATTTTAATATGAAAAAGTTATAATGTAACATGTAATAACCCTTTAACAAAAAGAAAATTTTTGTTTTCTTTAAGAATATGGGTTAAAACATGTCAAATTATAACTTCAGTAACAAAATGCGAGGGAGTAACAACAAAAATAAAAAACTAAATTAAGATTACTTATTATTTGGGACAAATAAAGTTATACAATTTCAATTATAAATAAGAAAATTAATAGAAATTACAAATTTACATACAAATGTAACAACTACAGAAATAATTAATTGGTGTTTCACGTTTTACGTTATCCTTTACTTCAGGTTAAAGTTGTTTTGGTGATATGCAATGTTTTATAAATTAAAGGTCAATACGTCTGAAAATATAAAACAACCCATTTTTGAGACCTGCCTATTCTATTGATAAATAAATATACTGTAATTATTTTCTATGTGATATTTGTATAAAACCAATCGTATAGTAAGGAAACACTTACCGAAAGTATTGGACAAGGAACTGTTTCTTTGTATTAATTTGTGTCAGCATACGTTTTTCATTTGTGTATTCTTTCCTTTTTGTTTTCGAATGATAATGAGTATTAGGTTTTTCACGTTTTTCAATCGAAATAATATTTGCCGGCACCCGGCACACTTGCACTTATATTTACGTTCGTACGGATTTCGAGAGTTGCCTAGAAACGTCCATAAGACTATATAAGGAACAGCGTTGGACAGTTTGAGAATTGAGAGTTGAGAGTATTCGATAGAAGAGAGTCACAGAGATAAGTTCGAAGAGAAGAAAAGCGATTGACAAGCGAAATAGAAATTGAGTTATTGTTGTTATCGAGATAGTTATTGAATCGTTGTTGTTATAGAGTTAATTTAATAAAAAGTGTTGAGAGAAAAATACGTGATTTTGTAAATTACGTAACAATATTATAGGAACTGATAGGAAATCCCAAATTTTACGGGCACACTGGTGCGCACCCTATGTATATTTATTTATACGCAACGACAATGAACGACAATTTTTAATCATCATCACAACCAAATTTTCTCTACTGTCAGTAATTTAGAGGTAATAAACAAAGGCGATTTAGTTGGGAAGACAGATGCTACGATGGCGCTGTCGTCGACATTTCATACCCTGCTAATGGGGAAATCCGAACGAACGTAAATATAAGTGCAAGTGTGCCGGGTGCCGGCAAATATTATTTCGATTTAAAAACGTGAAAATATGTGAAAACCTGATACTCATTATCATTCGAAAAAAAAGGAAAGAATACACAAATGGAAAAGGTATGCAGACACAAATTAATACAAAGAAACAGTTCCTTGCCATATACTTTCGGTAAGTGTTTCCCATAGATAAGAGATATATATACTATTGTAGATTGGAAACTTTTTTGCGGCGATTGAAGCGCCCTCCCACTTAAGTGATGAAAAGTAGAGATTACAGGCGCCTATTTAAACGCGGGTTTTTTTATTTTTTTATTTTTGTAAGTTATATTATTGATTAAGTGAAAATTTACCAAGAAACAAACAATCTTCTTAAAAAGAGAGAAAGAAGAGAGTGTGTGACTTGACAAATTTTCACCTTATCATTCAAGTGTTTTTAGAAAATAAAAGATAACATCTATTAAAATTTTTATTACAATAAAACAAATAATTACAATACCGAATAAACAACAAAATTAGCAAAATCAGATTCTATAATAGTTATATGGGAGTAAAAAGTACTTGTTAAACAGAAATACCAAATTACTTAAAGCTTGTCATTTCACCAAAGTTACCCACAAATTGAAAAACAGATGCAAAACTAATTAAAAAATAGGAAGCAGTATCGATAACAACATTCTCATGTAAAATTTTTATGGCTTTTTTATATTTAGTAACTAAATGACTGAAGGAACTGTTCTAAAACAACAACGTTGTGCGAGTAATATTTATTTTGGATATTTTATAAACATGAACATCAGACTCGCAAAAATATTGTTCATAAGTATTTAAATACAAATACTTTTGCTTTATAGAGTATTCGGAAACAAATACAAATAGCTTATTATACAAATACTTCTGGAAAATGTTCTCATGCAATTATGTAATATGTAGGCAAGTTTAATGACTTGGCTAATTAAAAAATTATTCTAAAGCAAATGTGTACCTACTTGTGAAAAATACTTGATCAGAAGTATTTAAAAACAAATACAAATGCTTTACTAATAACTTTCCATCTAGAAATTACATTGTATAATTATTTTACTAATAATTATTTATTGGACAATTCACATGTAATTTAATATATATTGTCTGCTGAATTTAATTATTCTTGACTATTCAGAGAAACGAAAACGTAGTGGGAAAATCAAATAAAATACAAAAAATATTGTATTATTTCAATGAAAAGTTTTTAAAATATAAGTACAAATACTATAGAACTATTTGTAAGTGTTTGTATTTCAAAATAATTTACAAGTGTGATTGACATGTAGAAGTCTAACTGTCGTTTTCGAATTTGGTTTCAAAATAAAAGAACCATAAAAATATTAATTAAACAGTTGGTTGTCCTAGTGGTATATCAGTCAAATTGATATACAACATAAAAAACCAAGTTTGCATGTAAATACATAAATTTGTATAACTTTTTTAAACAGTATATCTAGTAAATAAATTTGGACGGATATAACGTATTTGTGCGGAATTCATAGTACTAACAGTACAAAAAATAAGATTTGCAATGATTTGATAATAAACTGCAGCATTACTATCAGTTTTGCGATTACTTCAGTATTTGTATTTATTTTTAAATATGTACAAAATGTATTAATAGAAATATTGAAATAACTAGAAATACAATAAACGTATTTACATTTGTACTCATCAAATACTGTTTTTTTTTTATATTTTACACAAGCGTGCAATTGGATTCGCACTGGGGTAGATCTCCCAACGAAATTATCTCTTATATGTATTATAGACTATTTTCATTTGCACGAAGAAATATTACTATTTATATTTGATAGGAAAATAGGAATATTGTCGATATATCAGAATTACATTTACAGATGAAAATATATAGCGACAAACTTACAGAAAATCCTAGGCTTAAAAGTGGTCATAATATTAACAGTGGAAAAATTGTTTCGTTCCAGTGGACTATCTGAAAACAAAAACGAAATATATACATAGTTATAGAAGTAGATTTCTATATTATATATCATACTTATTAAGCAAATATTAATACGGCATACCTAAATAACTTTTACAAAATAGACTATTTACCGATAAACACCTTGAAATTTGCGGGCATGCTATTATATAGGCTTTGTAATAGTAATAGTGAAACAATGAAGGTGATGTAGTATCAGTCACAGAGCCCAATCCTGTTGTGTTCCTTCCAGGGAGATATCTGAGAGTAAAAACAATAATGATTGTATAGGTGTACAGGTGCATCAGACTTATTACAAAAATAACAATAATTCGACAGTATGCAATTACTGTACAGAGGAGACTACTTACCGGAAGTTATGTACGCTGAAGTAGACATGATCGTTTTATAATTACTAACTGATTCTCTGCGATTTCCATAGTCACCTGAAATAAGCAGATAAAATGTATAAATAAAGGAAAGCGCTTATAAACCATCCCTATATATTATACTTTGTTACATATTATACTTATTACTAACAATTCCATCAATACACAATCCACTTGCCGAAGGAGGGGTATACCTACGTACATTACTTCACAAAATGTACCGTGTGTCATATAATAGAACATATGTTAAAAAAAAATCACTGGAATTGCAAATACAAATCCAGAAGACCTAGCATGACAGCCACTGGAGTCTTATGGAGACCTCCAGCATATCAACAAAAAATACGTAGTAGTTAAATTTATGTCGTAATGGTACACCTAATAGCAGACTTACCATACACCACAAACTTTTACGATCCATATTAAAGGTGTTGTTAACAAAGTTTGTGGTGTATATAGGTGAATTTCATTGGTATTCTACAATTTACAAATGTAATATATTTTTTAAGGCTAAACAGGAAAGTACATATACTACAATATTTTCTGTTTTTTTTTTGCAGAAATTGGACAGTTATATTGCAATATACACATATAATATATATGTATGTATAGATATGTAATAATAGGTACAAGGACATTCTTATGTATTAGTTGTACAGATCTCAGTAAAATTTCCAGGGTATAGGTAGAATACATGACTAAAATACGATATGCAATCGTGTAATTGTGTTGATGTGTACTATTATGATAACAATACTATAAATAATATTAAATACACAACGAACGATAAAAGAAAATAAAATGATATTATGACTGATGTCTACTGAGCACCGAATTACCTCCATACCTATTTGTATTTG
Source organism: Agrilus mali (assembly GCA_029378335.1). Lineage (NCBI taxonomy): Eukaryota > Metazoa > Arthropoda > Insecta > Coleoptera > Buprestidae > Agrilus > Agrilus mali. The sequence continues at coordinate 7,586,474 of CM055664.1, forward strand.
ATACAGGGTGACCGAAGGTCATCGGCCCATTTCTGAAAAATTGATGGTGGGACAATTTTATCAAAAATCATAAGGTAACTACGGCACGTGATATACATTTTTAACATATTTTCAAATGTGTAGTACTTCCACTTATTCCGGAACTTGACACTATAACTTCCTTATTTTAAATGGAACACCCTGTATCATAATGCACCATTGAAAATCTTTTATTTATTTAAAGGTAAATTTCATAACATGACCCTATCGGAGAAGTTACCAATTTCGGAACTGAATTATCGTCTTCATATAGGTATAGGGGGTATATATTGAGTAACTGTTTTTACAAGTCAACACCTTTTCACTGCAATCTACAATAACTTTCCTATTTTAAATGAACATTCTGTATTTTTTTGCATAAACGGATATAAAATTAAATTCTAAATGGAGCGATATGTTATGTTCCGATATACCGAATGGTGTAAATGTCCAGATATGGGTACTTACCCTATGATAACGGGGAAAATTGGAAAAAAATTCGAAATTGTGAACCAACATGAGGATAAAGTGAGAATATTTATTGCTGTCAGTAAAAAAGTGACAAACTGGTACATATGATAGGAAACGTTAGAAATTAATATCTTGTTTAAAGCCATGGCCATGAAATTTATGCACCAGTATCGCAAAAAATGTTTATAATAGTAAGTTCTTTAAACAACGGGAACGACGGTTGGAAGTTCGATAAAAAAGAATAACGGAAATTATTTAAAAGCTATTGGTTGAGAGCTCTCAGCCGTTGGACCATTTTTAAATATGATTGGATTGACAGATGTTGGAGGGAAAATGTAAAAAAATATAAGGAGGACAAATTTAAAATGTAGTCAGTTGACACTGGACCTTGTTCTCAATAAACATATTGGTGAATTTAGAGTATTTTATTGAAGAGATTATAACACATACATATCTATTCATTAGTTAATTCGACTACTCAACAAGAACAAAAAATAAACAAATTAATACCTATAAATATACTTACTTCATACTTTCAATATTGTAAAAGATTTACCTATCAAACCAGAATGTTGTGACCGGAAGTATATATCAACAGAATATTATTCACAACAGCTCTAACAATTGGTCTTTCAACCGTTTAGTATATGAGCAAATAATCTTAAGGTAAAATTAAGTAATTCCTTCAAAAGCATTCTACTTCATTCTTTATTTCTTGACAGATTTTAGTGGTAAAACGGGAAAGTATGAAAACAAATAGAAAACATCATAATTGTAATTAGAAACCAAAAATAGAATAACTTTATCATTGTATAAAATATAAACAATACCCAAAATTATTATATGGTATCTATTTGTGGGTCATGGTACCTAATACCTTTAATATTTTTAACGATTTTACACAAACCCAATTAAAACTAATGAAATTGTATCAAATCAAATCTTTAAAACCGCTGTTATTTGATTCTAAAATTTCGTCAAGTATTTTATATTCATTGTAAATACACGTATTTACGTATCCACAGTACTTCTTATTTACGTTTTCGAAATGTCCTTTCTGCCACTTTTATTAAAAATCTTTTAAAAAAACAATTGTTTAAAATGTACCGTTTATTTATACATACCTTTTCAATTTCTCTTTCCTTTGCCTTTCCTCTTTTTAATGACACTTGATTTCACTTTTTCACATATTTTAATAATTTTTATTCATAAACCGAAACAATAATTTGTGTGATCCTTTCAAACAATTTTAAATGTAATATTTGCCGAAACATGCATATTATATATATTTTGGGGTTTCCCTTCGACGACAGCATGTAGGTAAATTTCACTATCTACCAATTAGTATATATATGGCCATAATTTTAGTAAACAAAAGCTTATTTTAATTGTAAATCTGTTTTAAAACGAAAAGCTTCTTTACTTATGCAACCCATCGTTCTCCTTATTAAATTTTTAAATTTCTAAAAACCCTTGGCGCCATCTCTTGTCGTTCACGTCGTTCGATTTTTACTTTCTAGAACCCCTGGCGCCCCCGCTCTTCAGTGATGAAAACCGTAACTTTCACATCTACTATAGTGTTTCCTTACTATATACGATTGGTTTTATAAAAATATCACATAGAAAATAATAACAGTATATTTATTTATCAATAGAATAGGCAGATCTCAAAATGGTTTGTTTTATATTTTCAGACGTATTGACCTTTAATTTATAAAACATTGCATATCACCAAAACAACTTTAACCTGAAGTAAAGGATAACGTAAAACGTGAAACACCAATTAATTATTTCTGTAGTTGTTACATTTGTATGTAAATTTGTAATTTCTATTAATTTTCTTATTTATAATCGTAAATTGTATAACTTTATTTGTCCCATATAATAAATAATCTTAATGTAGTTTTTTATTTTAATTTTTGTTGTTACTGCCTCGCATTTTGTTACCGAAGTTATAATTTGACATGTTTTAACCCATATTCTTAAAGAAAACAAAAATTTTCTTTTTATTAAAGGGTTATTACATGTTACATTATAACTTTTTCATATTAAAATATTACAAAAATAAAAAAAATACATTCTCTAATCTATGATCTTATCTATGGGTAGCATACAGTGTGAAGTATTTTCTTAACCCATCTTTCTTATCTAACTCGCAGAAAATTAAATTTTAAAAGTATTAAACAGCGTATTTTTGTATTATATACTAACTTTAATAACGAACAAAGTAATTATAAGACACTTAAAAATGCCTCATGACGGAATTGCTTCATTAGAAGATCGATTAGATAGAATAAGTTCTCAATTAGAAAACAAGAATGTTCTAGAAAGGTATTAGAAATATATTACTTTCTCATACATTTACTATATAATATTTACTTACTAGAGTCACCGAATTAATAGAATCACGGTTGGTAGATTGTGGTTGGAAAGATCAAATAAAATTAACGCTAAGAAAAATGTTAGAGGAGGATAAGGAACATACATGGACTGTAGATGAACTTATTCAAGTTGTAACACCAAAAGCAAGAGGTATGGTTCCTGACCCAGTAAAACGAGAATTGCTTCACGAGTTAGAAAAGATATTTACAAGAATAGATGATTTGCATTATAATAAGTCACTATAACAAATTTTCAACATTTTCAATTTTCTATAATCATCAGTTATACAATTTGAGGCTGTGAAAGTATAAATGCAGGTCCAGTGTAGCTAGTTGGACACCCACATTCTGATTAATTTGACAGCTTCTAGTATTATTATTTGTTCTATTTATATTTGATATACAAATACTCAGTTTTGTTCATTTATTGATTAATCACAATTTAATATTTTATTTCTAGAATGTACAATTAACGCAAATTTATAAAATATATTTTTATTTCAATTTATTTTTTTTAATAAACGTCAAATTGAATAAAAATTAGTTTTTAATTTTACAAATTTAATTCAAATATTGAATAAAAGAATAGTAGTTTGACAAATTTAAAAAGCTGCTATTCCAGTTATAGCTCTTCCTAATATTAAGGCATGTATATCATGAGTTCCTGCAATTATAGTTAATTAATTAAAATCAAATTAAGTTGCAAAATATTTGTAATTACCCACCTTCATATGTATTAACTGTTTCCAAATTAACTAGATGCCTTATAATATGGTAATCTTCATGAATTCCATTTCCTCCAAGCATATCTCTTGCATTCCTTGCTATTTCCAATGCTCTTCCTGCATTATTTCTTTTCAATAAAGAAATCATTTCTGGTGTATGTCTACAAAAATCATTATTAGAATACATTAAATTTTTTTTTAGAAGACATACAACTTCTTATCCTTTAATCTGCCCACTTGCAAACATCCTTGCAAACCAAGACTGATGTCGGTTAACATATCAGCTAACTTTTTTTGTATCAATTGATTTGCAGCTAATGGTTTGTGAAATTGTTGTCTTTGTATCACATAGTCTCTGGCAATTTTAAAACACGATTCTGCCGCCCCTAAAGCTCCCCATGCAATACCGTATCTAGCATTATTTAGACAACCGAAAGGGCCCTTCAAGCCTTCTACTTTTGGCAATAAATTTTCCTCTGGTATTTTTACATTGTCTAAATGAATCATTCCTGTAACTGATGCTCTTAAAGATAATTTGCCTTCTATTTTTGGAGTACTAACGCTTCCTGATTTGATATTTTTACGATCGATAATAAAACCTCGAACTTTATTGTCTGAACATATTGCCCAAATTATTAATATATCAGATATGGGAGAATTCGTAATCCTAAGAACAAAAATTAATTGTGTATTATTAGTACATTTAAGTAAAAAAAAATATTTAAACTATACCATGTTTTATTTCCATTGAGTGTGTAGGTTTTTGATGCTGAATCATATATTGCTTTGGTTTCCATTGAGCCAGGATCACTTCCATGATTTGGTTCAGTCAGACCAAAGCAACCTACTAGGTTGCCTTTAGCTGCAATATATTTTTTTGGCAGTGAATATAAAAATTCATAAAAAATCAAATGTATTAGTGCTGGGCAAGGCCTTTATCAAAAGAGCAATTACATTTTGAAATTCAAGAACAAATACCGATTACTTTAAAAATTACGCGATAAAGATATTGAATAAATATTGAGCTTGAAGTACAATGTTTTTATGCCCTGAAAAGACTAGAAACAAATTTTTAAGCACAAAACACGAAAGCTTTGCCCAGTTCTAATGTGTACCTAGCTGGGGCAGATATTTTTCTTTTTGGTATTCAGATCCATACATAGCAATAGCCCCCATGACTAAAGAGGATTGAACACTTAAAGCAGATCTGTAGGCACTATCTACTTTTTCTATTTCTCTTGTTAATAAACCATATGCAATGTTGGATACTCCTGCACATCCATAGCCGTTTATTGTACAACCCAGTGCCCCAAGTTCTCCCAGTTCATTTATAATTTTCTTGTCAAATACTTAAAATATGTGAAAAGTATACATTAAATAATTATTATCTATTAATAATGAAGTACCTTCTTCTTTGTTTGCTTTAATAATCCTTGGAAGAAGTTTTTCATTACAGTACTGTGTAAAACTATCTCGTAATATCCTTTCATCCTGACTTAATTGAGAATCCAAATTTAATGGATCCTCCCAGCTAAATTGGACTAAAATTAATAATAAAGAATAAATTGTAACACTTTAAATTAAATTTCATACACTCACTTTTACTTGAAAATGCTCTTGGATATGAAAATGTTTCTAAAATTAATTAAGGGTATTAAGACTCATTATATATTTTTTTTATTGTCAAAGGATACTTTTTAAAACCTTGGTAGGTATTTGCCAAAGGACATAATTCTTGAAAATGTTCATTGTGAAGTTATACATTCAATAATAACAGCTTTTAATTTCTTTTCATTGCTTGTTATCTTGTTTACAAATTATGTTTACAAAAATGTGGAAACATTGAAGTGTTTGCTCTGTCTTTATCTGATAAACGTTTCCATAACTGTAAAAAAGAAAAAATGTAAATTATTTATTAAATTTAAATAGCAAAAAAGAAATACTTTCTAAAATGATACTTTTCTAATAATATGTATCATTTATAGATTAGATATCGTACTTTTAAACAGTTAATTTATTAATTTATAAGTCGCATGAACTATTTTTAAAGCACCAATCTTGTCCTGTGTTATAAAATAGTGATAACTGTTTGATAATTATTTAAAAATCTCATTTTAAGTATAATAGGTTGCCTATATTTATAATAATTACGTAATAACTTGAAAAAGTACACGAAGATTATCAGAAAATCTACATTTACATTCATATTTTAACATTACTAGTTCACTAATTAAGTAATTTTTCCAATTATCATGCAATTATCAATAAAAATGAGTTTTCCAGATTCCAGAATCAAAATATTTTTAGGTTATGTCTAAAGCAGGTTTGTTTATGTTTTTGTTAATAGATCTCTACAATAAAAGGCTTAAATCTGTAATCTATGGTTTTGTTGGTAGTAAGAAGTAAAGCGTTTCTCCGATAGGTGTTGTTATAAATATTTCCCTTAAACCACACCCCTCGACTTATATTTTAATCTAATAACAAAACGGTAATTTGGAAATTGCTATTCTGGGACCACTTGGAGTAAACGAAATAGTTGAAATGGACATATAAAATAGTATTTTGTTAAAAGTAAAACTGAAAATAGTGGTAATAATTCACATTTCTTTTTGTTAAATGACTAATGTGTAGTGACCGCGCCTACCTCTGTGTTCATCTGGTGTTTGCTTAAAGTGCAATCGTTAAATGGTTATGATCCTAAAATCGGTCGTCAGGTAATTTAGCCTTTATCTTATCATATCAAGTAAGTAACTAATTAGATAACGCAGATAAATACCGTAAATAAATATTTTTATTTAAATTTGTGTGATTACTTTTGTAGTACTCTTGAGCGTCGATTATCGATGTAGGACGTATGTACACAGCTAACATTAAATTCATTTAAATACGTTAAAATTTTTATCTTATATTTATCTTAATTCAATAAAATAGAACATGCAATACTATTTTCATTAGAGTATAAGATTAATGCGACATGGTGATTTACTGGAGTATTTGTTTACATTTATAATGCTTATGTGAATAGGTACCTACTTGCATTAAAATCTTCAAGCCACCTCCTAAATTTGATCATTTTGAGAAAATGTGTACTTTAACTAATTATTTCGTTTTTATCTTTTTAATTTTGACCTTTTTCGTAATGTTATCCAAATTAACATGTTAATATTGTACCTAGCTGTTTATATGTAAATGTGACATAATTTTTGTTCCTTAAATAGATTGCTTTATTTTAATTAAAATTATAAAGTGGAAGATGATTCATTAGCTATGATGTCAGAAATATAAGTGCAATGCTTAAAAATTGCACCTACATAATGCTTAATAGTTTAATTGGCATCCAATGACCCGTCATAAAAAATCAATGGTGTCAATAACTTTTAGTCACTAATAAATAAAATCTATAGATATGTTCGTGTAACTTTTTCTTTTAAAGCATTTCCAAAAAAAAAATTAAAAATAATTAAAGTTCAATTTGAAACTATCATGAGATTAATTTTATAGATGATCCAATGATAACATGTACAGTTAGTATCGTAAGAAGTTAGCTAACCTTCACTCATAAAAGGTATATCTACATTTTGATTGAATAAGCATGAAGTAAAGTTAAATTTAATGTAATGATGAATCACTTGAATTTTATGTTCAGTAAAAATATCAGGGTTAAAAAATTTGCATACTGAATATACTTGAGACATTCATGTTAAAATGTTCAAAGACATCCAAACAATAATTGCAGCTCATTTTACATTTGAATTATACCGGAAGATACAATAATAGTATAATGTTTAAAGTATGTTGCGTTTCTTTACTAATAATAAACGTACTTTAGTTGTATTGAGATGTAATGCAAGATGACCTTTAAAAATACATAAAAAGATTGTATTGTATTAAACATATTTTGTAGGCTATAGATTTTTGAGCATTTTCAAACTTGGTATTTTGAACAGGCCTCGTATATTTATCTAAAGAATGAACGAATTTGAAGGAAGACGTGTTTGTTCGTATTTTATGTTTGAAATAAAAATTAATAAGTAGGTTAATGGTGTTTTGAATATTTTATTCTATTTTCAACTTGTTTGTTAGGTGTCTTCTGAGTATATTAGCCTGCCATTGAAATAGAATCAATAAAATTACTACTAGAATAGTTTTGTTTTCATTGCATACTTTTTCAGATTCTAGCTATGTATACAGAATATATTAAAAATACTTCATCGCCTACACATTGTCTATGTTTAAAATAAATAAGTAGACATGAAGAAATAATTTGCTAATTCGATGTCCTTTTTTACCTCTTAAACAAAAAAAAAAAAGGATGAGTGAATGAAGCAATTATAAATAACAATAAGTCGTGAATGTTAATTTATAAAATTAAAATACATATTAAAAAGACCATTTACCTAATTGCGTAGGTGACGTAAGTCAGCTACGATATATATGTACAGTTAGCATCACAAAAATGATCAAAGTAATTTTTAATGACATTCAACCTAAAATAAAAGTTGATGAAAATAATGCAAATGATTTTAGTGGAACAATTAAATGTAAATTACATATTTTAAAAATATTAAAATTTTAGAGATAATAGCATAATTTCCGTTATTTTTAATAAGCAGAGAAATTACAAATTTATCAAATTCATTTTACAGATTACAGTAGAAGATCATCACTATGTTAACAAAACATATAGTTTTAGTCTTCGTAGCGGCAAGTTTATTTGTTATCACTGCCAGAGAAGGTAAATAATTGCAATTAGTTGTTTTCACTACTTATAAAAATCTCCCTTATTATTATTATTATTATAGTACCATCGCCACCCAGAATTGTAAAGCAGCCCCCAACAGATGAAGTGTTATTTCAAGTTGGGGCTGATGAAAATGATAAACCATTTTACATCGAATGTGAAGCCATGGGAGAACCAGCACCGAGGTACATTATAATTTATATTTTTATGGACCCATTAATTATAAGATTTATTATTTATTCTTTTTTGTCACAGGTATCGGTGGATAAAGAACGGCAAACATTTTGATTGGCAGGCATACGATGATAGAATATCCCAACAACCAGGTAGAGGTACTCTATCGATAGCAAAGCCAAAAGATGTCGATATCGGTCAGTATCAGTGCTTTGCTGAAAATGAGTGGGGTGTAGCTACTTCTAATTCTGTGTTCATGAGAAAGGCTGAGTTAAACTCGTTCAAAATTGCACCTCCATTACCAGCTACAGGACAAGAAGGTGAACCATTTAAACTGAGTTGTCAACCACCTGATGGGTGGCCTAAGCCAAAAGTATATTGGATGATACAATATACCACCGATGGTTTTAAATCGATAAATAATTCGCGTATGACATTGGATCCCGAAGGAAACCTTTGGTTTTCTAATTTAACAAGGGAAGATGCGAGTGATAACTTCATGTATGCTTGTGCTGCTTCTTCATCTACCAAATTAGAATATAAACTTGGTAACAGGGTGTTACTCAATGTGATCGCTTCGGGTGTTTCTCCATCTCAGAACAAACATGAACCTGTCCTCCAATATGTAACCAGAAAGAATGAAGTAGCATTAAGAGGAAAAAGCGTTGAACTATTCTGTATTTTCGGTGGGACGTGAGTATTACTAAGCTTCATTTGTATTTTTATTAAACGCTAATAATACATTGTAGGCCTCTACCTCAAACTGTATGGTCTAAAAACGGCAAGTTAATACATTCCTCTGACAAAATTACCCAGGGAAATTATGGAAAATCGTTGATAATAAAAATGGTTGATTTTGATGACGAGGGAAGTTATACTTGCGAAGTCAGTAACGGTGTTGGTGAACCAAAATCGTACTCTATAAATTTGCAAGTGTTGGGTAAAATAAAATTTACTCCAAAGCAAGGGAATTATTTTTAAAAATATCGTCTTCTAGCTGTACCGTATTTCACTCAGGAACCACAGTTTGTAACTGCAGCAGAAGATGAAACTGTTGAATTCCACTGCGCAGCATCCGGTGTTCCAGAACCCCAAATTAAGTGGATACATAATGGTAAACCTATTGCCGAAGCTCCTCCAAATCCGAGAAGAAAAGTAACCAGCAATAGTATTATTATTGAAAAAGTTACGCGAGCGGATACTGGAAATTATGGTTGTAATGCCACCAACTCGTTAGGATATGTTTACAAGGATGTTTATGTTAATGTTCTTGGTATAAAATGAAAGAACAAAAAATATTTCCGTACAAAGTTAACATATGTACTTTCAGCTTTGGCTCCAGAAATTACAGAAGCGCCAAGAGATCAGGAAGCCGTTGATGGTAAAGATATAAACATGACATGTAAAGTTTATGGTGCTCCTAAACCACAAGTGAAGTGGATACACAATGGTAAAGAGCTAACTGGAGGTAGATATTCAGTATTGGAAAGTGGAGATCTTCATATAAGTAATATACAATTTGACGATAGTGGCACATATACTTGTTACGCAGAAAATAAGTTTGGGAAAACGAACGCTACTTGCTCATTTTTAGTAAAAGGTACGAGACTCGTTTGATATAGATTGTTGGGAATTCATTTTTGAATTTTTAGAACACACCCGAATCACTGACGGACCTGAAGATTATGAAGTTCAAGCAGGAACACCTGCTACGTTTAGATGTAATGCTGTATCTGATCCATCTTTACCTTTAGAAATTATTTGGTTAAGTAATGACTCTCCGATCGATTTCGAAGGCGAACCACGATTTGTTAAATCCTCCGATTATTCGCTTACAATTACGAAAACTATCGAATTAGATTCAGGGACCTACACTTGTGTCGCAAAAACAGATCTTGATGAAGCTAGTGCATCGGCCATTCTTATTGTCCAAGGTACAAATAAATTTTAAAGGTTTGTTTAGTAATGATATAGTATAATTATAATTTCATTTTCAGATGTACCAAACCCACCTGTCATTCAGAGGACAACGTGTGCCAAAAAAGACGCAACGTTGGAATGGAAACCTATGGGAGATAACAGGGCTCCTATTTTGAGATACACAATTGAATATAACACAAGTTTTACCCCTGATGTCTGGGAAGTTATGTATGAATCTGTACCTGCTGCAGACACCAGTTACACTGTAAGTTTTTTATTTTCGAAGAAAAAAGAATTGAAGACAATTCCATTTTTAACATTTTAGCTTCCCTTAAGCCCATGGGCTAATTATACATTTAGAGTAATAGCTTGGAATAAGATTGGTCCTTCTCAGCCTTCTGGACATTCAGATGTTTGTACAACTGGTCCTGAAGTCCCTCATAAAAACCCTGACAATGTGGAAGGAAGAGGAAATCAACCAGACAATCTGGTTATTAAATGGACTGTAAGTATTTTGAATATTTTAAGCCTTATACAATTCTGATAATGTTGTTTCTTGCAGCCGATGCCTGAAATTGAACACAACGCACCCCGATTTTCTTACAGAATTTACTGGAAACGAGATATACCAGGTGAAGACTACAACGTGGAAGATCTTCTTGATTGGAGACAAAGCCAGTTTGTGGTCAATAATGAACCGTCTTTCCAACAGTACCGCATTAAAGTTATTGCCATGAATGAAATGGGGGAAGCAAATGTTGCACCTAAAGAAGTTATAGGATATTCAGGGGAAAATGGTAAGTAAACTGTTTTCTATTTAAAAAGAACTATCTAGTAATGGAAGTTGTTTGTGTTATAGAACCATTACAAGCTCCTGGAAATTTCACATTAGTGGAAGTACAATCCGCCACTACAGCATTATTGAGTTGGAGTCCTGTTCCTCTTGATTCGGTCAGAGGTCATTTTAGAGGATACAAAATAGTAACATGGACCGATACATCTAACGGTCACAGGGAAATTCAAGTACAAGGAGACGCTACCAAAGCTTTAGTTACGAATTTGGTTCCTTTTTCAAAGAATCATGCTCAAGTATATGTATATAACGATAAATACAGAGGACCTTCAAGTGAAACTTTAAGCTTTGACACACCTGAAGGAGGTATTTGAAGAAGTTGCTATTTATTGTAACATACTGTAATGTGAACGTTACTTTTTAGTTCCCGGTCCCATAGCATCACTAGAAGCTCATCATATGGGTTCAGAAGCATTCTATTTGATTTGGAAAAAACCTGAACAACCAAATGGAATTCTTACTGGATACAACATTTATTATGCAGTAGTTAATGGCACGAATGTTGGTGAGAAAATACCCAGACAACCACAAATTACAGACCCTAATCAACTCCGTGCTAAGCTATCAAAATTGAAACCGAATGTGAAATATCGCCTATACGTTAGTGCCACAACATCTGCAGGAGAATCAGATCCGTATGATAGACAAAAGATTTTTTATTTATTTTTGTAAAATAAATTTATTTGGTAGGTATTTTATCGAACGAACAACAAGAAGTATTAGTTCCAGCAGACCGTCGGTACCGTCGTTCACTTGGCAGAGAGAAACAACAGAAAATAATATGGTTACAATAAAAGTCCTTTGGCATCCAAATTTATCTGGCAGACCAGGTTCACATTTTTTCGTAAAATACAGGAAGAAAGGTGAATCTGATTGGGTGGAAACTGATCCAGAATATTACGAAGATTTCCTTATGGTTAGAGCCCTTGAACCCGATGAAATATATGAATTTATTTTGGTGGCTGCCGATGGAACATACCACACTGAAAGTGAAATACAAGAAGTCGATACTTACGGATCTGACGGACCAATTATACAACCGAGGGAAAATGTTGCAACTGCCGGGTGGTTTATTGGGATGATGCTTGCAATTGCATTCTTAATTCTTGTCCTTATCATTGTATGTATTGTGAAGAGGAATAGAGGTGGAAAATATGCTGTACACGAAAGGGAACAAGCTAATGGAAGAAGAGATTACCCTGAAGAGGGCGGTTTTCATGAATATTCACAGCCGTGAGTATCGTATAATTTTAAGTAGATAATTGTGTAATTGTCTTGCACCTTTTTTAAGATTGGACAATAAGTCGCATGGCAGGGCCTCAATGAGTAGTGAAGCAAAAGTGGGACCCGAAAGCGATACCGATTCTATGGCAGAATATGGCGAAGGAGATACAGGTATTTTCTGAAATAAATGAAAATTTTTATTTCTTTTACTTAATGTGAATGTTATTATCATTTAAGGAACTTATGTTCCGAATGCGTTTTTTATTTTATAGATAGCATTTTATAGAAATTATTTAAGGAGCTTATAATTAAGTTTTCATTTTTTTTATTTTTGTTCTTGTTTTTTCTTTCAATGTAGAAGGTATGAATGAAGATGGCTCATTTATTGGCCAGTATGGCCGAAAGGCTAGACCAGGGGAAACAACATCTCAGGGATTTGCAACTCTTGTGTAAAATGTAAGAATAAAATGTTTTTGTTGAATAATGATTTTTAGACTAACTTTTATCGCTAATTTTGGGAATTTGCTTATTAAAATTAAGCTGCTGAATGTAGATAATCTAATATCGTTGGTATTTATTAAAAGGTGTGGATTTGTTAAGCTTGATATTGGTGTAAACATATGTTGGGAATTTTAATATGTTCTATAGAAAGAATATTATTTTTTTAATCAGGTCGTTTTACCGAAGATGGATCTTTCATTGGCCAATATGTACCAAGCAACATGAAACAGTTAGGTGCAGTTCCAGCAGTATCTCAGTCAAGTACTGTGGCAACGTATGTGTAGCCTTATCCTTTAATTAAATCTTAGCTCTCGTCATTTATCGGCAACGTTTAATAATTGTACAGCTTAAGTGTCAATAATTAGTTATTCAAAAATGCCTTTTCACGCCGACTGGCATCTTTCAGTACCGCTTTGCACGATATATTGGTCAAGATCTTTTTTGTTCCATAGTTAAAGTATGAATTCGTCCAATTTTGTATTTAACTCTTAAGTTGTAAAGTTATTTTTTACAGCTAGTCACCAAAAATGATTGAAGGTTTACAAAAATAATTTTACTCTAGGTCAAATTGTATCTTTAACTTTAAGACGATTCATGAATTCAGAGTAAAATTATGTCGCTCGTTGAAGTAGATTTTTATTTTTATCCTTTTTGATGGCTAATTGTAACGACTTGTTTTCTCCATCATATAGGATTGCATATTGCATATAACATTGTAGATAATTTAAGTATATATTTATATTTTTGTGCCTTTTCATTTATATTTATCTGAAAATATCTACGGCAATATGCATAATATAATTAATTAACTGAATCAAAATAATGTGCTGAGGAATTTAAATGTGTGATTTGGAAAAAAACTACTTAAGTATAAATAGTTCATTGTACACTGATTATTATTATTAACGGTGTAAATTCCGTAGAATCAAACGAATAATATGTCTAGCTTTTACTCTTTGTTTTTTGATATTTGCATGACATGTTAAAATAGTTTAAGTCACATTTTATGTATTATTAAGGTAGTTTTGTATGTTTATTAGTTTATGACGAAAAATTGATTGAACTGCCTAATGCCCCCATATTTCAATTTTAATTCATGACGTCCCATTGGCCAATTTCTTTTGTTATAAATTATGAATCTCTTGAATTGATATTAATTTATATATATATTATTAATAGGTAATTAGCCTTATAAGTTTATTTGGAATGAACGAATAACATCAATATGTAAAGTCTTTTCTACTTAAAACACATCCACTTCTTAAAGTTTTGCAGTTGGGGAGGTGCTAACATTAATTAGTTGTTGTATGATTGTTGCTTGTTGCAAGACTTTTCGCAATTCTCAATCTTCATCGTCAGCATTGTATAAATTACATTTTGTGGAGGAATATAATCTCATAAAAAACTGTAATATCCAATGATATATCAAAAATCTCTTTCTATTTCTACTTAATCTGACAAGTGTTTTTTACACGTTCGTAAATTTCTTCGCTACAGTACCATAATACAGATATACATTTTGTATATTTTACATCTTTAGGTGTCTAAGGCATCAGAAAAAAATGCTTTTAGTGGCAGTATTGTTCGATACTCATATAAATATTTGTTTAGTGGTAGTTACAAAAGTTCAATCTTGTGAATATAAATAAAAACTTGCAGCTATAATTGGTGTCAAATGTCACTCTTCTGTGGGTAATTCTGTGTAGCCTTAGGATTTCGCAGCAGCTGTATTAACAAGAATAATCAAACCGAGTTGTACCGTAGATTAGGTAATATTAAAACTTAAAGAAAACATAAAAATATCTCACTGACTGCAATATTTTACATATATATGCGAATAAATATACAGGGTAGATCCGGTTGTTATCTTGTTATTTAAGTAAGAAACATTTTCTTTTTGTTGTAAAAATATACTTTTTATTTTATTACAATGAAGTATTAAAATATTTTTTTGTATTTATTATAGATTTATTTTCTGATTTGTCTTTACGGATAAATTATATATATATATATATATATATATTGCCTGAATGTAAAGATAACAATCTGAGGTGTAATGTGAAAAAAAAATTTATAAATAAGTTTTTTTGTTCTACTTGGTCTGATATTTTTATGTTAAGGAGCTTTTGTAAAACTATTGTATGCACTCAACTACTTCATTCTCAAATGCTTATATGTTTGATTGAACGTTAGCTCTTTATTTATGTATTAGACTATTTATTATAAGATGTTTTTTATGAAGCGTTATGAGTTTTGCACCGAATAAAATCTTTAATTATTATTTACTTTTTATTTCACAAATCCATTCAACCAATAAAATGCTACGACATTTAGTCAAGGTAGAAATAAACAACCTTAAATTTTTATGCAATCTGCTCCCACATATTCCAGAATTAATTCTTCTCCATTGTAAACATCGCCAGAATCTAATAAATTTTGTAAAGTGGATGAAACATTTACAGAGATAATTTTTCTTGAGTCTTTCCTAAATAATCTAAGCTTGAGTGCATTTTTATTGTTGCTGTTTGCTAATTTTAATTCATTAGCAATAAAGTCAATAATATGCCCTGAAAATATCAACAGTAAGAAAGAAATTTGTCATCATTTGTTATAATTAACTTACCAACCGACCAAGTCTTCGATACAAAAATTGGATAAAGCTTGCTTTCTGATTGTTTGGGACATGCTATATTAAAGTAAATTCTGTCACAACTTGGTATTATTTTCATTCCAACGGCTTTATTTTTAATTAACATGAGGTGAAGTTTATTAGCTGTTCCAGCATTTTTGTTTTTCTTTTTAGCTTCATTAATCTGTTCTAATATCTATAATAAGAATGATATCAATTTGCAATAATATATGTAAACATTGATGTACCTGTTCGTCAACTCTCGATTTGGCTTCATTAAATTGTTGTATGGGGGCTTGGAATTTTTGTAGATCAGCAGTTCTTTTTACAGGATCTTCCTCTTCACAGTTGATTATATGACGATGTTCAATACAAAAATTTTTACTGCATTTTTCACAAATTATGGGAACTAAACTGGTTTTATTGCAATTTGAATTTGAACACATATAGATGGTACTAGGTTGTGATTTCTCTGAATTAACACTTTGAATGGCAAAACAATCGTAAGCATGTTTTCCAAAATGTTCTGAACAAAATTTTTTACTGCAAACACACACTAAAGGAAGAAAATCTAATCTTTTACATGACGGTTCAGCACAATTCCCACCAACATTTGGCAATTCCATAACTAATGTGAAATTATTGATGTTCGTTTAAAGAACTTAAAGCAATATCGCCCCACCTTTCCTCTTGTTCTTTTAATGTTAAATTAGCGTCTCCGTTATCTGATTCAGGATCAGTCAACTCACAAAGGGGCACCCTTATATCATCTTTGGGTAAAACATCTGTTCTCCAAGCGTTATCAACTAGATCCACTAAATATCCTTCTATACATACTTGACTATCCATTAAAGAATCACTTTATTTTTTATTTATTTCATAAAATTGTACCAAAACCCTAAAAAGTTGACAATTAGAAGTTAGGTTCAGTTGGGTTAAGGTAACAAGTTATGAATTAGCAAGTCATTTGTTTAACAAATAAAATTCCATTAAAGAGGTATTAATATATTAATTACCTTTCTTAATCAGCAACGTATTATAAAATTACACTTGCAAAAAATTTGAATGAAATGATCAATAATTCATAATTGAGATAATGAAAACCATGAAAACGTATC
Source organism: Agrilus mali (assembly GCA_029378335.1). Lineage (NCBI taxonomy): Eukaryota > Metazoa > Arthropoda > Insecta > Coleoptera > Buprestidae > Agrilus > Agrilus mali. Next base: position 7,603,229 of record CM055664.1, read on the forward strand.
AACATATATATGATGCTACCTTTTGCGTATGCGCATGACTGACCTGACTGACGTTCTAATCTATGCTGACGTTTCAGCAAATTTCAGAGTACCAACTGCATAATTTTTCTTCGTTTCCTACCACACTAAGAAATTATTTTTTTTCAGAAACTGTTTCAAATGTATAAAATGATTTATTACTAATTAAGCAATTTTACAAAGGTAATTGCTTAACAAAATAAAGCTGATAAGCAAGCACTTACATTGTAGGTAAAGCTAGAAGGCTGTTAACGCTCTTGTAGAAATCGTCAAAATATTTATTACTTCCCCAGGAATTGCCGAAATAATCTTGGAAAATTACAGATATAGACCAGGGTGGGCAGTGACTTCTTGCAATTTAAGGTTTAGACCGCAGTTCTAGACAGTATATTATAATTATTTTATTACTTTATAAAATGTTCTTTATTTACGTCGCATTACTTTTCTAATAAAACAAGAATTTATGGATAATTTGGTGCATTTATTATGACAAGAACACTATTACAACACTAAAGTACTTTTCATTACAAATTCTACAGCAGTTACAATTTAAAAGAAATGTGAATACACCAAAGTAACTTAACAAAATGAAAAACACTACTGAGTCTTTATATGCTCAGATTTTGGTTCATGTAGTGAAAAATCTAAACGAACATAAATTATTATAACTAGGAAAAGAACATATAAAGCCAACGTTAATGAAATAGGCTCATGAAACAAAAGAGAGCTTGGCCATTCATAAACAATTTCAAAATCTTGAATATGATGCTCCACCAGGTTGGTCTTTCTTAGAGAAATAACCAAACGTCCCTTTTTATCCAAATACTTGTATGTTAAAGTGTCCGGTAATCTTTCAACTTCATAAGGAGTAGTTAATTGTACATTAGAAACTCCTACAGGTAAAACAATTTTAGTTTCCAGAAAATCAACTACCATATCATCAAAGATGTGATCTAATAGCCTCATACGTAGAAGATATTGATTCTTGTTAGTTTTAAATAAATACTGGTAGCTTGGTACACTATACCCCAATGTATAAGATGTACGCCATCCTCCAAAAAGTGGGAATCTGGGACGAAGTTCTAATTCAATCCAGTCCTTTCGCACTCTTACTTGAGAAGTTGAAATATTACCATTGCTATCTCTATAGTAAATACTATGTGCAGCAGCTGGTAAAACTGTTTTATATGATTTTACACAGTGATGGACACCACTCATATCCCTTTGATAATCATAACGTGAGAAAGGTCCCTTCAGTTTTGCACCAGAATGAAGAATATCTATATTTTCTTCAATTGCTATACTTCCCCAATGAGATATTTCAATAACGCGCTTTAAACTAGTCACTGTCAAAAATGGAGAATTGTTTTCATAATGCATTACCATAGGATCAATACTAAAAGGTTGTATATTTGTGTAAGGTCCGTACACTATGGTGGACTCTAATTGACTCACTGGTTTTAGTTTTGTAAAGCTCTCAATAGTTCTGGTACTCAAATTAATGGTGGTTTTCTGTTTCAAAGTGTTATATGGTGAGTAGAAATAGTGGCTTCCATAGTATCTAACAAGCTGTCTATCCTTTTGGGTAATACTGCTAGGATACGGTATAATAGACTTTGTCAGTATTATTTCTAAAGTTAAGACAATTGTGCGTCCTCCATGAAGAGGCTGGCTTAATTCAACCTTAAAGAACTGTTTGTTCTTGTGATCTTGAACTTCAACTTCTGATAGTTTTAATTCCTCTTTTAAGGAATTCTTAACACTAATGTAAGATAAATTGCTTTTGGTTTTTGGCTCCAATAAAATCAAAATATTGTTGGCACTCTCCTTACCGGTATTTTCTACGGTTAATGTTGCAGCAATTTTTACTAGTTGCGATGATAAATCAATCGATCGCTCGACATTTTTATTCACTATTTGTTTATTAATCGTCTCCAAAGAATAAGCATTTATTAATAGGCCACATAAAATTAATAACTGAAACATATTAATTTTTATTTGTAACATTACCACACTATCAACATGCTACGAACACAAATTCGAACTTTAGCTTATTGACGTGGACAAGACGTGTATATTCATAGATAAATAAAAACGTGCCCTAAGTGAACGTCAAGTAATCTTCTGAATATACCATAGACTAGGATAGACGCACGACTCTCGGTTTTTTTTTTGGATGACACTCAGCGCCATCCTTTGTTTGCCTCACATTAATAAGACGATACTTGGAATATATATAAATGGAAATGACAAAGAAAACTTTCAAAAATATTGCGCCATCTATACATAAAACTATGAAGCATCATTTAAGGGGCGCATTTCAAAATTAAACCAAATTTTTAATTGTTTTATTGGAAATTGGAAAAAAAGAACACATATAATATTAACAAATTTATTAACATAGTATAAATGCAGTAATAAGTACAATTAGTACAATATACGAGTAAATAGCAAAACATCAAATTAAAATACTTAATAAATACTAAAAAAGTAATTATGTTATTATCAAATAAAACCCAATTTGAACGTTTTAACTTATGCAGTCATATAATTTTTTTTCAGAATATAATTTTAATTTGTTATAAAAAAATAGTTACCAAACGTTAAAACGTCAATAACATGTTATAAAAATAACAAAGTTCTGTAGGATTAAGTGTTGCGCCAAAAAAAAAATTGGGCAACATGCGAAATAATACATAAATACAATAATAAATAAATTACCTATATGTAAGGTACGAAATATTAATTAAGAATTATTATATCAAAACTATACTCTTTAATATTCGAATTCTCAATACTTACTTCCCTTTTGAATAACCTATTTACGTCGATAGGCTGGCGACTGGCATTCCCATATATTTTGTTTATGTTCTGTCTAGTTTTTAGAGGGACGAAAGACCAAAGAAGTAATTTGATACTTACAGAAATATATAAGGGTAAAATACACAGTATAGTGTGAGAAGTAAAAGTGTGTGGTCGTCTTCTGACGATGTGTTGCGCTAGCGAGCTATGCGTTGCGATGCGTTGCGTTGCGTTGTTTTGCGTTGCATATGCGTTTATTATGCGTAGATAAATTGCTTAGCAAATTATTGGCTTTATATGTGATCACAGTGTTATATTTTGGTACCTATATATTTGATATATATGTATATGTATTTGTATTGTGCACAATTCTCGAGAAATGTCTGTTTGTGTTAACACGTTATATAATGTAATTGCCATGGTGGTTTTAAGAGCTCTTAGTTTTGTGGCAAGTGCCACGGTTTCTGCTAACCCCAGTAGTGTTCAGGAGAGACGCAGATATCTCTGGTGATGCCTATAGTACGTACTTGTCTTGCTTGGGGTGGACATGGTGCTTATAGCGACACGGGGTTAGGTTTGACCTACCCTGTTGGCTTCTAGACTGTATGATCCAGTGTGATCAGCGTCTGGAGGCGCGGGAGCGTAAACTCATGATTACAGACACAATCCATCAACAACTGATAACCGAGTGCCATGTGATGACCGTTAGCCTGGGGATACACTTCGCAAGTGTTCCAGAGGGGCAGGGGTTCCGAGGAACCCCGGTGAGTACTTAATTACCTCACGATCTTGTCAACAGATCGGTAAGTGTTTCTTTATTGTTTCATGTAATCATTACTTCATTGGTCGAGAGTGCAATTCCGTCATTACCTAGCCATTATATAGTCGCCAGCCAGCCAAACTATGTTTATATTGCGCACGCACGCCTTCATCTCCCCTTTGGGTAAATTCTTATCAAACATATATATTATTATATTTATATTTCTGTGAGTGATGATCATTAGATTCACTGTAATTGATTTATATGTTGATTCGAATATATTTATACCAACCTGACAGTTCTTGCAATTATTATTTATTTATTATTATTATTATTATCATCAACTACTATTACGACCCTTTCATATAATTGCTGCATTTAGCAGCAGCAAGATTAATGAGTGGATTCGCGTAAGGTTTCTGGATTTTTACCCCACCGTGGTGTAAACTGCCGGGCAATGTTGTTCTGTATGGGACAGAAAACACCCTTTCCACCCATACACGTTGCAAATGGGGTTGTTTGGGAAACTTGTACCTACAAGAATTACAAAAAATAAATGTATTCTCTTGTATACTGAACATCATTTCATTGTTACCTTGGGGTAATTTCCCTACATCCTTCGACGCAGCATATTCTTGTGTATTTCCATTTTTTTATTATCTGTAATAATATCAACAGCAGATTAATAAACGATTACTACCTATTAATTTAACTAGTTTTGATTCGAAGAGCAAAGTTTCTAACAAGCACTATTTCAGAATATAATTACTTATTGTAAAGCATGATTGAAGTACTTAATACATTACTTACTTTCAGGACAGGTAAAACTGGTTCTCACAAGCATTTTTAACAAAATTTTTTACGATTAAGAAATTGTAACGCCACAAACGTTTTAGCAACGTTTCCAACTAATGGGGAATTTCTCTGCTGATTACAAATAACAACAACAACCGCCGTCGCGTAATCTGTTGTCGTTTCACTAAAAAGTATCAGTAATGTATGTCGGTAATACCGATTTTAGTAATTTAAAAAATATCTATAGTTCATGTGGGGCAAACTAAGGTGGCGCTGTCGCTCGACATTTCATAGCCTGGAATATACTGAGTATAACAATAATTTAATAAAAATTTTCAGATAACTATAATTTATTTATTTATTTAATTGATATACAGTATACACCTCTAATCTATGGTACCAGTGTGTGGGATGTTGAACTAGCCTGCCACCTGGTAAGTATGTCCAGTACGAGTCATTTTAAAAAGCTTCGGAAGTTAACCGGTGAAGTAGCGACCGATAGACCGAAAATTGCTATTTCGAATTATTATGAGTAGATTACGCTTAAGTAAAATTGTCTATGTATGCGATTTATTTTCGTCTGTTTGCTTTGATTCGTAATTCCCCTCTAAATTATTACGTTTCCAAAGTCTAATATCACCTACTGATAAGGGTAAAACGTACACCACTCACATACCCAATATTAAGTAAGGCACTTAATATTCAGCATTCATAAACGTTTTAAAAAAATGTAAAACAAATTCTGTGTTATGTGTATTTATTGTGTAAGTTTTTAAAAACGATTTAGTTGTTTTTTTAAGAGAAGTAAACCAACATACTGCATTCGACAGGTCGTTGATAAAGTGATATTATTCTCCAGTTTATTGTTTAGTAGTTGTGCCAAAACTTCATGTGGACTTTTTATTTTTAATTTACTGGTATTTTCATTTTAGTAATGTTTGTGAAAGTTATGTGTTTAAATTTTAATTTTAACTATCTTTATTGTATTGTTTACTATTTGTGTTTAAGTAAATATTGAGTTTATTATTATCGCTAAGATGCTCAAATGCTGTATGATTTTATATACAAATAAATAATTTTGGATTTCACCGTTTTTTTTTGTTTAAATTTAAAAGAAAAATAAGTAAAACCCTATACGCTTGTATAAATTTTAAAATTGCCGCCATACGTCAAGGTTCTTTTAATTTATAGATGGCGCCTAAAGCAGCAGACATTCCTGTATATTATTAGTTTTAAGTGGTTAATTGCCGAATGACCTTTTGGACACACTGACCAGATGGCAGCACATTTGCAGCCAAGTTCAAGCTGGCTATCTATTTGTCTAGGCTATGGTACCCATTTAATATAAAAAAATTATATATATGTGAGGCTCTGCGGCACAGCAATAATTTTTTATTCTTTTTTTACAAATATTTATTTTGAATAGTAAAATACGTGTTTTAATAATTTTATATCTACGGTAATGCTAATTAGAAAAATCTGACAATAAATCAATTCATTAATCAATTGATTATCCATCCATTATAGTTATAATCATATCATTTATTATAATCTGTGCTCATATTCATTGTGATAACGGGTTAACGTAAATAGTTCCCTATGTGTACAAAGTAAAAGTAAGAAAAAAAAAAAATGAAATACAAATAAAATATTAGTCTTAATTTATATTTTATTAACAGATAAAATAATTGCCAAAAGAAAGAATGTCCAACAGTGATGATTTAGTACTTGATGCTTGCCCTAGTCCTCCAAGAATAGACCAGTCCAATAATGTTAATGAAAATGAGAAAGAAGAAAATGCACCAAATAAAAATACATTTTCTGAAGAGAGTTCTAAGAAACCAAAGTCGAAGACAAGAAAGTCAAAGAAACATGGAAATCAAGGTTTGTAAAAACGGGTATATTGTCACGGTTATATATATTATAGTGATGTTTTGGCTCCAATTCTTACTGAATTGTTTAATAAATCACTTACTGAAGGTTCCTTTCCTGAACAGTTGAAAATTGCTAGAGTTATCCCTGTTTTCAAAAAGGGTGACAGGAGTAAAATCCGTAACTATAGGCCTATCTCTAAGGTTTCATTGTCTGCTAAGCTATTTGATTCTATTGTTGAGGTAAAACTGTCTTATCACTTAAGTGGATTTATATCTTTTAATCAACATGGCTTTAGGGTTGGTAGATCCACCACTACAAACCTACTGAATTTTAAGGAGTATGTGATTGACTCTTTTAATAGTAAATATCAGGTTGATGTTGTATATACAGACTTTAAGGCTGCATTCGATAGAGTCAGTCACTCTCAATTATTATGTAAATTAGCCAAATATGGTGTTCATGGATCTCTTCACTCCTGGATCCGTTCATTCATATCCTGTAGGAAATTTAATGTTAGTGTTGATAATCAGCTTTCAGGCTTATGTAACGTGCCTCAAGTTTCTCATTGTGGTTCACTACTTTTCATTGTCGCTCTGAATGATATTACTTCTGTTATTAGTAATTCACATTGTTTGTTATATGCAGATGATTTAAAATTTTTTAAAAAGATTACTTGTGATAATGATTCTACTTCATTTCAGAGTGATATTAATAAGTTAGTTGAATGGTCCAGAGATAAATAAATGCTTTTGCTTTAGTTTTGACAAATGTAAAATTATACATACACTAGAGGTAAACACACTGAATACAATTACCATATGCATAATACTCCATTGCAAAGAGTTCACTCTTATAAAGACCTAGGAATTATTTTCGATAGTAAGCTTTTGTTTGATGAACATATTAATATGGTTACTACTAAAGCATCTAAGATGCTTTTTATTGTCATACGTTATGCTAGAGAGTTCAAATCATTAGACACACTTATTTACTTGTACAAGACTTTGGTGAGATCAATTATTACGTATGGTTCAGAGATATGGTTTCCTAAAACCAAATATCAAATAATAAGGCTTGAATCCATTAATAATGTACTCTTATGCTATCTTTCATTTAAAATTGGGTCACCGATGTCTTTTATTGATCATAATTACTCTCCTATTGTTACTGAAGTTAACTTATGCTCTATACAGTTTTTTGTTGATTATCTTGGAGTGATGTTGTTATATAAATTAACTAGAATTATATTGATGATCCATACAGTTTAAGTAAGATAAATTTTTCAGTTCCTCCAAGAACACTTAGGCTAAATTGTAATCTCTTTGATATTAAACTTAAAAATTTTTGGACTAAATGATATTTCTACTATTGATGGATATTGCAATAAATTGAATAATATTTTGGTTAAGACTAACTTAGATCTCATGACAGTGTCAATATCTAACTTTAAGAATATTGTTAGAATGGAATTATTTGATTATAATTGAACATACTTATTGAAATTCTTTTTTCTTGTATGTATATTTATAATCGTTACTGATTGATACCTATTTTTCATGTGTTAATATTCTCCACCTATTATTTTTCTTAAATGTATATTGAGGGTTTATACCCGTCAAGATAAATAAATAAATAAATAAATATTAACTTATAGGCTCTGTTAATTTAATAAAAATTACAAATTGCCATGGATTTCAAATTGGATCTACAATTGTTGTAAATGGTGGATCTACTGATACAAAGTCAAGTAAAAAAGAATCTATAGTAATAACAAAAGAAATTCAAAAACTATTTGAATGTAAAGACCAGTTAAACCGTCAGGACTTAATGTTTATATCATCCCACATGGGTGAAGGATGGGAAGATATAGCCAGAATTTTAGAATATTCTGAGGGTCAGATTTTTCAGTTTCATAGAAATTTTATCAATTGTGGCATTAAAGAGGTAAGAAATTGATATTTTATAGATTTTTTTGTTTCTGATATTAAAATTTCTAGGTAATTTATCAATTTTTGTTGGACTGGACCAGAACAAAGCCTAATGAAGCAACCATCGGTAGAATAGCCAACTTATTATGGGAGAGCCAACAAAAAGAAATAGTAAAACTTATGGCCGACAATAAATAACTATTTTTTTATCACATTTATTATTTAAGTTTTTGTGCAATAAGATATTCTTATAATTAATAAGCATTTTTTATATTATTTATAATGATTAAAGATGCTTTTCACAAAAATCAATTTAGTTCCTCAAGTGAAAAAAAAACTCAAGAAAATACATTTTAATATAAATTTACTAAGTATAAGGAATGAAATTACAAATGCTATAGCAAATTAAATAGAAATCTGAATTTTATTTAAAATATGAGGTTCCCATTTTTTGTATTCCTCTTTTAAAACTGATTTATCCAAATTGGCATTTAAGGTAACAATAGGTGCAGGACAAGAAAATATATTCCTCTTGTAAAGCCAATCTTCATGTATTTCATGCAGTTGTCTTAGATAATCCAATGAGACGTTTTTTTCTTCTTTGCGGTTCCTTTGCTGCATTCTTTCGTATACAACTTCAGGGCTAGTTCTTAGATAAACTGTTAAAAAATAGGTATATTAATACCAGAATTGGACAAAACTTTAGTTTATTGTACTTTAAAATAATTTTTGGTCTCTTTAAGAGTTACAAACACTCAACCTCAAGCCTTTTTATGAACAAGTACTTCAATAAAACCCTTTCTGGATTTAGAAACACTTACTTTCACAGTAATTGATAATTGGAAACCCTTGGATTTTAAAATATAATTAAAGCTGTATAAATAATTTTAGCTTTACTTTTAATGTATTTGGTAGTTGGAGCTAAGGATCTTTGAAAATATACTTTAAGATTTTAAGTAGGGAGTTTAGGCTTGAAACTTATTTGATAAAGACTTTGCCCAACTGTGATCAACTTGTCATACTGTAAATATACATGCAGTTTTACCTATTAAGTCAACAGAAACGTTACAATTGGTAGTGGCCCACTTAAACCATTCATCAAGAACAGCATGAGATGGGGATGGTAATAGGCCATCTGTCTTCATTTTTTCAATGAAACAGTATCTAAAATTGATTTATAATTAATGTAAGTTTATACTTATGCAAAGAATATTACCTAGCACTAAAAATTGACCTTTCCATCATTTTTATTGGATGTTCTGTTACTTTCAGATGATGTTTTAACATAGTTAACATTACATAAGATTGAAAACTAAAGCCCCATTGATTTATATCTTCATATAAGTATTGCTGTAAAGTATTAAAGGATAAATATTATAATATATCAGTTTTCTAAAACTTACTAGTAAATTGTGTCCACTGCAATCTCTCCACAATTCAATTGGTTCAGCTAGTACACATAGATCTTCATACTTTTTAAAATAATTTAAAAATGTTGTCTTCCCACTTCCTATATTACCTTCTACAATAACAGTAAATGGTCGAGACTTTTTCTCTAAATGTGTACTTCGAGACAATGTTGTTGCCATTTTTATCAATTTATCTAAAATTATTAATTTGAAATATGAATATTTACCAGTTAAGTAAGGGTGATATGCTTGTTTAACGATCAAGTAGTTTTGGCGGGATAATTATATTCTTCTTCTTGTTGGGAAAGTGACAGTAAATATTGTCCATTTTATCATTAAACAAAGAAAGACTTAATAATAAAAGGTATACTTACTGATTAGCGGCATTCTTAACGTGGTAATTAAACACAACGCTATATGAATAAATTAAATAATAGTTATTGTTTAGTGAAAATACAGATCATAATTAAAAATTCTAAGCTTGTGTGTTAAATGCAGTTCATTATAATTCTAAATTAATATAGAAATAGTATTATATTTCTTTATATTGTAGAAATCATGAAGAAATTTAATATTCCTTAATCTTAAACTTAACCTCAATCTTTATAAAGAAAAAAGAAGTGTTTATTTATTGAACTGATCCTATCATGATCCTTTGTTATTGTAAGACTAACTACTCTAATAATATAAATAAATAAACTGATAATTTATTTACAATGAACCGCAATTAGTTTCTCAAGGGCTGTATTTTATTTTATATGTATTTTAACTTTAATTTGCAACCTTCAGTAGTAAGAGTTTGTTATAATTTTATAGGTTTATATGATCCATACAAGAGTAGTTGATTGATTATGTAGACACAGCCACGCAACTGACAGCGATACGGTTCATTTTAGATGTGGTGGATGTGATGTGATTATGGCAAGTAGGTAGTCGTGAAGGTTAACAAAATTTATTCTCATATCACAACAAAAATGATTTAAAACAAAATTTTGAAAATGGCACAAAGTAAACTTTCACCACAAGAATATATAAAAAATGCCTTCAAACCCCAGATAGGAGCCTTATGTAGTTCAGCTGCTGCTCAGATATGCAGGAAGAATAATCTTTCATTCACTGAAATGATTCAACCCTTCTGTAGGTTGGGTAGTGATGGTAAGTGATATTTATATATATATATATGGCAATCATATTTGTATGGCCTTTTCTTTCAGTGTTTTACAAAGATTTTTCTGGGCAGATAGTTACAATACATAATTTGGAGGTAACCGTTTTGGATGTTAATTTTCAACCAGTTCATCAAACATTCGCAAGAAAACTTCTTAATGCTTCCGTTAGTCATGCCTCTGAACCAAGGTCCCATCAAATTCATATTAACGAGTATGTTTTAAATATACCAAATACAGCTCCGTGGTTTGAAGAATGGAGAGACACATTTTTACAAATGCAATACCCATCTGATCATGAATTTACAAAACATTATTTGTCATGTTTCTTTATCATGTCATCTTCAGATAATCTTAATGACACCATTAATGAATTTAATCAACTGTTAAATGTTAATCAGAGTGAAAAAACTAAACACACCCCCAAGTGGTTTTTCCAAGAAGTTTTAAAATATTATGTTATTATTCATGATAATTTTGATGGTGACAATGCTAAGTAAGTATGCATTTTATTTAGGTTATTAAAAGTTAATTTTGATTATTTCAGTGTTACCAAAGCATTAGAATATTTAAAAGAAACTTATGGTGTGAGTAATTGTTTCTTATTGCGCATGAATTCAAGACCACCAGGCCAGATAAATGAACAATTACCAGACCCATGGAGTCAATTTTTAACTTCTAAAATCAAATATCCTTTAAAAAACAATGTGATAGATAGTATGACCATAACACATGTAAAAGAGCCAGTACAAGAATCTGATAAAAATGAAGAAAACAAATTTCTATATCATCCACTTAGTCCTGGTACAGATGATAAGATATTAGTATGTTCTACAGTTATATAGTTTTTTTTTTCATTTTAAAAAGTGTTATTTTTATTAGAGTGATGATAATACATCTGACGAGCAGGATAGTACTATTGTTCATGGTTGTCGCTTGTCACCTGAAGATGTTGAACAAATTAAGTTACTAATCCATGAGTTTTGCACTAGAGCATTAGTGCCTTATGTTGAGAGAAAAATTAACCAACTGCAACAAGTGTTTGTTAACAAAAGTTTAACCAGTAGTACATTCTTGAGTGATCCACGAAAATGGTTTAAGTCTACAAAACCCAGCAAAAGCAACACTGCTGCTGATGTGTTTATGTGGGTATAAGAATTCCTTTAAATTTTTGAATAATTCATTATATTGTAGTTACAAACCTGATTCACCCGAATTGTTAATGAGGAAACTAGGTGATTTATGTTTTATGTTTGGAAATTATTCTGGTGCAATGCAAGCATATAGTTATTCTAGAAATGATTTTTTACGTGATGGAGCGCTATTATATTATGCTGGAGCTGTGGAAATGTACATTTTGTCAGCTTTTTTAGCATCTGAGCAACCAAGAAAGGTTTTCAGGGATATGGAGGAAAGTATAAGAACATATTTAGATACTTGCAAGTGAGTATTTTTTTTATTTGTACCTAATTAATAAATTCAAGGTATCACTTGTTGGGACAATTAATTTATTTTGTTGTAAATGTAGAAGGTTTTATTTTAGAATACATATATTCCAGAATGCCACAGTTTGCAACTAGAGCTACTCTTCTTATATTTGAATGTCTCAAGGGTCACAATTTGTATGGAGAAGCTGCCCACCAATTAATTAGAATGACTAGTGAAGATTCAGACCTGCGCTCTGCTCTCTTGTTAGAACAAGCTGCATACTGTTTCTTAAATGCTGTTCCCAAACTAGTCCGTAAATATGCATTCCACATGGTGCTTTCTGGTCACAGGTTTTCTAAAGCACTTCAAAAGAAACATGCTTTGAGATGTTATAATCAGGCATTGCAAGTTTTTAAGAAAAGGGGTTGGAATTTAGCTGAAGATCATATTTATTTAACCATTGGCAAACTTGCCACTGCGTTAAATTTATTAGAAGAAGCTTCAGAAGTGTTTTCACTATTAAACATTGAAAGTAAACAAAGTCCACAACAGCAAGCAATTTTTTTAAGGGAATTTTTAATTATTAGAAATGTAAGTTGTTTAAGTATCTTGTTCTGGTAATATAACGTTTATATTGAATTTGTAGTCTCTTCTGAAAAAAGAAAATAAGAATAGAGCAGTGGATCTCCCTCTACCATTACTAGACTGTGATAATATTAAAATTTTAGTGGGTCCAGCGCCTCCTTTATCTATTCCAGGTAGGACCCCTGCATTAGGAATTACTTTTTCTAGTTGTTATGATCAAGAGACCAGTCAGAAATGGACTAAGTTAGAGGAGATGGTAGTCCAAGAAACTAGAGGTTCTTTACCTTTGCTTTTTAAACCGCTTGTTACATTGTATACTAAAAATAATATCGGTAGCGTAGAAGCGGTTGCAATAATGGGAGAACCTATTCAGATATCAATAAAGTTAACAAACCTTTTAGATATAGTTTTGTATCTGAAAGATATCCACTTACATTGGATTTTTTTTGTCGATGATAATACAGAAATAACAAATAGCAATCCCAGTACAAATCCAGATAATTACGTTAAGACTTTTGGTATAAAAACCTGCACTTTACAGATGAAGAGCAGTGAAGACCTTATTCTCTCTGTTATACCATTTTCTGTAGGTAAAATTGTTTTTAAAGGGGTGGCCTTTAGTTTATGTAATTCATTAATTCCTGAGCAAGGAATAACGTTGTTAGGTGAACAGCGAATTATTATGAATAATAGAAATTTAAATAAAAAGGGAAATGATGACCAAAAATGTGAGAAAGAAATTGAAATAAGAATTGTACCATCTGCTCCTTGTTTACAAGTCAGTTTTCTTGAAATCAATACGGAAATGTTATGTGACGAGGTACAAAAAATTCCAATGGAAGTTAAAAATGTCGGAAATAGTTCTATAGATAAAATCTATATGGCCACATCTACCCCTCAATTAATTTCAATTTCTGAGTTTAATAACAAGCCATGGAATAATCATGAAGTTGATTTAAAAACACCAGCAGCCAGAGAAAAAGAACTGAGAAGACTTTGTGTTACTCAGCTACCTTTGCAAGAAGATAAGTTAAATCCTGGGCAATCAAAAACGTTTAATTTGTGGATAAAGGCTCCAAGCGAAAAAGGAATCGTGAACATCGACATATTAATTTATTATGAAAATTTAGATAATTCAAATATGCCAAAGTACGACCATTACTTTTTTTATATGTAGTAAGTAGTAATAATAAATATTTTGCAGGTACAGACTAGTACGACATACTTGGAAATTGAACACTCAAGAAACGCTTTCGGTGAAGGTGATATGTCAAGGAAGTTTTAGTTCAAAGTCAGTAGAGCAGTTGTCGCTTTCAACAAAAATTAGTAATTTAAATAAGTTCCATCATCTTAAAATAATTAACGTTTCACTTATAAAAGTATTACTTCTAAGTTCTGATTGGCTACTTTTAAAAGAATTAGAACTACCAAAAACTTTAAAAATAACATCAGAACAATCTCTTAATTTGTTATTAAAAGCTAGAAGGAACATAAAAAAAGAAGACATTCATTCTGAAATAATTCTCGATCCTGAAACATGTAGACCTTTAGCTTCAAATGCTGTTTGTTTAGACTTAGCTTTTAAAAGTTATGAACAACATATGTCGTTTTTGGATGAATTTTTGAGCTTAGACGCGGGTCGAAAAGTACCATATCCAAACCAGTTAGTGATACAGTGGAGGGCTTCCGTATCTGATAATTCTGGCCAAAAAAAGAACGTTATTGGACAGACAACAGCACTTTTATCATTTAAAGATGAATGTGATATTCAAACATCATTATCATATGAAGTTAATCAAACTTTAGATTTAACTGCCTCAATAACAAAGAGCAATGTTTCAGTAGAAACAAAAAAGAACCAAGTGTTCTTCAGTTTATTGCATCCCATCTCTATTCGGCATGATTTTGAAAATAATAAGGTTTGCATAATTCCTGTCCAAATTGTTCTGCACAACGTTGTGGATACAGAAATAGTTGTTACTGTGAACACTTTGGGAAGTAGTAGGCAAGTTTTAAATAGTAAATTCGTTATTTAAATGATCGTTTAAAGATGTACTAAAGTGTATTTTTTATTGCAGTGATTCTCCTCCGCCGTTATTTAGACCAAATTTTTATTACCAGTACCCATCTAAATATTTCAGATGGATAGGTAAAAGTAGTGCTGTGAAATCTTTAATGCCTTTCAGTTCGGAAATACATTCAATGCATGTAGCCGTTTTCGGACCAGGTACTTATGATTTAGGGGCGCGCTTAGAAACGTGGTGTCACGAAAAAGACCATCCCGATAACATGGTGCTTCAAAATTATCGGGCAGAATCTGCTCTAATAGTTCTAAACGCTTCAACATAAAACAACTGTACCTCACGAGTAATTAACATTTTGTTTGTTGTTAAAGTTAACTCCGTTTTGTATAATAAGTTGCCAAAAAGCAAGTATAGAAAGTAATTATTAATCCAAATTTTAAAAGATCTTTTATTAAGTGTTAATATATTGCGTTATCAATTTGGCCCATCATTAATTTTATTTTTAATAAGTTTGGAACTGTTTAAAAGTTAATCCACAGACCTTATTTTATGTCAACATAAGTTTCGTCTTTTTTGGATGTTTAATTTTATTTATTGTTATAGATGTACATAATTATACCTTTGCAGATTGTTAATGTATTGATTAATTAGACATGTATATTGAAAACTAATTAGTTACAAATTTTTATACTCTTGTTTTTTTTTAGATATTTTGTTTTTACTCTTTAGAAACTATCATGTCTTAAGTAAATTAATTAGGAAGAAATTATAATTTTATTAAAAACGAAGTGTATGAAAATAAAGAACAAGTTTGAAAAAGGTATTTGTTTTGTAACAAAATAAATAAATTAACCAGTTTCAGTAACAATTTCTATTTCACCATCTGGGTCATCAGAATTTATTGCAACGGACTCGATATCAATATCTGGTTCTTTGAATTCATCTTCTTTTGGAAAGCCCAGTAAGAATTGTTTAGCATGATCTTCCTATGTACAAATGAACACAAGTTTCAGAGTATCTGGCGACACAAAAAATATAAAATATTACTTACTTTTGCCTTTTGGAATTGCTCGGTTTGTATAGTCAATGATTCTGCTAAAGAAATACACTGTGTTGATTCTTCATATTTTTTTCCTGGTTCTTCAGAAGTTAAATTTTTATGTAGTAATGTTCGATGTGGTCTATATCTTTTATCTTCGAAAGGTTTATCCAATTCACAAATATGTTGAACATGTTTTTCGTTCAATATGCTATAGGAATTCTCTTTACAATTAACAGACATTGTACTCATTGAGTTTTCTAAATTTTGCATACTTTTTCGAGACGTCAGTTCCTCTTGAACTTTCTTATAAGCTTTTTTAATAGATTCACCTTTATCAACAAGTTTTTCTAAAACCCTTCTATAAATGAAATAGTAGTTAAATATATTTTTGTTTTAATTATAACAGTGAGTCTTATGTCACCTATTTTTCAATAACCCTTCGTATCTAATGAACATTTCTTTTAATCCCTCTAAAGACTTTTTAGTCAAATCGTGATCATCTTCTGAACTCATTTTTATTCCATGGCTTATCTTATGGTTGCACTACATTAAATCCTCTGTAATTTTGTTTTTATTCTAAAACAACGCATTTCCATCTTTTCAATAAATATAAACATTGTTTTTTAAGGTTATATCACAGTATACTTCTAAGCAGTAGGGACATAACGCAATTTTCGCGTAGAGTATTTTTAATACGCATGCGTTAAAAGGATCCACTTTCAAAATGTCGTCGACAAAACAGCTGTTCCTCATGTTTACAAATATTGAATTATTTAAGGCAATTTAAGGTTAGAAAAGTTGCGAAGCAGTATTTGGTGTTACGTGTTACCTTGTTTTTCAAAATGAATGCGAAAAAAGCCAGCAGATGGTGTGCAGCTTCAAAGTGTAATGAATCTTTAATAAACAGTTTTCACTTTTCTGTGTGTTGTTTTAATTCTTTTCAATTTTAATACAGTCGTTTTCTTTCATATTACACATCGATCGATATTTGCTAAACAAAGCAATAATTTTGTACTCTCCATTGCCATTATCGCAATCATATTGCAAGCTTGGTTCGTTTGCACTTTGACATCTATTTAAATTCCCGCTTAAAAAGGATCCACTTTTAACATGGCGGACCCCTCTCAAGGTCACGGAAACGCGCTACGCGAAAATCAAAGGAACCGACAGTTATGTCCCTACTGCTTAGAAGTATACTGTGGTTATATTTTATTTTTTGCTCATAGAAATTTATTTTTCATATAATACAACAGGTGCTTTCTATAATATGATCAAACATCTGCAATTTTTAATTTGGTTCATATGAAGGTCGGTTATAAAAGGACGTTTTAATTTTATGGTATATAAATAGACGTTTACACTTTACTACTACTTACATTTTTTTATCTTCAAACACTTAAAATATATTATTGACAAAATAATTCTTTTTAAGGGGTATTGGGAATAACAGTAATAAAAAAAAAAACAGTTTAAATTGGTTTTACTATAAAACACATAATCTTCCACATTAATAGTTAACTGAAGCATATAAATCACTACTGCAAATTAAAAGGAACAACATAAATTAGCTAGTTGTACCTTAACTGTATTTATAAAATTACAACATATTTTATTCATTAAATGAAATAGAGTTACCATTCGGCATCACCGTTTGCTTTTTGGAAAACGTAATCTTCGCCGTTTAAATTCATTATTCCGTCTTTCAAGTGAAACTTCCATTTATTTCGACTTCTAGTGATCTAATAAAAAATAAAATTATTTTTATAGTAGATATGATAATAATTGTCTAATACATTTTTAAGTTGCCATTTACCTTATCATACTGGCATACAACAACGTTGTCGGTGTCAAAGAGATCCGAAGGATCTTCGTCGGTAACATCGTCTTCTGAGTTAAGTGGCTCATCTTCTGGCCCTCCTTCCTCTAAGTCTTGATCTTCTTCGTCCCTGTCCTCATCAACATCTTCTGAAGCATCTTCTTCATCAGACCCATCTTCATCATCATCAGATGTATCAGCAGGACCATCCAATTGAGCAGCATTAGGAATTCTTGTACATTCTCTTGTTGATTCTGAGCTACAACTGGGTAACGTAGAGTCTTCTTCATCAGAATTACTTGCTCCATCAGTTTGTATCACAGATTTATTAACCACACTACCAATATTCATTGATTGCTGCTGACTATAAACAAATTTATTAATACAATGAATTTTTTACACCAAAAGGACTCTGTTTACCTGCTGAAAGCGGCATTAACATGCTGCTGAAGTAATGTTGATGCTAAAGGTTGAGGTAAATTCATTGTGGCTGTTAAGACAGGCCCAGTTAATATTTTTTGAAGCTGATTGTTTTGAAGAGCAGCTGCAGGAACTTGTATTGTTAAAATTCGACCTGCATCAGAACCAGCTTGGACTGGCAAGGTTATTTGAATGGGAACCATTTTATTATCGATAACTTGTGGAATTGCAGTTTGCATGTGATTATTTGGAGGTACTTGCCCCACAACTTGTTTCAGTACTTGGGTTTGTTGCTGAGGCTTTGGGAAGCCATTTGTACCATTTGCAGCATCACCAGGCAATTTAACACCTTCATTAACAGATTATTCTTTTTTATAATAACAACAATCATTAACAAAACATTTAGCTACCTATACACAACTTCAAATATCAAAAAAACAAGCAATGTAAATGTTGCATTAAAGTCCTGTATTCATTTATGAACTAGTATTACCTGATTTATCTTCATTCTGATGATTTTCAACAGCCTTACTTGCCATTAGTTTCGCCTCCCAGGTTTGTTTTAATTCCTGAAGAATATGTTCGTCAACACCATCTTCCAAAAACAATTCACGTACCCCCGCGATAACATCCTCAATAACATCTTGGTAAATACGTACCTACAGAAAAACAATTCTTATTAACTGAAATTAAATTGCAATCAAAATTTCAAGTATAAAATTAATTTACACTTGTACATCTTGATAATATATTATTAGGAGTAAGATAGTATCAAAATATGTTTTAAATTAAGATTTTGAGTAGGTCTAATTCTGAAAATAAGCTATTTTAGCTTTTATAACATAAATCATTAAGCAATAACAAATGCTGTGTTACTAACCCCTTTAAAGTATGTTACTTACCACTGTAGTTTTGCATAAAGAAGACGCCATTTTGGGTTATTTTGATATCTCCAGTCAGCAGAAATCGTTATAAATCTTAAATTTTAGTTGAAAATTTGTAAATCGTAAACATCGTATTTATTTCTGTATGCACCACACAGAAAGACTACTTCTGATGTACCAAACAAAACTGTCACTATGATAATTCCGTATAAGCAAATGACGTATACACAACTCAAGTCAATAGAATTCTTTTTTATGTCGCTACTTAAATTCACTGGTTCATAAAAGTTTTTTTATTGCATATTTAATTCTTGCGGAATTGTAAATATTAACGATATTTGACAACATAATTTTTAATGTAACTCCACTACAGTTAATCACTATTAAGTGTTTGTTTAAACTCTCAACGACTTAAAATCAATGTTGCATAAAAAGATAATCTTTTTAAACATTTGCCGACAAAAGTTTTTTATTTATGAATGTTTTTACCGCTCACACGAGACAAGAATAATAAAATTATAGTTCCGTATGTTGTGAGGGAAATTTTTTTAGTATAGCGTAGTATAAATTATAAAAAGCGTAAATGCTAACCGTAAGAATTACAAATAAAGCAACACCGAACACGACACTCAAAAAACTTCCATCGATAACACCCAGCGAATTATTTTTCCTTCTTTCTTCAAGTTTTAAATCAGCCAACTGACGCTCCGCCATAAGTTTTTTTATCTCCTTCAATTTTTGACGCAAATCTTCAACGGTCTCTTCTCGAGATCCTAAAAAGAAAGTTTAAATTTAAAAATCGTAGAAAGAAAATGCAACTGTAAAAAGTACCGTTTTCTATTTCCATTTCGTAAAAAATTAACTAAGAACACATTTTTAATCGAAAAGTTATATTTCTTAAAACATTAAACTACACTCCCTATTCCAATTATCCTTCAGGAAAAAACTCCCCTAGATGCGCACGCTTTCACATTCCTTTACTCTCCATCTGCAAACCTCAAGGTATTGACTAAATTGTAAATCTATCCTTGCTCGTTTTCATTCACAAATTATGGCAGCAGTTATGTCAAACGATTCAAATATTTCAGTTGTTCGCGATTTTTCGAGTAATTAAAACGTGACTTCTAGCGAAATGATATAAGGGGTGAAATGAGCTTGTATAATGATTTTTTTTATGCTTATCTAAATTCGTTAAGTCGTCCTATATTTTGCGCTTATTTTTTGTTTCGTTACAAGCAGTATGCTTTTTGCAAATTTTCTTAATTAATTTTGGTAGATACGAATTTAGTCCTTATGTTGAAGATACCCGTGAGATTAAAACAACGTGATTTCGGTGTTTCCTTTGCTTTGGATTATTGTGAATGCATTGTAAATATGGGAACAAGAGCTGCAGCATGTAAGAACTTATATAATATTTTTTACATTTATTTAATATATGTTTAGTAATATCTTATAAACTTTTAAAGTAATCAGGTGAACAATAATTTTTAAAGAGCTGCATAAAACAGGTAAAATCAGCTTTTTAAATTCAAATCATTTTCCTTTGTAGAAACAATAACTATATAATACCTATGTAAAAAATTTATTAAATAATTTTATTAGTTACAGTCAAAATTCGGAGCCTTTATGATTACCATTTAAGGCTTATGCATGGTGTAATGCCACCACCTTCAGGAGTTGATATAGCTAACACCATAAAATATTTTTCGCAAACTTTGCTGAGTATGTGAAAATAAGCATACGCAAATATGGCTTTATTGTTTTTAACAATTTATTTATAGCTGTATTAAAAGATGTGCCTAGTTCGCCTTTAGAATTACTAAAAGACTCAGAGAATGATTCAACAAGAATGAGCCTTTTTCCAAATTTGGATTACAAGGGTTTATACAATTCCCTTATTCCTTTAATAGAGACTGCACCATTAATACAAAATGGAATTAACGGTATTAGTTAATTTGGCAAGTACTTGGGCATTTAATTCCAATTAATTATAATACTTTTAGCGTTTGGTTTAGCTGTTCTTCAGTGTTTGGGGTGCTTATTACCCTTTTTAGAAACAGAAACTATTGACTATTTGCCTTATTTAACAGCCTCGTGTATAGCAGTATTTCCAAGTAGTTTGCATCAAGAAATTGTCAATACATTGTGTTTTTATGTTCTTCCTTTTACCGTTAGTAAGTATATTTATTATATGTACTTTTCTATTATAATAGAAATTTTAAAAAGCTACATATCTTGCGTAAAGAAAATTATTACGGTCATTAATAAAAGTTGTAAAGAATTTATGAATCCTTACAATTGGATGGCGATATTATATCATTTGCTATTGTATAAAAAAAAAATATTTTTAAGCTCGCTACACGGAGAGAGAATACGAAATCACGCAGTCGGTTTCCGCGGTTATTATGATGATATTTAATCATTCATCAAATCCAGCACATCACTGTCAATTATTGGAATGTTTAATGACTCTAAAGCAATCGATATTAAAGGATCTTCTTTGTGTAATAGCTTATGGTACGAGTACTGCTAGGTCGTCAGCAGCAAAACTTTTATTTTATTACTGGCCTGCTTTTGATCCCAATCTTTTTGATAGAAAGGGACTTATTTGTAAACTGGGAGGTAAGTAAAGTCCATAATACTTTTCCGGTACAATTTCTGTATGTGTTCTGCTTGAAAGCATGTAGGGAAGAAGTTTAGGGACCAGGAACCTAGGGAGTAAGGGTAGTTTAGGTGAGGTTACTGTAATGGGTAATTATATAGAAGGGACCCATGGTCATATGGGTGTAAAGGAGTTTGGACTAGATCACTAGACGATTGCCGATGTTTTCTAATGGTATTTTGTGCAACTATCAATCCCTATTAATACAAAGCCAACATCGACGTTTTGCTTTGTGATGTAAGTCCTCTTCAAGGATAGGTTTTATAGTTAGAAATTATTACCAAATTGCAGATATGGAACATGTTGTTTAATTGGATAAAAAATGCTTAAACACAAACTTAAATAAAATATTAAATAAATAATTTAAAAAGCACGTGGCTACATTAAGGAACATAGACAACTTAATTTTAGCTAAAAATTACATACTAATATTATAGTCACCTGCTCTTTAATTATTTATTATTTTGTTTATACAGTGTGTTGTTGCCTTCTTAAAGTATTTATTAATTATTGTGCTGGGGTATTCTAAGTTTGTGTTTAAGCAAGAAAATCGTCACCTGACGAAGCCAAGGTTTGGCGACACAAATTTGTAATTTTTCGTAAGTTTCAACATGTATCAGCTTCCACCATCAACTGTAAGCATTTTTTTATCCAACTAACCAACATGTACCTGACACTAGTTTCATTTCTACCATTTGGTAATCATTTCTATCTATAACACCTTTCCTTGAAGAAGCGTTGCACTTCAAGGCGAAACGTCGGTGTTGGTTTTAGATTAATAAGCATTTTAGCTCCTTAAGGAGCTTTGAGTTTTGATTTATTGAACAATAGGGGTAAAATAAGTAATTATGTTTAAATCCCTATAACTTTCAACACTGGATTTTTTCACACCAAAATGCTCTTCCAATCCTCCTCTACACCTCTACGTAGGAGGTATTTCTCTCTATCAAGCAGGACATTCGTCTCTCTTTCTTGTTAATTATAATAGAGGTGTTAAAATATTAGTGTGTTTAATCTTACATTGATTGTTAAAAAACAGGCGATCCTGCGCCTTTCGTATGCCAAAGAGATATGTGTTCAAATGCTGGGAATGCCGAAGCAGCGAAAGTATGTTATGATCATTGTATAGCAATAACGTTTGCTAATGATGTACCACCACCCCTCTATTTGTGTATTGAATGTGCCAACGAAATACATAGGGAACATCCAAATCAGGTTTTTCATGATATTTTACACCCTGTTCAGCAAGTTTCAATGGTTTGCGAAAACAAGGTAAGTAACAATAAATTTTCTAGCAATAGAACTTTGCAAGCTTTATTTCAGAATTGCCGATCAACGGACAAATCTGCGGTATCAGTGTGTTTTTCGATCGAATGTGCAAGTTATAATGGCTACAGACCAATTCGATATTGTCAGCAGTGCCATAATAACCGGCATAATAATAGGAGGGGTGGTGATCACATATTCCACAAGAGCGTTCCCCCTACCTGGAGCCTTGACGAAGAAATGCATACGTACATGATAGAAGCAATAATAAGTTTATTAAAAGAATCGAAACTTCAGACATCGGAACCAAAAAGTCAAAGTGCAGGAGGACCTTCTTCTACAAGTGATAACAAACCATTAAGTCTTCCACCTCCTACTGATAATATTACTTCTGAAGAAAGGCAACTTTTGGGACGTTATGGGGTCTGGCTTTTAGTGGGGAGATGCACTCCCAACGATAACACTTCAGTTGAAGTTATGGGACGTCTATTATCGATGTTGTTTCATTGGTTTCACATGACGGCCTACTCTTTTGATGGTTAGAATAATATTTGTGGTTATTAAGAAAATAATGTTGCTTCTTTTCAGGACAAGAGAGTATTCTTGAAAAACTAAAGGTTGAAAATGTATGTGGTTGGCTGAAAGATCTTTGTAAAACGCATTACGATCTTTTTGTTTCTTGCCTATTACCACATCCCCCTGATTATGCCAGAATTGGGGGTCACTGGTAAGGTAGTTTTTTCTTATTACAAGACTTGTTAGTCTTAATATAAAGTTGCTTACAGGGACAGTTTAGCCTCTAGGACAACCCATTTGAAAGATGGTTTAAATCGTTTATTTCATTTGATTCCTTATGAAGTTATTAACCAAGAAGTGTGGGATTTCGTTATGCCACATTGGATGGAAGCAATCGTAAACGATGTGCCTGAAAAAGAGCTACAGGAATTGAAAATAATATTATCGAAAATTCTGGACACAGATATGAGTCCTTTAGGTTTTAACGCGGATAAAATGTACAACTTCGTTTCTCAATGTTTCCTCAAAACCTCCGCCCCTGTCCAACGAAAGGCATTGAAGTGGTTGCAAGTAATGGAAAACAATAACAAAAACTACACAAAATATATATTTTTTTTAATTGTAGGTCTTGTCAAATTTGGAAATTGTTATACCATTACATTTGGTCTTTTCAATATTTCGGGACGGAATTCGTACATTGAAATCAAATACGCACACAGAACTCAACGATAATAAACCAATCGAAAAGACCGAGGCCATAGTTAAACTTCCTGCCTGTAAGTAACTCCTGAATTAGATTTTAAAATGAGCTCATTTAAATCATTTAGCTCCAGTTTTGCAAGATTGCGATTCCGGAAACACTTCAATTGTGGACGAAGAAAACGCCCTTGCCCAAAAGGACTCTACTAGCATACCAGAACAAAATCTTTTTTGTTGCATTTTAATGCTCGACATTCTTCTCAAGCAGATGGAACTTCAAGATGTTGATAAACATACTGGAATCAACTCGTCGTTATGCAAAGACGTTTGCAGATTGCTAAAATGTATGATAACAGCAACGTGGATAAGTAGTCACAAGTGTTCGTCAAAACCTGTCGAATGTACTTATTGCGAAGCTAGTGTCATGTGGCATCAGCTATGTCTTAAATTAATTCAGTATTTATCGCCGGAAAAGCCAGCTCATCCTCCAGATGTACGTAATTATGTAATTTAAAATTAAGATTTAAATAAATTGGTGAATTATAGCCACCTCTAGAAGAATATGCGGATAATTATTATAGCAAAAGTCCTCCTGAAAGTAGCAAAAAAGAATCGAAATCTGATGTTATTATGACGGTTCCCATTCCTGAAGCCCATTCCATTGGAGGAGTCTTAGTACACATGCCCCATGTGTGTTCTGTACGAAAAGTATACAGTTCATCTTAGTTTTTTGCTTGAGTCATCATTAGTTTCAATATTTTGGTATTTAGTTAATGACCAGTTAAAAATTATAGACTGGGAAACTTTGGTGGTGTTGTAGAACACTAAATAGCTCAAACCCCAACGCCAAAACAAGACACTTAACGTCGGAAGCGCTTTTCGGTAACAGTTACTTTTTCAAGGACCGATGAGAACTGTTCTCTGGCTTCGGACGTTTAATGTCTGGTTTTTGCGTTGGGGTTTGAACTATTTATTTAGTGTTCTTCAAAGTTTAATTAGATTTTATAATTTAATTTTTATTTGGTGTTTTTTTTTTGTAAATTAGTTGCTTCGAACTTTTGTTAACTCAAGCATTTACATATAAGTGTTTTGGTGTTAATAATTGTTTTTTCCTCTCCTCCCTAATACCTGGATTTGATTATGAAGGTACCTCTTCAACAGATAATGACTGCGACTGTTGAGACAGTCTCAGAACAATTAGACCTTACTGCTATTATTCCTGCCGAAAAGGTCGTTACAGCAATGGCAAAAGCGATCACAATGTCCGATACCGAATACAGTAAAGAAAATAGTTTCTGTTTTTTCCAAAAAGTTGACTCAACTCATTTCAGATCCTCATGTGCGTCATGACAAACCAAGAAACGGTAGTGATAATTGCTTGACAAATAAAGGAATCGATGACGGACCTGAAAACATTTTTGATTCTGATGGAAAATTGAAATTTTCAATTGAGGAATTGCCCGAACAATTTCAATACGTCTACTACCTCTTTTCGGTAAGAAACAGTAAACGTTTATTGACCATAGGGAGTCCTTTTACATGTACTTCAAATGCATGTAATATCGGTTATGGGTGGGACTTGCACTTCCCTACATTTATCGACCGATTTTAATCATTTACCGTCGCTATTTAAATGAGTGTAGTTATATTTATTTTCAGGAAGTGCCAAAAGTTGTAAAATCAGAAGTGCTTTACTATATGTTGCAGTGTTTGAATATATTTTGTTTGCACGGCGATGCTTGTACAAAAGCTTCTAAAGAACACAAGGCCTTTTTCAGATACATACAAAATAATTTACTCATTAAAAAGTAAGAATTTGTGCAGTTACACACATTTACACATTTTCTTCTATATAAATATTTTTAGTTTATGGAATTTATGTAATTCTGAACATTCTCATATTGCTCAGGAAGCAGTTCCACTTTTGCTTCATTGTATCACTTTACCATTCGGCGCTGATGTTTTTTGGAAAATAATTCAAACTGATTTTCATAATTCTGATTGGAGAGTTCGATTTACTGCCGTTGACAGAGTAACTATGATTGCCAGGTATTTGGATTTGGCCCCCTTAAGAAATTTACCAACCTTACAAGCAGCTCTGGCAAATGCATTCTGTTATCTTATAACCAGTATGGACGATTGTAGTGTATATGTGGCACAAAGGGCAACACTTTATTTAGGAACAATACATGACACTGCCATTAGGGTGAGTGCTTTCATTTATTTATTTAATTTATTTTTATATTTCTCTGTCTTTTATTACAGCTTGTTTTCCTAGTTTTTTATTTTTTTATTTTCCCTTATCTAAAAATATCTTTGTAATCATTATTGTGTAATTATTTCATACCTTTGTATTTTAGTCTCTTATAATATGCCTAGAAACTCAGTTTGATACCGTTATAATAGACAGACCGATGATTCTTCAATCTCTTTACCAACTTCATAATTCTCTGAGCGAAAGAAAGTTTTTAAGTTGGGAATTTTTTTTGAACCGTTTCGATACGTTATTTTTGGAAGCGCAAATTAATTTGGAAAAGTCCGGTGATATTTCATACTTAAGAGGTACTATTATTGTTTATCTTTATATTTATTGATAATTCACTTTGTTGTTGATAAATTAAACTAACAGATTTAAGAAACTCAGATATGAACAGTGACGTTTTCATAAGAAAACTGCATAGAGCTCAAGAAGCACTTTCACAGCAATCAGACAGTGGTACTAGCTCTGTTAAGACCTTGAGTGCCAGTTTTGGTACAAAATGGCCCTATAAAAGGACTATGTCGGCACCCGCTTCTATTATATCTAGACATGAGACAAAAGGTTAATAAAAAAAAAGAAATGTGTGCTGTTATATTTTAAAAAAAATTTATTTTAGAAACGAAAGATAAAATATATAGCAGACAGTTTTCTGCGCCAATTTTAAAAAGGAAAAGTTCGAGATTTGGAATCGGTCAGTTTTTAGGCACTAGTAACAGCATACCAGGTAGAAATTAGATGTAGTGTCTTGCTATTCTGTAGGCTTACACGGTAAGAATCCGTAGTTGACCCTTAGGATTCGGGGCTTTCCCCGACCTAACGGACATTGCGGTGTCTTGCTTTTAAATAGATTGATAGATGCATTTCAGCAGAAAAGTCTGTGGTATATATTATGGTACACGTTACTCCTGAACTGGATTTAATAATCAAATGGTTTGCTAGATAAAAGTTAAATATTTTTTTAATTTATATTTCTCTATTGGGATGTAGAAATTCACATTGGCATGTTGGTATAATTAATTAACTATTTTCTTTAAAGGCATGCCTATTTTTAACTTTTTAAATTTAAATATAACTTAAACATTGAAAGGTGCACTTTTTGTGAAACATACTGATTAAATATAAAAAATTAAATAAAACGAACAAGTTTCACTAAAAATTATATTGACTCAACAATATTGTAATCTGTATTTTACTCTTGATAATGGCCGAGCTGGCCGAAACAATATTGTTGAGTCAATATAATTTTTAGTGAAACTTGTTCGTTTTATTTAGTTTTTTATATTTAAATTTAAAATTTCATAAAACTTTATTACAAGTGTAATTAACAAAAGTTTAGTTTTAATTTGGATTAATCAACCAAAAGAAAATACTTTTGTTAATTATATCTGTTTAAACCTGTCTTTATTCGCTTTATTAGATTTCTGAATGGCTTTAGTAAAAAGCTAATCAATTACAAGAACATAGAAATGTTGCATGAAGTTTTATCTTCAAAATAACTTACTTAAGTAGTTGCTATTTGAATGTAGGTATGATATTGATTAAAATCAGTGAACAAATTTAAGTAAAAACGTTTTACTTAAATGATGCTTTGCGAAGATATACTTGAAGCTGCGATCGTTTACCTAATTAAAAGTTAGCTATTAGTTTTGCTATTGTAAAAAGGAGATGAAATCATAATTAATATTTTTAGATGGTCATATGCATTCTTTGAATATTACCGATGATCAAAATGTCGTCGGTTTTTTGCACAGAATAATTGATTTGGAAGAAGCTGACAAAGAAACGATGCATTTATTGGTCTTTTTGCTAATGCAATTCTTATCAAGACCAGATGAAGCTTATCCAACTGAACACAAATACATTTCTAAATCTCAAGGAATTGTGCTGCGACACCTTTATCTTTTACTTGGTTACAGTCAAAATGATCGAGGAATTTATATCTCTCCTCAACGTTTGAGATCATCTCCAGCATTTTGTGCATTTCTATCCAATTTACCACAACTTTTGGATCAGAATCATTTAATTGGTCACATGCTTCTTCCAACAACTATGATACTCCTACAATACTCTGCTTCTCCGCATTCTGTTCAAAACAGCGTCGATCTTCAGCAACCAGCATACAGTTTATGGGCTTTAGAACCTCACTCCAGAAGATGCTGGCTAATGTCAGTAGTTGTTTTACTCTACAAGGTAAACTAACATATTTCTTTTAAACATAATTAAACATCCTTTATTTTTAGTATCAATACAATCAGTCCGCTCACTGTGGTCAACTTTCTTTTCTCATAAAGATTATTTTGAATACTCTTGATGCACAGCATCACCAATGTTGCAGACTACCAGCGACAATTATAATGGGAGGTGCAAGCTCCCGTTCTAGAGGTACCATTTTTCAAAATATTCATGTCAAAAATATTCCTTTAAAATCTAGTTTTAGATGTTAGCCAACCATCTTTGGGCACTGAATATGAACATGGGGATAAATTTATAACACCTCCCTTGTCCCCAATGTATTCTTTAGATGGGCAATCGGTTCAGATCGCAGGAGGATTGAGAAATACAAAAGTTCAAAATATTCATGCAAAAATTGCATCTGGCACGAGTATGGAGACGCATTGGGAAGAATCAACAAACGATAATACGCGCTGCGTAAAAGTGGAAAAAATTGATGTTAATCTGGATATGGACGATTCTGAATCTGAACTTCTCGCTATTCCCGAAAGTGATACATCAGAAAGCACTCTTCAGGGAAGCATACACGTATGAAACAATTTAATAATATGATTGTCAGGACTTATACAGATACTTTTATTTAGAGTTCTCTGGAACTCGGAGACGACAACTATTACTTTCATATCAAAGAAAAAAAATGTCATGTGGAAAAACATCCTGAACCTGGTTCTAAAAATGGAGCAAATAAAAATAAAACTCCTGCTATTGAAAGTCGTCCAACATGGTATCTAGGAGGAAGTCAAGAATTTGTTAAAACAAATGGAAATAAAATATACAAGAATAATAAAATATCGATCCATAATCATTTGCCAGCAAAAACACAAGTGAATAAAAACTCTATAATCTCCAATTCGTTGCGATCCAGCACAACATTGGTAGATTTGCATGTTCAAAATAACAACATCGGTAACACTAATAATAATCATCAAATGATAACACCGGTTACTCCTGAAATACTAAGAAAAAATGAGGAACTAAAATTTTTGAGTTGTACTACGTCTTCATCTGAGAGTGAAAATTGCACAAAAGAAGATAAAACTATTCCAAATTTTGCTACTCCCACTTTGGAAAGGTTGCTACCCATTGGATCAAGAATAGCAGGTCTATGTTTAGATAAAAATAATTTATAAATTTAATTGAATAGGCACTAATATGTTTAAACTCCATTATAACATAAGAAATAAAACACAAGTGTTTAAGAGTTTAACGAAATAATTTAAAGGTACAAGAAAATATTTCTGATTTTATTTACATTACAGACTCAAGATCTCCTGAATCCCCTCTCTCAAAAATGGACATTATGCCAATAGGTGAACGTTTTCTGCATTTTATGTAATACATTAAACTTTAATCTCGACTGTTTTTAGATTTACCTCAAGAAGTAGTTTGTTACCCTACCCTCGATTCGCAACTGGAGATTCCATCCCAGGAGAGGCTTTTACCAATCGGTCAACACAGTAAAGACATCACCCATCTTGTCGATAAAATGAAGCAAGTTTTGAATTTTAATAATCAAATTCAAAGACCAACTGCAGAAAGTAAAAAAGTGATCAAGAAAAACAACGGAAAGGATGAAATTCCCCGCAATCATAGTCCTAGGAGGCTTATCAAACAAGTTGCTTTAGAAAGTCCTCCAGGTCAAGCCGAATTATTTACAACCACTCTCAATGTCACTTTAAAAAGTAGGATACGAAGTTATGGTAGAGACTATTTTAATATTACTTTGTTCCAGTAGATACGTCATTAAATCAAAAACGCCAAAGAAAAACTAGTCCGATTTCTCCAATATCATATCAGTACATGGAGAACAGACAATTTGGGTCTTGGATAACACCACAACATCCCCCTAAACAAGAAGGACAAGATCTTAAACAAAGCTCTTTTCGAACTGGTGATGAATGTATTAGTGAGAGGTGTTCTGAATGTGGTACAGCTCGTGAAGAGTACAGTGATGAAGAATTAGGATTGTGTATAGTCGCTTTGGGCACTTTTATCCACAGGGAGCCTGCTTCTGCAGCCCCATTACTTCCAGAAATACTACACGCAGTTGCCAAGTAAGTTTTCGAAGTTTTTTAAATTCCTTACTTTGTTTACCTTAGTGTTTTTGTAGAATCGCGACGCATACATTATACCCTTGGCAAAATGAAAGCAATGTACACTTACCAGGAAGTGCAGTTAGTGTAGCTCATCAGTTTTTGAGATGCGTTTTACATCAGTTGGCTCCCAATGGAATTTTTACTCAGATGTTTCAAACACGTATTAGTGGTGAGATATTTAATTCATTACAAGAATTTAAATAAATATTACTTCTCCGTTATTACAGAAAAAATAAGAACTCAATTTTTCAAAAGTGTTGTTAAAGCATTACTGGATTTCATGGAGTTGAACCCAGTAGCCCCATTGCATCTTTTACTCGAGGTACCAAAAAGAAAAAATTAAAATAATACGTAATAATAAATAAATTTTAGATGTTAAATTCCAAAAAGTCGTGGCCAATCCATATGATGCCTACAATTCTCCAAAATATGTCAATTTACTTAGAATGTATTGCGAACGAAACAAACTTATTTGGAACAAATGCTGTTTGGAGCAATACGTTGCCTCAGTTAGAAATATTTTTTCGACGACTATTGGTTATACTTGGTCAACTAAATGATATAGGAGCGTTGCTTAAAATTGTTTTGTTGATTTTGAAAGTTTCTGCAATCTCTCAACATAAGGTGCTACCTAGATACATATAGTCTATTTACAAATAGTAACAATTTTTTCTATTCCTTAGGGTATTTTGGAGCCTTTTACTAAAATAATCAGTTACACAATACAGAAACATAGCTTCAAATATAGTTATTTGGTAGATTTGTGTCATTTATGCAGTAAAGCGTTTACTAAAGATAGAGATAAATTAATATTCAGCAGAACCACCGCATATGAACTAATACAAGTGTTGAAATTCAAAACAGTGATTCCCGATTCAAATTTCTTAATGCTTATAAACTTAGTGCTTCAGGTAAGCATTTAAGAAAACCCGTAGAAAATATTTAACAAAATTATTTTAGGACACAGGGGGTTCTTTACCGGCACATATGGCCGTGTGTTCGGAAAACAGTATTTATGGAAACAATACCAGTATATCGGAATGTATGAAAGTTCATTTATCAGATTTGGTTGATTTTTTGACCGACTTTCATACTTTAGCCAAAATAAAAGTAATTAAAAGGGTTCTCAACAAAAAGTACCAAATATCGCTAATAATATGTCCTTTTGTGTGATTTTAGAGTTACTGTAAAGGGGTTCATGTAGGATTAAACGAAGATACCATAGGAGGCATAATTAAAGGGGCCGTCGCTCAATATATTGCAATAGAAATAGCAAAAGGAAATGGTAAAGATAACAGAATTGTTGCGCGGTATTTCCCTTGGCTATACAGCTCTACTAACGTGCAACAAACGTAAGTTTTATTTAAAAAAAGACACAAGACTCAAGCTAATGTGAAAATAGAAAATAGTTAGCATACCTCTCGGAATGCCTAAAAATATTTCAGATTTTAAATTAATTGTATGTAGATTGTAGGTACATAATGACTAATATTTTTCACATAATCATAAAATTTAGTTTATTTTTATTTAATGCGAATAATAAAAAGAACTGTTTAGGCCAAGGGAATTTATAGAATGTATTACCCATATTCGTCTTTTATCATGGTTGCTTTTGGGATCACTTACGTACTGCGCTTTCCGGGGATTTGGGTCGGGAAACAATCATTTCCAACCTATTCCCCAAGAAGCGTCATGTCAAATTGCTGAACACGTACAAGCAGTCATATCCGGATTTGCTGAGCAACACAGATCCTCAGTTTTGCATATGTCTTCTTTATTTCACACTTTTATATTATGTCAAGTAAGTACCTACTAAAAGATACATAAGTAATATTTATCGATTTTATCAAATTTGGCACATGTGCACAGCTATGGACCATTTATTTGGAGCAAAGTTTAGGAATATATTTACCAATAAGTGAATCATACAATACAACGATGAATACGTTATTTGACTTTTGGAGTAAAGTTATGCCGTCAGTACTACAACTCATAAAACATTCTCGAGCAGTTAGTTTCACCATATATAATAATTTTAACGATTCTTAATGATTGGCTTTATTTTTTAGTTAAACGAAATTGTTAGTATGCATTTTTTGAACACTTTAGAAGCGTTATTGGAATGTAACTCTACTATTGTAAGCAAACTTATGCCACTTTGGACCTCAATACTTTGCTCAACTAACGTAAGTAATTACGATTTTAATATTTTGTATTTAATGAGTGTATTTTTCTTCAAAACTCTAGTTACCTGGTCACTTACAAGTACGCCTGCAAAATTGTTACAATTTTATACCTAATGTATACCTTGATGTTTTACCGAATAAGTCCAGTTTGCATTTAAACAACCCAATGTTATTGAAATGGTTACAAAGATTGCAGTTTAAAATGGGGCAAATTGAATTGCAATCGTCTACAGCAACACATTTTTACTCCTTATAAACAAACACACATACTCATACAGGACGGGAAAGGATTCCGCCGATTTACCTGTTTTAAGAAAGATTATTTGGAGTTATAGACATAATTCCGTCGATTACCTTCGCAATGGAGTGTACGTTATAATAATATGTATTGTATATAAGCCACTTAAGCAAATGCTCTTATCTTTAAGTTACTACGATGTCACAAATAACCACAAAATATAATCCACATATAACAAAGCGAATGAAACGTTAATTTCGGAAAAAAACATTTTTCTAAAAAACGTCGGTTCGGGGGAAAGAGTGGAGGGGAAAAGGGGAACCTTCACACACCGTAACCTAACCCACATATCACAAAGGTGAATAAAATATCAATTCCGAAGAAAATTCAAAAAATAATTTCGGCATCTGGAGTGACTAATATGCACATATGGTGACAATGTATATCGGCCACGGGCCAAATTTGTCTCCAACATATATTCATATATAAATAGATTGGTATTTAATGTAGTATATAGTACTTGTAATCAGCGGGGGTCGGAGGAATTGTGCCCTGTGCACATTTATGCCTAAAATATGTTGTCTAGTTGTCAGGTACGAAATCGGCGGAATTAGGATACACTCATTCAAATGTACATACTACAAATTAATCGATAATACGATAAATAATCATAGAAAAGTTAATAATAAGTAGATGCCAACCAAATCAAACTAGCGATTGCCTAACTCGCATTATTAATTCTGTAAATAGTAATTAAAACATTGTAAATAATCACTTGTTATGTTTGTGTATGTTTTTAAATAAAAGATTTGTTTAATTGCTTTTTCTGTTAATCATATAAAAGCTTGTAGCGGTAATTAATGAAAACTATATACATACGTATTTAAATAGCTTTATTTTAAAAATATGAATATTTTATAACATACTTATGTGTAACAAAATAAGAAACATTTCAAAACGTATATTTTACCAATGCCAAATTTATCACCTTTATACTATCAATTAGCGATTTAACTAAAAAAATAGGTAATCATGTTAAAAAGTCAATCCGGGAAAGGTTACTTATTGCTAAACAATCTTGTTGTATGGGAAATTGTATAACCTAAAATGAAAAGTATATGAAAATGACCAATTGGAGAAAAATAGACAGACAAACCTCTTTTAAATAATAATCAGCGTCAAGTTTAATTTGACTTTTAATTTTTTTTTCGTCAGAAACTGCCTCAGAACCTCCTTGGTTGGTAAATATCTCATCTGTGTTCGTTAAACTTCGGTTTTTTAATCGTCTCAATGATTTTTCAGTTTCAGATACAGAATGTAACACTTCCTTTATTAAATCTAAATACTTTTCACTTGTCCTTTCAATTATACTAATTAATATATTTTCGGACACACCAGTATTGCGATAAGCTTCGTGAAAACGTTTTAAATCGTTAATTAAGTCTACCACATACGGACTAGGAACTTTAGGGGCACTGCGATTCGTTTTTCGATAAATACGAGGAATTGAACGAACTTGTTGCAAATGATTATGTGTTGACTGTACATTCCTTAAAATTAATTTATCTTTTATCACGTTTTCGGTTGATTCAATTTTAGTGCCATTCGTTTTGAAAATTTTGACTAGAATGACTTTCACCTTTTCTGGAAGAATTCTATATATACTGGAATCTATGGGGTCACTAAATTTAAGGCCAACTTTAGTTTGTAGTGTACTCAAGTCAGCTAAGGAGTATATAAAAAAAATATCTAACTTGTATTTATCATTTTCCTCTGAAGCAAACTGTAAAACCCATACAATTATATTAATAAAAATGTGTATTATTATTTAACATACCACATCTTCCAACCATTTCAAATATCTTGATAAAAGTAGCATTGAAAGTCTAACAAATTGGTCAGTAAGATGTTCCAGAAAAATCTCTTTACTAAAGCAAGAACATAAACATTCCCAAAGAACATCTGTTGGTTTTAAATAAAATATTCTTTTCTGGATAGATTGTGGGTTTTCTGTAATTGTACTGTCTTCAATTATGCTCTGCTCTAGTTTAGCACCAATTTGTTGATATCTTATCTCAAAATAAACTGGCAAATTGAATCGTTTTATGTGAGCTTGATAATATTGATACTTATTTTGTTCTGCATTAGGATCATGCCTCATTATCTCTTGTAAAAAGTTCCAGGAGTCGTGAAACCTTTTTTGAAACAGGTATGGGTTCCCTGGAGCTGTAATGTTTGATAGACCTTCTATGAGTTCTATGTCAACTTCTTTCCAAAAGCTATTGATTATGAAGTTAAACCCAGTTAATTCAGAATTTCTGTAATAAAATTAAAATTAAATAATTATTGATATAATTAGTGTTAAAAACATACTGATTGATTAAATTGTGTAAAATGTTAATTTCATTCTGTAAAATATGCAATGACTCTGAATACAACATATTTAAATCTTGAGAGTTCTTATCAAGATTTTCTTGGGAAAAGATCACCTTCAATTTTGGCTTAATCACTTTTTCCCTTATATTTCTTTCAGCTTCTGCTTGTTCTGATAAGCTGTGATAAAGTCTTAAGCAGCATAAAATTGTATTGTCATCTTTCTCTTGAAATGCCTTAAGAAATTCTTTATTTATACATTCCTTCAATTTATTTTCAACTTCATTAATGTATGCTCCAAAATCAGAATGGCTAAATCCTAGTTCTTTCAAATAATTTAACTGAAAAGAGTACTCATTTACAAGCCATTTTAATGTCATTAAATCTTCTTTAGATAAATCAGAATGCATTATAATGCATTTTATGTACGTAATAGATGAAATTATCCCTATTTTGAGATTAATTAGATGTTGTTCTCGGTCACTATTTTGAAGATTTCTTGATATGGTTTGATAGTTGTCTTGAATTTTGGTTATAAAATCGTGAATTGTCTATAAAACAGTGCTAATTATTAAACAGCTACTTCATATATTGTATATTTTACCCTAATTTCTTCCCTAAATTGTAAAACTGGTTGAGATAATTTAGATACTTTTGACTGAAGCAAACATAAACTTTCAGCAAAATGCACAATAGATTTTGTTTCAGTTTTTAAAATATTGATAGTTTCATTGTACAGTTGGGCTCCATATTTTTTTAATTCTTTTCTAAGTGTAAGTAAATCACATTTATGCATATGAGTAGATAAATAATAATCCACATTAAAGTTGCCCTAAAAATAAATTATCATACAAAAATTAAATAAAACCTGAATATTCGATATACATCAAAAAAGCAGCGATGATCAAGTCCTTCATTGCTCGTGTCCATTGTCTTATTATTTGTTGGTTATTTTTTACAGTTTATGGAATCAGAAAAAACACTATAAACACCAATTAAGGAAAATGCACAATTATTAATGTTAACACATAGCATAAACATTCGTTTAAAAATATATTTCAGTATGGCATAGTTTTTGAGGTTATGACTTTCTTGACGTTTACAATTTGAACCCTATTTGAACTACTGAAAATTGAAGTATACGTGATAATTAAACCTATATTAAACTACCAACAATTAGAGTTTTCTTCTATCATAGATGTATTGAGTGTTGCCTATAGTAAAATTCAATACTTTGTTTTATTTTTGTTTGTCTAATCTCTAACCTAAAGAGATATTCACAAATTTGTATTTAATTACTCGCTATTTATGTAATAAATAATTAAAATAAGGATAAACGGAGATGTCTGATTCAGAAGATGATTATATGTCTGACAAACTGTTACAAAATTGGTGAGTAGATCTTATATACCCTCAACAGAAATTTGCTATTAGTACACTTGTTGCAGTGAAAAGGAGGATATTCGACCAGGTTTAATATTTAGCAGATCAAAGAAACGAGATCATGAATTATATAAAAGAACTGTTTTGAATCAAAAGAAACCAAAAATAGAAACTGAAAAAGAGATTCGTGAGCAAGGTCTTCAAACAGCAATTTCATCTGAAAATAAGGGATTTAAACTTCTCGAAAAAATGGGCTATAAAGCAGGTACTAGCCTAGGAAAGTCTGAAAAAGGTGTAACTCAACCTATCCCTATTGAGGTAAAGTTAGGTAATAAGGGTTTAGGTCACAAAAGTTTGTTGGAAGAAAAAAAGAGGAAGAAGGCAGAAGTCAATATTGACACTGAAAAAAATTTTAAGGCTTTAAGGATGGAAAAAAATGAGTTGTACATACTAAAAAAGGACTTACATAAAGCACAGAAAGCATGTGAAGATTTAGATTTAAGAAATGTAAGTAATTTTAATTGGTATTTAAATTATTAATATTAATCAATTTTAGGAGAAGCAACTTCCTGATAAAAACTTTTTTTGGACAAATCATACACTTTTAGAACTGACCAAGAAGAAGAAGAAAGATGAAGATGAAGATTCATCTGAAGAGAACGAAGATGAATTTGAAGAGGAAGATACCAAAGAACTATTAGAGGAACAGTTACATGATGTTCTCCAATATTTAAGAAATAATTACTTTTACTGTGTCTATTGTGTTGCTAGAGCAACTGATATGCAAGATTTAGAATCCTTTTGTCCAGGAATCTCTAGAGTAGATCATGACGACGATATTTAATTTACTGTTTTGTAATTATGTATTAATTAATAAAAATAAACATTACAGTATAAAAATTGTGATATTTTTAGTTAATTTAAGTTATTTATTATTTTTTTTATTACAACCTCCCACTAATTATGATAATTGTAATTATAATATTAAAATAAATGTATTTGAAAAAGTTTTTTGCTTTAATTTTAGATTAATTAATATTCAATTTTGGGATATTTTTAATTTAATTTAATGTTCTCATATCAAAAAAAATGTTTTTAATAATATTTATTAATGATGCAGTAGGAGTTTTATGAAACATTTTATACAATAATACTAAAGAAAGTTGATTTTTTATGTTTCAAAGAATTTACTAATTCTCTACAATTGTTTCGACGTCTTACGTCTTTTTCAAGAGTACAATGTATACTAAAGTTAAGAAAGGTCTTACTTTTATATATATATCTACTTAATATAATTGTTGGAAAATCCTAAATAGTAGTCAATTACTGGAGTACATCTAAAATCTGTGTGATCGTTGGTAACATTATGTTTGTCAACAATGTGTTTTTTTATCTCCAATTGTTCTAACAGATTTAGTTTTTTACTTTTATTTAATTTTTATTTTTTTTCTGAGTGTAATAAATAGGTTTAACATTATCTAAATCTATACTATGACTATGGCATGTACAATGTTCACTTTTACTTGTGCTGGTTTTTTTTAGAGATATATATCTAAAATGCTCCTTACTCCTAATTTCTAAATTGCGTCCTGTCTGACCTATATACTTGGCTTCACAATCTTTACAATCTATTCTGTAAACACCACTTTTTTTGTTCTTGCTAATTTTTGGTTTATTATTACTTAATATTTTGCCTAAGTTACATTTATTAACTAATATCGTATTGATTTCTAATTAGTTTAATTGGTTGCAAATATTGTTACTTATTTTGTCTATGTAATTAATATAGTTATATTTTTTACTTTCTAATTTAGGTTGTGGATATATTTGTTTCATGAGCATTTTGTGTTTCTTGTTTTTGATTAGTCTATCTACGGTTTCTGTTTTATACACGTTATTAAGCGCAATGATTTTTATACAATTTAATTCTTTATTATAGTTATCTTTACTTAGAGGAAATGTCAGGAGCCTGTGTATTAAGCTGTGGAAGGCAGCTACTTTAATTTGAGTTGATTGTTGGGATTTTGCGTTTATTATTGTGTCTGTGAATGTACTTTTTCTGTAAATGTCAATGTCTAACCTGTTATTAATAACTCTTACGTTCATACCTAGGAAATTTAAGCCGTTTTCATCACTCTTTTCCATTGTAAACTGAATTTTCTTATTAATACTATTAAGGAGTGACAATAGGTTGCTAAGTTGTCGATCCGTTCCTAACCAAATAAGGAAAATATCATCCACATATCGTTTCCATAGTAGGATGTTTTGTTTCTGATTTTTATATTTTTCAAAAAATTTTAATCCAAAATTTGACATGAAAATATCTGCAAGTAAAAGGGAGATCGGGGAACCCATTGGCAAACCATCTGTTTGTCTGTAGTAATTATTGTTAAAATTAAAATAGTTTTTTTCAAGGCATACATTAATTTCTTTATTTCTTAAATCTGTGTTATTCTCTAAGCTGTGAACAACATCCTTTAAATCATTAATGGGTATTGAAGTAAACACTAAACAGGCTCTTAACATCGAATGATATCAATTTCGCGTTATTGGGTATTACCAGTGATTGAGCTACTTCTATGAACTGATAAGAGTTCTTTTTAATAGAATATTGAGGTTTAAACTTTAACATATCAGATAAAATTGTGTTTAATTTTCTGCATAATTTGTAAGATTGGGCATTCACATAAGAAACTACAGGCCTAATTGGAATATTGTTTTTATATATTTTGGGTAACCCGTAGAAGGAAGGATCAATTGGGTTTAGAGTTTTTAATTTATACATATCTATCACTAGTTTCAAGAATTAGATCAATATATTTTATAACGTTTAAAGTATCCTTTTGAAATTTTGGGGTTGGATCTGTTTTAAACTTTTCTATATCTGTACTTGTTAGTAATTCATTAATCTTTTCTATGTATTCAGTATTTTTTACTATTACTGAAAAAGACGTAAAACGTCGAAACAATTGTAGAGAATTAATAAATTCTTTGAAACTTAAACAAGCAACTTTCTTTTTATTATTAAAAATGTTTTTATTTGGTATTGAATTTCTTTTAGACAAATAATAATATCTTAATTCAACCCCATAGTATTTTTCTTCATTAGTTTCGAGTGGCGAAAGTTGCTTCTAAAGAAGCGTTATTAAACTGGAACATTATACTTTTTAATCTCATATAGGTACCTGGTTAGCAGTTTATGAATTTTAAAATTGCTTGAGAGCATTATTAAAATAAATTATTTAATAGGTATGGCCTCTTAGATAGGTACCGTATTTATTAATTCCGATCCTTATTAAAGCGAAGGGGAAGTGAACGATACATTATATCACGATTTTAAGAATTAGGTATCTACCCAAGTACATAAGTGCTATATATGTATATATTTACGCACGTATGTAGTTATTATTAATGAGTGTTCAAAATTGCATCCGTTTTTGAAGAGATTTTAATTAAGAAGAGTGTATTGGGTCGCAGACATGTAAAGAGGCGAAACTGTGCATAATAACACAGATGGGATTAGCAAACGATATGAATATTTGCATATTTCTTTCATGCTTTCCGCCTACAAACAAAGATGGACCGCATGTACCCTAAACCCTCTTGAATAAAACTAAAGCACTCATCTAAAGAACATCTTGTTTTAAGTTTTAATAGCAATTATGAACTCTCTACACCTCTGTCGTTTATAATTATCTACTGATTTTATTTAGGATGGTTACATAATTTATTTTGCGACGGTTCAACGAGATTTTTGTTTAATTAATTATTTTTACAATGATGATTGTTACTTATACAATGTATAAAATTAAAATAAAAAAGTATGTGTGATATGATTGCGAAGACGGCTTCAATTAAAACAATAATTCTTTTGAAAAAATGTTGCTGTGAACCTACACAGGATGTTGTGTGTTGAAAAGAGGTCCACCTAACTACTCTCGAGTGTTTATTCGTCATATACAAGTAGAATAATTCTTCTATGATCTCCATCGTATCCAGGACTCATCTGAATACGATAAATCAAATGTATATATGTTTGGCTGAAGGAAAAATGATGAATTCCTTCAATTATAGTTTCATACGGTGCAGCAACGTCCAATTATATTGGCGGCATTTGCAAAAGCATGAGAAGGACTCTCGAAGTAGAAAGCGAGCTGTATTCCAGAAGGAATTTATTCGTTGACCTGAAACAGCGTGGCTGTTCATCCCCAACACTCTTGCTTTTATACGGAGCACAATTTGCCATGAATGACGGAGAAAACAGAAAAGCCGCCCTTTAGGGAGTGTAATGATGTTAAAAGCACAAGTTATATGTAAATGCCAGTAGAACATCCATACACAGTCAGGCGCTTAAGGATCAAAAGATGAAAGGGACTGCCGACCATAAATTTTTTTCTTAAAAAAAAACTGAATTTCTTTTAATTTCTTGTTGCAAAGCAGAAAGCTGTCGAAAAAAAATATCAAACTGCAATTCATCCTTTCTTTGTAAATATCAGTATAATTACGAACAAAGCAAAAAGTATATTTTAAAAATCCATTCAAAACTGCGAAACTTTTCAAAATATTTTAATTGTTTGGCCACCATGCAGTTATAGATGTTATGCACGCAGCACCAATAAGCTTCCTTTCTTTTATTGTAATATAATATTAAAGCCCTTTTTACGTAGTAGGTGCATTTCATGAATTTTAATCTGTGAATGATTATCTTTCAAAGACATCCTTTAGTTTCTCTTAAAAATTTTTTACGTAGTAGGTGCATTTCATGAATTTTAATCTGTGAATGATTATCTTTCAAAGACATCCTTTAGTTTCTCTTAAAAATTCTTGGATTAAGTTTTATCACATCACAAAAGGAGAGCAAAACAGTAGACAACCCACAATACAATACCAACTTTGGTGTTTTTAATGTGAAGTGTTGTATTAAGTGTGTGAAGCACGTGTCCGATAATCAAAAAAGTGTTTTGGGTAATTAGGGGTGAGTCTTTTATGATGTATTTATATTAAAAGAAGTAATAATTTAGAA
The DNA here is from genome assembly GCA_029378335.1 of Agrilus mali. Classification (NCBI taxonomy): domain Eukaryota; kingdom Metazoa; phylum Arthropoda; class Insecta; order Coleoptera; family Buprestidae; genus Agrilus; species Agrilus mali. The sequence goes on from CM055664.1 coordinate 7,645,115, forward strand.
CATGAGTTATTAATTATGTTTATGACTTTTATCAAATACGTATTATAACTATACACCTACTTATAACATAGGTAACCTTACTTATATGTACAAATATTATATTATATATTTAATTTGAAAATTAATAATTATTGTAAGGTGTTTGAACAAAGGTTACTGTGGGGAATGCAAGTGATTAAGGAAATGACCTATAATTACCCTTTGATCGTAGTATTCGTGACAAAGAGATAAAATCTAAAGACCATCGGGGTGAGTTGCGCAACTTGCTCTATAGAGTGCTAAGTTCGATTATATTCACTTTGCAAGGGTGTTTGAATAGGAAAGCAGCACTTTCAAATTAAGTAGACGCATTTTCAAATTATTTGTATTCATTGTACATTTCGTTTGGTGTGGATTTTATCGCGAACGGTGTAGTAGATATTCCCACTTACTTAATAATTTTATCGGGGAAACGTTTCAACTTTTAAGTCAAAGTAAACCTTGTAATAACATGAAAGCTTTTCAATTTTAAATTCTAAATCGAATTTACAGACGTTAATACCTATATGTATATTTTGAATTAGAACTTCCAACTGTGTATGAAATTTGAATTAGATAAGTAAATTAATCTTCTAATATCATTCTCTCAGAAGTATCACTTGCTATCAAAATTTGTAGTGTAGAACACTTCTTGAACCAGGACCTTCAACAAAGGACTGTAGAAAAGTCTTATGATGGTTCGAATTTAGAAAAAAGTCTGGCAAGCACGAATATAAAATTAATCTGTGTTCTGTGTGTACATCAGATCATCATCAAAATCGTTAGAGCAGGTACCTACTTTTATGTAGGTTGAACTAAAATCTTCAAATTAGGACTGAGGATTGATTTTGTTGTTCAAATTCAGTAAACAACTTGGCAATCACGAATTTCAAATTAGTCTGTCTATCTGTTAAAGATATCACATAATTAGAGGTACAACAAATACCGAGTGACTTGTAGTGTGAATAATATAAAAAATGGAATAAAACGCCTTATAACACTACAAACAATATTTATTGGATTAACCAAATGTATACATTTCGACTACGAAGTAGTCATCTTCAATGGTAAATTAAAACTAAAATTAAGAAAAGATTATGCCTTAAATAGATATATATTTAAAAACTATTTGTAACTTATTGAAGACTATCGAAAAGGGGGTTGTTGGGGAACGGTAGATCCCAATTCATCAGGGAATCAGAAAACCTTTAGTTCAAAATCATTAGGGTAGATACTCCTAGGTTAACTAAGATCTTAATATTTGTTCTGAGAGAAGAACTGATTAATAAAATTCAGAAAATAGTCTGAAAATCATGAATTTCAAGTTGATTTCGTCAAAAGAGTTAATTTGAAGTTGAGCAAATTTCGACTGAATAGAAATGGTACCACAAAGTCATGAAAATATCTGAAAATAATGAATTTCAAATCAAAACTGTTATCAACTAAGAAGTAATGTATTTAACGACGTACGGAATCCTCGGTGTGTGAGTCAAGTTCGTATTTGCGATTCATTTATTTATAGTAGCTTGTATTTGGGATACAAAAAATATGTTTTGGGAGTAGGTACCTACTACAATTCACAAATTTATTTAAACTTCTTATTATTTGTACCTACTACTTATTTTGCCTTATAGCCGAAATAATTTCCTCAACATAAAATTTTTTCCATAGTTCTAGTAGGTAGGTACTTACAGATTCATAGGTATATAATATGGTAACAGTGAATGCACTAAAAGTTAAATTAATATTACCTATTTCCTAGTAGGCTAGGTAACGAAAAAGTATTTGCATCCGTCCATGTGAAAAACTATCTGATTTAGAAGGAAAATGAGTATCCAGGTAAATTGAGAGTGAATTTTTCAGAAAGTAATATATTTGTAAATGGGAGAATGCATTTTTCCGGTGTTCGGTAAAAAGCAACTATAAAGAAGACAAACTATAAACAGTATAACAGCATTGCAGCTAAAGTGGAGGTGCGGATGGCGGCAGGTGCAGAAGTGGTTCCTAGGGGAGTTGGATTCGGGCAGCTGCAACCTCTCCCGTAGGATTTGGGCTCCTCCTTCTGCCCGCCCTTCAAATAACAGGAGGGGGGCTATTGGTGGGCTCAACTTTGCGCCAATCTGCTTGGCTTTCAGCTTGTCTTCATTGGCGAGACAAATCTCTGAACTATGGTGTCTTCTTCTCTTTTACAATTTACCGTTTTATGCCTCCTTGTATTCGACTAAGAAATTGCCGGGAATTACCTGCAATCCCGGGTACAAAACTTATTTAATATATATAATTATATATAGATATATAATTTATACTTATATTCAGGTTTAAAAAGAAAAACAGTAAAAAATAAATATTGCGGCATTAGTTGGTAAATATCAACAAAATTGACACTTTTGTTGCGCAAAAATAATGTACTTATTACGAAATATTTTCGTTACTACAAATACTTACTATTTATATTTACGTGCCACCACATAAACTGATTGCCTACCTATTTAATTTTAAACGGTATCAAATGTTTCTATCGGTTTACTCAGGTGCTTTATTACAGAAATTGATAGTTTTCCACTAATAGGTATATTTTCCGAAATAGTAAAATTACGGCAGGTATTATTTTGATTCGATTATTACGTGATCATGTGTTGTATAAAGGGCAGCCTTAGAAATATTTTCTAGCAGGTCTGTCCCTAGATAAAATAAATAGTAGGTACCTACTTAGGTACTAATAAAAAAACGAGCAGTATGATGGCTGAACAATTATATAATTTTCCCTGCTCAGCTCCAGTTTATAGCCGGTATGACAGCAATTTGCCTTTTCCTGTGTGGTGGGGGTTGAGCAAGGCAAGGTTGCCGGAATTTACCACCACCGCTGTGGCGATGCCGCCGGTGATGTCCCGATGCTCGTTCTTCAGCAGCTGGCCCTTTGCAGCACTTAGACGACTGGCAAGATTTCGAGGTTTGCATGATAAAGTTCGTGTAAAAAAAGTCCTCGCTAGTGATACGGACTATTTGTATGTGAAAACCCGATACTGTAGTGGTGGATGTGGAAAAGTGACGCTGGAGCAAGGATTTCTTTCGTCCTTTGGCAGAAAAGTAAGTCAGTTTGGATTTTTTTTATTATGGTAACTTAAAGTACCATAGGTTTGTACGTAATGTAAATAATGGTAACTATTGGTTTAGAAAGTGAAACGAGAGGTTTACTATTAGAAAAATTGAAAGCCCATGTAATGGGCATTATTTATTATTTTATTTTTCAGCAGCCGTAGCTACATGTTGAAATGTCAGATATTAAGTAAATTTCCTGTTATTCATTCAATACCAAATTGGGTACCTATTATCTAATTATTATTAAGAAATCTTTTCATCACTAAGTAATTATGTGATTCCATTAAATATCTGCACATAATAAGTTACATCAAAGACAATGAATTGCTATCTATCTGTTACCTTTTTAGATGATAAATAAAATTTTATTAGCTACATTAGGAAATTATATTTTTAATAGAAACCCCTCCTCCCTACATATATTACTAATTAAGAAATCGTTCGTGATGGTGTCTGCAATAAAATTTTGAAATATTTTTTTTTTTTATTACTTTAGATTTTGAATTTAATAGTGGTTATCTACAAGGTAGGTCCCACACGTGGTACCATTTTTTATCTCATGACGAGTTCATAGTTAATATATAGATCTACACAAAAACTCTGTTTACTTATCTATCATCATGTTTTTGTCGTTAAAACTTTTCACTGATAGGAGAGCTTTATTCTAAATTTATTTAAGAAACTTTGATGATTTACAAAATATTTTAAAATGGCTAATGCGACGGAAAGATTAGGTAAAATATCTGTAGATCCTAAAAGTGGATTTTATTGAAAGTTCTGATACTTTTTACTTAGGTGCATTCTAAAATCTAAATTATTATCTAAATATGTACATTTGATGTGTAGGTAAGTATTAATTAAAATGAAAATTAAGACGAATGGAATCAAGATAAGAAAGAGGGATTTTTAAGGGTAAAAAAAAAGCCTAAGAAAAAGATTATTTGAAATATGATAACCTATTCAAATTGTATCATCAGCATCTCTTTTATTATAGTTATGGTAATTAAATCTTCAATTAGATGCAAATTTTTCGATTGAACAGATACTACCTAGGTACCTACCTACCTATATTTTTTCTTCAAAAGTTTTTGTTTTCAAGTATCTTTACATTTCGATTTCTTAGTAGTTTCAAATTTTTAAAAATGCTTTAGATACCTAATATAAGAAGTAAAATGAAAAATTTTGGTCGAATATTTGGTTTTAGTTTAAATAACACCGATATATTTTTATCAATTTTGTAATTCCATGTTTAGAAACATTTTATTTTTATTATTTGTAAGTCAATTAAGTTTTCAACCACAAAATTTTATGTGGAACAAAAATATAGATAGGTACTTTCCTTAAAAATTATTTAGTCATTTATTTTTAAGTAGTAGGTATCTATTTGTAAATATTGACTTATTAATTTCAATTTGTAAAAGTATTAATTAAATAATGAGTTATGTGAAAAAATGTTGGACAAATTTCTGTTTGAACGCTCTTTTAACTACCTAATAGGTATTTCGATACTATATTTCTATCAATTTTGTAATTCCATGTTTAAAAAAAAATTGTTTTATTGTCTGTGAGTCAACTAAATTTTCCACCACAAAATTTTCTATGGATAAGGAATACTCTCTTCTTCAGAATTATTTTATCACCTGTTTTCAAATATCTGTAAATATTGACCTGTTATTAATTTCAATTTGTGAAAAATGTCTTAATTAAATAATTTCTTTGGACAAATTTCAGATTAAAGCCTCTTGTTGTATTTCAATAGATACTATATTTTTATCAATTTTGTAATTCCATATTAATTTAATAAAAGACGAAAATTTTATTATTATCTATAGTCAACTAAATTCTCAACCACAAAATTTTCTATGAAACAGAAATATCTTTTCTTCAGAATTATTGAGTCACATTTTTTTAAATACTTATGTGTAAGTGTTGACCTCTTAAATATTTCAAATAGTGAAAATTGTCTTAAATAATAAGTTATAGATATGAAAAAATTTTTGGACAAATTTCTGGCAACACTTCTGGTTTTCGTTTAATTAATATTTAGATATTTTTTTAACTAAAAATTCAGTTGCAAAAAATGGAACTAAATAAAAAGTGTATTTGCAAGTAGATAAAAGTAAATAAATAGGTATAGGTACATAATTATGTAAACGTGAATGTGGCTGCTGAGTAAATAAATATCTGGATATCATCGTTAAGGCATGTTATATAGCACAATGTACATAATACATACATATATATATTCATAATCGAAGTTCAGTCAGTATTATTCATTTTTGTATACAAACATTGTGTATGAATTATTGCGGTAACAAAAGATATTTAAGTATTATATGCATATACAAACAAAACTTGAGCAAATATTGATTGATCCCGTAATGGGAGTAAGTGGCTGCTTTAGATCTAAAAGGGCACAGGGAACTTCTAACAATTATTAGTTGCCTTTGTTTTTCCATTCATGCCCCCTTACAGCCCCAACGGCTTTGCAAAGAAATAGCACGGTTTGTACCAAGTGTAGCTTAAAAAAAGAAGGGTGGAATTCGGTATATAATAACGTACATCGAGTGTTAATATTTGCTCAACATTACACCTAAGCAATAGGATCTAATGACAAACTACATTTTGTTACAATAACTGAGTTTTTTTAGAGATATTAGGTATTTATTTTTACACCCCCTTAAATCAAGACGTTAATACTAATTGGGTTATTTCCGTTTTTTATATGTATTAGGTATATAGTAGGGTTGTCATAATAAATTCATATATATTGCGTTAATTTGACGTACTGCCGGAAACAATAAAAATGCCACGTGTTGGTGTTTAGCTGTTATAAGTAGTTTGTCGCTTATTAACTTGCACGAGGAAGTGTTTGGTGAAGTTTCGCTTTTTTTCGTTGTCCACAAATTCATTAGGGAACAATTTTAATAGGTATATGGGATAAATAAGAAATTACGAATATTTTCTTCAATTTTAATAAAATACTTTTAACGATAATTTGATCTGAAAAGGATGTATGTAGACGTGTACACAATTTACTTTTATTATGGCTTACCAGTTAATTAGTTTTTAACATTCTCAATAATAGCAAATTTTCTTTTTCTTTCTTAGGGTGCAAAAGTTATATATATCTATAGGTACAAAGAACTTAACATAATATGCTAAAAAGTATATCAAAATAAAATATCAATGAGTTAAAAGTTTCCTCAAGTTCCTTTCTACTGATGATCATCGTTATTTTAAAGTAATAAAACCGAATAGCTAGGATGAACTGTACGGCATCGTAACAAAATTTAAAGGCATGATGGACAGTTCTGTAGGTATCATTTGCTTTTTACTGATTTTTTACATCACATTTTTGTATCCTTACATGGGATGGTTTTTATTGTTTTGAATGTTTTTTTCTGTATTATAACTGGTAGAATACATTGTGTAATTATTATAAGCCACCCGCCTGTATGTTAAACATTGTTCCCAAATAGTATTAGAGATAGAACAAAACCAAGGATTACCTATTGATATTCGAACACCTAACAGTCTTAGTCCTTGAAAATGTACGCTATAAGTAGTTGCTGATAAAAAATAGGAGACAAAACATAAACCCAAGAAACTCTTTTAAGGGATGATCATGTCCATCATGTATTAAAAATAATTTTATTTTCTGTGTGACAACTGGTAGAATACATTGTGTGATTATTATTATCCACCCTGTATGTTAAATTCTTGTATAGAGAAAGAGAGAGAGAGAGAGAGAGAGAGAGAGAGAGAGAGAGAGAGAGAGAGAGAGAGAGAGAGAGGGGGTATAAGGCCAAACTAGTTGAAAAGAAAGATTAATAATAAGTAGTTGTGGGTGGTTGAATCGGTAATCTTTCGTGCCGAAACTGGCGGAGATTACAATGTAAATATAAAGCAATAAAATGGCTTCCAGAATAATTTGTTATTCTCGATAATATACATGCTTGGCTAAATGTATATATGCATAAGTTTTTCCAGTATACTTAAACGTTAATAGAGTGGTTGATGTCACGCAACCTATCTGATTGTGGTAACAACCACCGAACGTAAATTTGTACGCATTAAGAATTGATTACTTATTAACGTTTAAAGAGTATTAGGTAATGAGTGAGTCTAGTTACGTAGGTATATGTGCAAAGCATAATTTATTCTGATGAAAGTTATCAACGATTTGATTAGCGAGTTACAGTTGCACTTTACCGAACTGTATTGAGCTGTTATCGACAAATGCAGGGTAAACTACGTCTATACACGATATTGTACCTTCTACATATGTAGGTATGTACACACTCACAAAACCATTTTATAAATAAGACCATCCCAAAGTTTTTTTTTTTCGTTTTGATGCACGGAAACCTAAAACTTTTTAAATATTTTTTTATGAGTCACTTTAAGGAAATTATGTTGATGGATATTAAGGTGCTTGTGGTGTCTAAAGACTTAATTTGCGTTTTTATTCATAAATAAGTACCTAAAGGATTTTTAAAGTAATTTTGTGTAAGTTGAAGTGAGCAGGTATGCTCTTTCGTCTACTTAGAGTTGTGTTGTTTAAAATTCATGAACCAACTGTTCACATTATTACGTACCTATCCGAAGCTCACGATATCTTTTAGGTTTACCTGAGCTTGTGGAGGTGATTAATTCAGTTTAAAAGCTCGTGCCAGATGGTCATCGCAAACACGCATTTGTCTTTTTAAGGACAGTTGCGGTTTGCCCTCCTACACCTAAACTGATACATATCAACTTGTTCATATCATTATATAGGTACCTAACACACTCTGCTACTTTTTCCCTTAGGCAAAATCGATTTCTCACGGATACTAAAACTTAAATCACAGAACAACAGCAATAAAAGAACACAACACAGTACTACTTCTAGTAATTACAGAAATAGTATTCGAAATTTACTGTTTTGGTCTCAAAATTTAAGATTCAAACATACCTATAATTTCATTGATAAAGATGCGGACAAGACCAAAAACCGACAGGCATCAGGAGAAATTTCAAGGCTATAATTGTAATACATATGTAGATACTTACAAATTATGGATGCATGTCGGTACCTAACATGTTTGTTAGTCTTGTATAATTATCTTATTGATCATTTTATGGTAAACAGTCTTAGATCCATCAAATGTACGAAATTTATTGTAGGTATTGGTCTTAATTTTTATGATCTTAAAATACGTATAATTTCATTGATAAAGATGCGGACAAGACCAAAAACTGACAGGAATCAGGAGAAATGTTAAGACAATAGTTGTAATACTTACAAATTATGGATGCATGTCGGTCCCTAATATGTTGGTTAGTCTTGTAATTATCATTTTGATCATTTTATGGTAAACAGTCTTGGGCTCATCAAATGTACGAAATTTATTGTATTGATCTTAATTTTTATGATCTTAAAATAGGTACCTATAATTTCATTGATAAAGATGCGGACATGACCAAGAACTGACAGGCATCAGGAGATATGACCATAATTTTAATATAAATTATGGATGCATGTCGGTATAGTTGTTAGTGTGGATTGTTGATGAAACTGATCGATATTTTGCTTAAAGTTTGAATGTTAATGAAGAGTCAGTGGCCATTTTGATTATCACGTCTGTGTCTGACGAGAGGGCAGCCATTTTTCGAAATGACAGGCAAAATTTTAAAGAGAAGTGCGTCTTTGACAAGCAAGTCTTTCGGATATTCTATTCTTAGTCGATCCAGATAGTTAAAAGGTAAATGTAAAGCAAATATTTGACCAAGATAATTACAGCCGCGCCTGAGAGGCGGCACCAAGCAGGGCTGAGGGAGCGGTATGCCTGCCGTGATGATTGCCACTACCACCCTTCTCAATTCTACGGACTTTCGTTCCCGATTTTCGTACCCTCATTGCCTCTTTCTCTATTATATCTACCAACAGACGGACTTATAAACGGCACTGATTTTTAAGCTTCCCAACCGTTATGACTTCATCATCCATACCTCTACCCACAACATCAACAAAATTATTTTTAAATCGTTTCACCACCATTCAAACTTTATTATCACTTTTAGAAATAATTTCTTGCCTTATTTACTGAATAAAATAAGGTATCACAAAAACATACATAAAGGCATTTATGTCAATGATTTTATTTAATAATTTTTGAGAATTTTGTGAAAATAAATAATTCTGGATAAAATTATTTTCGAATATAAATTCAAATGTAAGCTTTCAGTACCTATCATTCAGGTCATGAAGTAAAAAAAATAGATGTCTAAAAGTATTAATCATAATCATAATACATAAGAAAATCAGTATTACTTATATATACCTAGCTATATTCATTTGCAAAATAAAAAATCGTACGTATCAGATGTTTATACATAAACGTGTATACCTACCGATATTAGTTATGTATATTTGACGTCGAGCAGACGTAGACGGTTTTATGTACGACTCATTTAATACGTGTCAAATCAATTTACAATTCAATTTGTCCGGACAAAATCGACAGGCTCCTTCACAATATCGATGGCTCTGTCAGGATACCGCATTATGTTTTAAACTGACCGTTGATTTAAAGTGAGACCTTATTGGCTTGTCAAACTCCCCACCGACGTCAAATCTGAAACACCTACCCCTTATTTAAAATTTTATTATATTTACGACCAATTACTTTATCTATGTAGATAGATACAAAGTAATGTGGAAAAAGTGTAAGTAACTATAGGTCGTGTTTTAGATTTTTGAGGATGATGGCATGTGAATGAGTGATAAAAATATAAAATAAAATAGACTTATTTAATAACTCGGGAAGTGACAGGTTTTTACGAAGGGGTATTTATATAAATAAAAAATGGTAAATGTGTGGGTGTAATAGTTTTCGAGTTAAGGGGATCGAATTTGATAACTCGAGAACTATCATCGCTTTATTAATGAAATTTGGGATTTTGAATGTTTGAGAGGGTCTTTTTAAAAATAATAAAAATTGCAAGTGTAGGTGTTATCGTTATTGAGTTTTGAGGATAGAATTTTGCTAAATGTTTTTAGTAGGTATATCTTCCGATAAAATATTGATGTGTATGAGCGATTACTTTACGTTAAGTGAAAAGTGTTGAGGAGGATGATGTGGAAGGATGAAATTGGTGTGGATTGTAATCTCTCATCTTAGCCATCAGCGAGGGCGGGATCGCAGTGAGTACGAGCCTGCCCAGCTGTCTGCATCAGAATTATTGCGATAAATCTGAGTCGGTTTTACATTTAGGGTCAGAGATGAAGACGACAGGAATGGTTCCAAAGTCATGTAAAGAATAGCGCGCAGCCAGACAGAGGGCTTATCATCAGATTTTCTACGCTGTTTGACGTTTTCGATCGATTTTTCACACTCGAACAACCCCTTTCCACCTCGCCTTATTCACGTTTACATTCACGGAATACCAAACATAATAAAACAAATTCACTCCAATACGTTCCCATCCCAAAGATACCTAGGTAATGTAAACACTAAAGAAATATTTAACATATAATCTACCATAGATAAAATATTGTTTAATTAGGTCAGAAATAGTAAAAATGGTGGAATACAATGTATTACAATATTATTGTATTTAATAATAATTACCCCTTAGCCGCTCCTTGGGTGACATAAATATCTATGGATGTACCATACCTATATGATGTTGTTTTAGCATACCTAAAGGTAAAAGTTTCTGGGGGTTGGGAATGTTTTGAGCTTGAGACAAAGTTGTCTCTTTTCGTGTAAAAAAAAAGGTAGAATGCGTCGAGGGTTACACCCAAAATGGCGTCAGTTATTCTCGAGCTTTCCCGTCTCGGTCTGTCTTTTTCTTGTTCTATTTCCGCGCCGTAACTATTTAGGTGGTAGCAGTAGGTGGGTAGAAATATATACACAAATATATATGTATATATGGTTAGGTGGTGGGTACGTCAATCTGTAGATTGCTCAGGCTCCGAGAGGGAAAACGTTTTGTTATTATTCGACTGGTTGCGGCAAGTGCCTGATGCTAAATTTTCGAATCTTTCTTTACATCTACAGAAACTGAAAATCGGCGTGTCTTTATTTCAGCTTTCTCTGTGCTGACGGCAACCGGCGAGGGTTGTATTATGAATAACAACAGTCAGCCGGAACGTGATTATGACATATGCTGTGAAATTGAAGAAAACCGCAGGGGAACGAATCCGGGGACACAATGCATAATTGTCCTGCATTTAAAATTATAGATCCCGCGCCAACTAGGGCACTGTCTACTCGCGTAAGCTATTGTTAACTCAAACACATCCTACGGCGAACTTCACTAAGTACGTTCGCAAGACAGGGGGGTTGCTCGTTTTTATTCTCGCTGCGCCCCGGCTCCCTTTTCAACGACACCCCACTACCCCCAACCCCCTGCACTTCTTACTTCTGCAACACCTACCTTTTAGTCCAAAAAAAATTGTTTTCCAATATCACTTCCTAACACAAAACAAAAATTTCACATAGCTACACTCTCATTAGATATCATCAGCCATACTCACCATTACAAACCATTTACATTTATTATTAGATATATATTATTTATTTATTTTTTCTGCAGATCGTTTCAAAAATTGTAAAGGTATATTAGAATCTCATGAGCTTTGACTTTGAGGTGCGCAGAGACTTAACTCCGCCCATTTGTAACTAGATGTTCGAGCATAAGCTCCACCTCTTCCTGTTCTCACGCATTTCGCGGCTCGTTATTTCTATGTCTTATTAAGCTTTCATTCTCATTTTTATTGACTTACAATTAGTGTTACCTTCAAGGCCAAACATATCTTCAGTGGTGCTCAGTCACGAAACGTTATGAAAAACACAAATTATGCCTTCATAAAACGGAGCCTGTGATGCATTTTTTTTTGTTCTTCGGCCCTAACTTATTGCTACATACTTATGTAGGTAGTATACGCATACAGTGCATTTCCTTTTTATTTCTGCCACACGTCCTAAGAAAATTATATGTAGGTACTTATTACAGCCTCCCCAATTTAAATGGGGACGCACTTACCCAAGCCCAATTTCTATACAAAGGTAACGCGACTCTAGCAGTTCATTTTTTTACCGAATGTGCAATCGTTTTATGCATTGTTATGTACCTAGTAATAAAATAAAATATACCATAAGATTGTGGCGCGAGGTACGATGTTGTCATGATTACATCTGCTTGGTCTTCCGTTCGTGCTTTTGTGCAAGCCACGCGACCCAACAATACCCCTATCAACATCTTAAGAAAGCATTTCCGCCGGATCTGCTCAGATCATATTGCGAGGCATCTGCGACTACGCTTGCCACCCTCTTGCAATTCGGACAATTGTTTATTACAAACGCCGTCACACCACCAAGTGTTTCTATGCCCATGAATACTTATAGGGAATATACCATTCAATATAATAAAGTATTTAAAAAAAAAGTTAAGTAGATACACAATACACGAGATATTTTGCCAAAGAAACGTTTGGCACAGCAAAATTTCATGGACCGTGACAAAACACCCCTAAAGTCAATGTAAATGGGCGGGGAAATTCAGAAATAATTCAAAATTCCATGAGCCATAAAAAGCGCGAAAGCGGCGAGAACCTTTGTGATCCATGTATCTTGTATAAAAGTATAAAACAATACGTTATTAAATGCATGGCCACAGCGCAACACGACAGACTTAAAATAAACGATAATACAAAGTCTTATTAGTGCTTTTATTAACTTACGTTTAACATACATGCATCGTGGTCCAAGGTAACGAGAACACGTAATATTCTAAAGAGTTGTTATTTAATGCAACACCTTCTTAAATAGCCACAATACAACATAAAAAGTCTCCAACGCAATATCAAAGGCACAACATACATTTTTATTGAAGTTACGTAACTTGTAGTTAATAGATAAATAACATCTAAAGGGTCGTCATCAAATGCAGCACTTTCCTAAAATACACAACACAATATTTTTTTAATTGTGGCTACTTAACTTCTATTTAATACATAAAGAAAATATCATATTATAATGGATTGTCATATAATGTAGCACTTTCTTAAATGTCCACAACGCAACATAAAAACCACAACATAACTATTTATTGTGATTACTTAACTTTTATTTAATAGCTAGAGAGAGAATATCACATTCTAAAAGGAGTCATCTAATGCAACACCTTCTCAAATGGTCACAACGTAATATGAAAATCGCAACGCAACATCAAAGCCACAACATTAATTTTTAATGTGGTTATTTAACTTTTTTTAATAGTTAGTTAAAACATCACATTCTAAAGAGTTTTCACCTAATGTAGCACCTTTTTAAATGGCCACAACGCAACATAGCTATTTATTGCCTCTATTGGGGTTACTTAACTTTTACTTAATAGCTAGAGAGAGAGTATACATTCTAAAAGGGTTGTCGTCTAATGCAACACCTTTTCAGATGGTCGTAACGTAATATGAAAACTGCAACGCAACATCAAAGCCACAACATGAATTTTTAATGTGATTGTTTCATTCTCAAAAGTTTGAGAGAATTTAATTTCGAATCTAGTTCGAGTTACACACACACACACAAAAGTTCAATCAGAAGTTCACAACAATAAAATACAAATATCAACGTAACTATTTATTCATTAAAGGCTGAATCAAGACTTCTGATCTCTAGTATTTTAATCCAAAAATGTAAAGTAGGTAAAGGTAGGTGGAAAGGGTGAGTGGAGGAATAACAAATGTATACGTGCGTATTTGCACGTAGGCAAGTACAAAATTGCAGTTATAACTGCACAATCAAAACAGGACAATAGACATTCAATAAATAAATTCGGAAATATTTGCGCTGTACGTCCCGCTGTGCCTGAGTAGGAAGATGGGAACATGTACTTGCATTTTATTACGGTTATTGAAAAAATCCCAAATGCCTGGTTCAACAACATTGTATGTCTATTGTACCCTAAAATAAAATTAGAAATCTAAGAAATGTAATACAATCTGAACATTCCGCCCACCTTGAAGTGTTCCTTCAACAAAAAAAAAAACCTTAGAATAACATATTAAACTAGTTAAGTGAAACCTAAAAATATAATGAATAGTAAGTTAAATTATCGATTGATTTGACGAAGGAGCGTTATCTTCTATTGGAAGGATACAGATCTTCGTTCCGGGTCTTTTCAGCACAGTATCTGCGGTCTGTACAGATACTACTCTGGTAATTCCATCATTTCCGGCAAAGGTCTCAAGAATACGTCCCATTTGCAAGGTGGAAGGTTGTCTTCACGAATGATTACCAACGTCCCAGGATTGATTGAAGTAGTTCTGGATATGCACCATCGTTTTCGTTGTTGCACTTGGTGCAAATACTCCCGTTGCCACCGTTTCCAGAAATGTTTTACCATTTGAATCATGTGTTGGTATGGATTGAGTCGAGTTGCTGGAAGATCAGTTACTACGTCCATTTGAGGTGGAGCTGTTAATGGACCTCCAATTAGAAAGTGACCTGGAGTAAGTGGACTCAGATCGTTGGGATCATCCGATAGAGGTGAAAGAGGCCGAGAGTTCAGACAAGCTTCCACGTGGTTGAGAACTGTGTTTAGTTATTCATAAGTAAGGACGGTTTCGCCAATGACTGGTCTCAAATGTGTCTTTGCACACCTTACTGCACTCTCCCATAATCCGCCGAAGTGTGGAGCATGAGGAGGGATAAAATGCCATTGTATTCTTTGTTCATTGAAAAAATTGCTGATCCGTTGGTTATGATTTTCATTGGTACGTAACTGACCAAGTTCGTTCAAATGGTTGCGAGCGCCAACAAAATTGGTTCCATTGTCCGTATATATATTGCGACATCGTCCACGTCGAGAAATGAAGCGCTGCAGACACTTTAAAAAGGAGTCGGTGCTTAAATCTACAACAAGCTCTATATGTACTGCCTTTGTCGAAAAACAGACGAAGATGCACATGTAAGATTTCGTTTTAATCTTGCTTCGCGTTCTATCCTTCGTAAAGAAGGGTCCAGCATAATCAATCCCACAAGTGTCGAATGGTCGAGCTGGAGTCACTCGCGCAGTCGGCAAGGATCCCATTGGATAGTCCGGTATACATTGTTTTGCCTTAAAGCATTTTACACACTGTCGAAGAACCTTCTTTACTGTTGTTTTGCAAGAAATCGGCCAGTAGCGAGTTCGGAGGGATGCAACCACGGACTGACACCCTGCATGGAGTAATCGTTCATGTACGTCACGTATAATGAGTTCTGTGAAATTGTTCTTTGCAGGCAAAATCATGAGATGTCTCTGATCAAAAAGAATGCTGGCATTTTGCAATCGTCCGCCCACCCTGAGTAATCCTGCAGTACAAAGAAACGGTTTTAACAACCTTAGCGAGCTGCTGGAGGATGGTTCACGTCCTTCACGAATGTCCTTTAATTCTTGCCCGAAGTGCCTTTGTTGAACCACCTTAACTAACTGAGTTAAAGCACTCGAAAGTTCTTGCATGGTAAGCCTTTTTGAATCAAAGGATGTTGTGGTAAGACAGCCAGTATTCTTCTTGGTTTTTAATGACCTTAGGTTCTGGATAAATCGTAGACAGTATGCCACAACATTGACAAGCCGAGATAGTGACGAATACCTCGTTAACAGTCCGAAGTCTTCACTTGTTGAAATCAGTGTTATTGGTTGAGTTCTAGCTTCTGCCTCAATAATCGATTATTGTTCAATGACGTCCTGGTGTTTAGGCCAATTCATAGAATTCTCAGACAACCAAGTAGGGCCATGCCACCATAAAGATGATTCATTCAGCTCTGATGGAGGAATTCCACGAGAAATTATATCAGCGGGGTTGTCTTCAGACGCTACGTGATGCCAATTATTGTCGTTGGTACAATTCTGGATTTTGGTTACTCGATTGGCTATAAAAGTTTTCCAACGGTTAGGTGACGACTTTATCAAGGAAAGTGCAATTGTTGAATCACACCAGTAGAATTCTTCATCCAGTGTCAAGTCCAATGACGCTCGTACCTTACTAATGAGTTCCGCCAAGAGAAGGGCACCACAAAGTTCCAGACGAGGTAGTGTAATTGTTTTATGTGGAGCCACTCGTGATTTAGCGCACAGGAGATGGGTATGATTGATTCCTTGATTATCAGTAGAGCGTAGGTAGATACATGCACCATAAGCCTTTATTGAGGCATCACAGAAGCCATGAAGTTCTACTCGTACTGGAAGTTGACAAATCGCACGCCGTGGAATGATTATTTGATTTAAGGATTCCAGTTGTTCCTGAAAGTTGACCCACTCGCTATGTAACTTGTGTTACTGATTCGTCCCATGATGATTTCAGTTGCCAAAGACGCTGGAGTAGAATTTTTGATCGGATAGTAGCCGGGCCGATGAGTCCAAGTGGATCGAAAATTTTAGCAATCGTTGCCAATATTGTCCTCTTTGTTTTCCTTTCAATGGTGCAATGTTTATGGAAAACTTGAATACATCCTTCTCTGGTTTCCAATGTACTCCAAGTAGTTTTTGGTCGTTGTCTGAATTAAGAACCTTCTCTTGAATGCTACTAGAGGAATTGACGATGGTAGCTTCATTGGATAGCCATTTTCGGAGTTCGAAACCTGCCGTTGATAATATTGATGACAATTGTTGTTTTAGTTTCCTCGTTTCATTGATCGTGGCCGCTCCTGTGAGAAGGTCATCGACGTAGAAATCTCGAATTATAGTTCGTGATAGTTGCTCATTGCAGTTTTTAAGCGATTCGCCAAGTTCTCGTATGCAGCCGGTAGCTAGATACGGGGCCGACGCAGTTCCATAGGTCACAGTGTTGAGTTCGTACTGTTTGATTGGACCTGAAGAAGTACGTCGCCACAAAATCCTTTGGTATCGTCGATCATCTGGATGTAGCAACACTTGGCGGTACATCTTCACAATGTCCCCTGACAGAACGTAACAATGTTTCCTAAAACGAAGAAGAATAGAAAATAAATCATCTTGTACGTTTGGACCAACAAGTTGAATGTCATTCAAGGAAATTCCTGAATCCGATTTTGACGATCCGTCAAAAACCACGCGTAATTTGGTCGTGCTGCTGTCTATCTTCGTAACGGCATGATGAGGTAGATAGTATCCTGCCATTGCCATCGCCGTTGCATTCGAAATTTCTATCATGTGTCCCAGTTGTTCGTACTCATCCAGGAAGGCTACGTACTGGTCGCGAAGTTCTTTGTTCCTGGCGATTTTTCGTTCAAGAGATAGAAAACGTTTTTCAGCGATTAGACGGGAATTGACTAATCTCCCTGCGTCCTCCTTGAATGGAATTCTGACAACGAAACGTCCATCACTGTTTCGTGTTTGTGTATTGCGGAAATGTTGTTCGCAGCGGTCCCGTTCATTGATAGTAAGAGTGTTATGAGTTTCTTCACACCCTTCAAGTTCCCAGAATTTGGCATTATCTTCATGAAGTTGTTGTTTGGTGACTAGATGGCAAGATGTTTTTGGTAGCTCTGGAACAAATTGCCTAGGTAGCGGTCCAGTTACCACCCATCCCAACTGAGTTTTCTGGATTGTCGGTTGCCCAGGTCCCAGTTTGAATTGTCCTATGGATAGAAGATCCCAAAAGATTTCTGCGCCGATCAGCATGTCAATTGGTCCAGTTTCTCCGAACGAGGGGTCTGCTAGAGGAAGTTCTGATGGAATTGGCAACATCGCTTGGTCCAATGGAAGGTTAGGCAAGTTGCCTGTAATTTTTGGCAACACCAAACACGACAACAATGTTTTAAATCTAGAACAACGAGATAACATATTAACGTGCATGCGACATTTTATAGGTTGCGAAGATTGCTGTATTCCGCAGACGGTGATGTTCAGTCGTTCTACTGGTAGTTCTAATTTTCTTGAGAAGTCTTCGGTAATAAAATTAGACTGCGAGCCCGAGTCCAAAAGAGCTCGGCATATGTGCCTTTTTCCCGAGTTGTCCAGAACGTAAACCAACGCAGTTGACAGGAGTATGCAAGGCATATCACTACGAGTGGTATGTGCCAAAAAGGTATTGGTTTGCGCATTGGAAGTTGATGCTTGTGAGGTTCCACCTTGTTCGTCCCGTGAAGTTACATGTAGTAGCGTGTTGTGCTTTTTTGAACACTTTCGGCATCCACTGACGAAGCATGTTTTGTTTCGGTGACCTGGTCGAAGGCAGTTAAAACATATTTGTAGCCGTTGTACTTCACTAACCCTTTCTGCTGTTGATAAGTTCCGGAAATTTTTGAGGTGTATCCCATGTTGGAGATTGGTTGCCGACGGGAACTGTTTGTTGAAATCCCAGTTGCGACAGATTTATGAAGCTCTTAACTGCTGCAATTGTCTCATAAAATAATGTTTAAAAATTGTCATATTCTTGTAGGTGATCGGCTTCTACATCTGATCCGCTAATAAGTTGTTCAATTTTTGACTGCACATCATCGAATTTGTCCAATAGTAACTCCGCCCGTTGTAACCGTTCGCGTAAAACACCCGCGTCAACATTTTCACTGTTTTGTACGGAGTCGAAAAAGTTCTTAAATCTTGTCAACGCAGCCTTTGATCGCGCACGTTCATCCACTAATAATTTAAGCGCTCCTTTATTCACTGAATCAGTAGCCATATTGATTTATTGTAATAGTTCAGTTCGATTATTAAGTAAGTTCTCAAAGTATCACAACACTGTTCAAGTCCCCAATAACTTGCCTTTTTCCGGCCCCGTTCATAGGTCACAATTTGAAAGCAATAAGTGTTATAGTCCCACACTGAATGATTAAGTCACAAGAAAGAACAGAAATGTTTTTTATGAAGTTCGTTACACTTAAATCCGCACTAAAATCCGGCTCGAAGGACCATGTTTAATTCTCAAAAGTTCGGGAGAATTTAATTTCGAATCTAGTTCGAATTACACACACACACACACACAAAAGGTCAATCAGAAGTTCACAACAAAAAATACAAATATCAACGTAACTATTTATTCTTCAAAGACTTCTGGTCTCTAGTATTTTAATCCAAAAATGTAAAGTAGGTAAAGGGAGGCGGAAAGGGCGAGTGGAGGAATAACAAATTTATACGTGCGTATTTGCACGTAGGCAAGTACAAAATTGCAGTTATAACTGCACAATCAAAACAGGATAATAGACATTCAATAAATAAATTCGGAAATATTTGCGCTGTACGTCCCGCTGTGCCTGAGTAGGAAGATGGGAACATGTACTTGCATTTTATTACGGTTATTGAAAAAATCCCAAATGCCTGGTTCAACAACATTGTATGTCTATTGTACCCTAAAATAAAATTAGAAATCTAAGAAATGTAATACAAACTGAACAGTGATTATTAAACTTTTTTTAATAGATAGTTAAAACATCACATTCTAATGAGTTTTCACCTAATGTAGCACCTTTTTAAATGGCTACAACGCAACATAAAAGACCACAACATAACTATTTATTGCCTTTATTGGGGTTACTTAACTTTTACTTAATAGCTAGAGAGAGAATATCACATTCTAAAAGGAGTGTCATCTAATGCAACACCTTCTCAGATGGTCACAACGTAATATGAAAACCGCAACGCAACATCAAAGCCACAACATGAATTTTTAATGTGATTATTTAACTTTTTTAATGGATAGTTAAAACATCACATTTTAAAGAGTTTTCACCTAGTGCAGTCCCTTCTTAAATAGCCCTAACCTAACTTAACAGATGTGAAAAGGCCACAACACGATTTTTTATTGTGGGTTTACTTTATTTATATAGAAATATGTTTTGGCATAAATATATCTGATACACAATTTTGTGTTGTGTTCTATTTTTTTGTTAAATGGGCGCTTTAGGTCTTTAACTTTTTGGTAGATTTGTTTGTCAAAGTTGTTTGGTGGCATCCTGTACGTTTAAAATGAGATGCTAATAATAAACAGGGTGATTACGTTTTGGTTAATAGGAAGTTGCCGAGTGGAAGAGTCGGAAATATGATTTCAGGATAACCGGGCACGTGGCCCGGATGCAGAATTTGTGTAGGTTTCGCGGCCCTGTTTTAGGGTAGTGGTGCGATTGACTGGGGCTGATCGTAGGCTCATTCACCCGCACGTGTCTTGACGGGGGCTTTACGCAGACAATTCCCAGCGCTCCGCGTATAATTAACAGGAATTTAACGGCACTTACATGTACCCTGTCACGCACTAATAAATATACATATAAAAGTTTTATTTACATAGACGTTTTACATTATGCGTTTATTTAATACCTGCTAGGTAGGTAGGTAGGTAGGTAATTGGTCATTTTTAAATGTTTTAGACAAGTAAATACAAATTAACTATATTTGAAAAATACATAAATGAATTAAAATTATTATTCCCCTTATATTTGTGTGTATAGTAGGCGACAATTGAAATTAGTAGAAAGGGAAATAGCGGTTTCGTAGGCGTTAGAACAAGTGGAAATCAATCGGCAAATAGCCTTCGTTTAATCGCCGTAATAGCTATTATGTGTTCGAAACAGCAGGGGAATCACAGGATCTCCGCTGATCTGATTTAATTTTCGATATAGAGTGACATATTCAATCAACAGACGCATACACGCATTCACACAAGAGCAAAGCTGAGGGAATATCTACTAAACCTAATAACTATATGATAACGTCTAATCTATTATCTAATGCTAAATTGTCATTTGTAGATACGGTTCAAACTCAAGATAAATAATCAGTATTTTGCCCTTACTTTAATTACGTAAGTAATAACAAAAGTACTGGTAATTTTTGTCTGCATTATTATATCTCTTCAAACCTCAGGGGCACTAACGAGTGCTCAGGTGTGACGATATGCTGCTGTATATTTGATTTTTTATTTTGGGAGTTGATGAAAGAAAACGTTCGCGTGATGGTATAATCGAAAGGTCTTTAAAAGACAAATTGGCGCCTAAAGTAAGGCGGCGTGTCGACCGCAGAATCGGTGTTGCTGTCGATAGTGTATGACAATAATTATAGTCATCATTCTCCCCTAATTCTATAGTCGTGTCACTCACGAACATTCCACTTTGCCCTCGATTACTGCTTACGCCGATGTAAATCCTAAATAAACTATTAATAACGTTATTACCACAGATAGATCTCTCTCTATTTCGAACGACAAGAGAGGGATGAGAATGAACACGACCGACATTTCAATTTGCTTCTAAACCGCTCCCAACTAATTGGAAATGCGAGGGTTGGCGAAAATTGTTTTCCAAACCAATAGTCAAAAACACTAGATACGTAAACGTACTTATCTAATAATACTTAAAATAAAACGACCAAAACGACAATATTTGTATTTTTTAACACAAATAATAATAATATTATTAAAAACCGTAATATAATATTTTTTTTTTCTTTCAGATATGTAACATCACCAACTTCTTCGTAAAGAAGAAATAAAAATATTTTTAACTACATATAAGAAAAAAAGAAGGTTTCGGCTGAGTTCCTTCGTCATGGAATCGGAAGGTGAAACTCCAGTATCGCTGGAACCAGCATCGTCTAAAACCACTCCGCCCACTTCAAAATCCTTAAATTTCTCAATCGATAAAATAATGGAACCTGATAAGCCATCGAATAAACTAGCACAAAATTCGGATGGATTAAACAATGTTCCATTAATTTCCAATTTCTCCAACTGTACTAATTTAGAATCGGCATTCAAAAAATACGTTCCCAGCATGTTGCGATCTCATGAACTGTTTCAACAGTATCCCTTTATTTATTATCATCCGAATCAGTTAATGTGTGTTGCCGCAAATTCGGCGGCATATTCAGAAACGCCTGTAGCTACCGGTAGTTCCCCGTCAGTTCTTCTTCCACCCAATTCCATTTCCATGAGTCAACATTTTGAAAAGGCTAATAGGTCTTCCGAAGTTCCCAAGAATAATCTTCAAGTTACCAAACAGAAGAGTTTCGAATGTGGAGAGTGTGGAAAAGTGTTCAATGCCCATTACAATTTAACCAGACATATGCCAGTACATACTGGTGCTAGACCTTTTGTTTGTAAAATATGTGGCAAAGGTTTCCGACAGGCATCAACACTTTGTCGTCATAAAATAATCCACACTTCCGAAAAACCTCACAAATGTCATACCTGTGGGAAAGCATTCAATCGTTCCTCAACCTTAAATACTCATGCTAGAATTCATGCCGGTTACAAACCTTTTATCTGTGAATTTTGTGGAAAAGGGTTCCACCAGAAAGGGAACTATAAAAACCATAAACTAACCCATAGTGGAGAGAAAGCTTACAAATGTACCGTCTGCTCGAAAGCTTTCCACCAAGTTTATAATTTGACATTCCACATGCACACCCATAACGATAAGAAGCCGTTTACATGCAGGGTGTGCGGAAAAGGGTTTTGTAGAAACTTCGATTTGAAAAAGCACATGAGGAAATTACACGAGGGAAATTGTGGCGCAAGTGACGGAGATTTTCTTAGTGGAAACAGTCATGGATCAACCAGTAGCTCTATTTATAATGGAGAAAGTGATCTTCAACATTTTATAAGGCCCTTTCTCATACCTCCTTCTACTTCTAGATCATCCATACCCGTCTATGCAAGCAAATTGTTATGACAACACGAGGAAATGTTACAAAAATCGGACTTATATCGTGCATAATTAGTTTCATTAACCATGCAATAACACAATTAAATATCTTTTGTGAAATCGTAGAGCTTCTGAAATGCCTAAGCGTTGATCTCTTAAATGTGCAATATTTTCTTAGGTTTACGACGCTAAAATTGTATTTTAGATTTGACCTTTATTTAGTTCAATAAATGTTATATATTTAAATCAAACAGTTTTTCCTTACTCATACATCTAACACCCAGCAAAATCCAAAAAAAAAGCTTAAAAATGAGTTTAAACCCAATCCTTTTTTTATTTATTTTTCCCACAAATATCGACAACAAGGTATAAGTAATATTAAATTCATACAAAAATTCTATTTATATCTACGTTATAAACATTAATTCATTACTTTTATCGGAATTTGATTATAGAGTTTAATTATATTTTGTTATTTATTTGCTCCTCTCTGGCTCTTTTAAATGTTACGGCACTGGTAAATGTTCAATAATTAGTTGAAACTAATAGTGATTTTGTTTCTCGAAAAATGTCACTAAAATTTCTGCCTTCTGTCAAATTACATCGCGTATTAAATGTGTAATAATTGACAAAAATTTAACTACAATCTAACTATTACAATAACAAGATGATAAAATAGTGTGTTTAGAAGCTACATGTACCTACAGTTTTGTATTAAATCGAAAATTATATCAGTTAAGTTCCTAAGAGCGGTTTTCATTTATTGCAAGATATTTGTTTTCTGGAAAATGCTGACATTGAAATTGATAAAAAGGTAAGGACTTTTTGTAAATTTCACGTTTTGAATTGTATATTATTTAAGTACATCAGCTGATGGTAATTGTAAATATTAACTTTTAATGGTTAGGTAGGTACCTTTTTAGTACCTTCAATATTTAGTTTAATCTAATAGTGATTTTTTCTCCGGAAAATATCACTAAAATATTAGTTGTCTATCTGCCTTGTGTCAAATTACATCGCATTTATACTTCATTAAAAAATCAATAATTAACAAAAATTTAACTATTTTAATATCTTTTTTTTTTAATTTTGTAAATTTCATGTTTTAAATTATAAATGATTTAAATACATCAACTGATGGTAATGTTAAGTTACCTTTTTAGTATCTTTGTTTGTACACCATGAGCATTTCTACACAATTTTGGCCTTACCTACAGATAAATATTTACTTACATAGGTAGGTATATCTAAAATTGCATAATATAACAAAAAATTAGTAGGTTCGTAACATTTATAATACATAAGTAGGTAAGTACCTATTAAGCGAATAAAATACATTTAAAAATTATAGTTGCATATGATGAACCTAAAGGTATTCCTGGGGCCGGCCTAGATTGTCCTTTAAGGACCTTGGGCCGTTCTAAATGGTAGCATTTTGGTGCATAGATTTGCGCGTCTTGTAAATTGTTAATTCTAGCATAGTAGATAATAGAGATAAAAGTTAGAAGTAAGAAAGTGTAGCAGCTATTGAAAGTGTATCAAATAGGGATGTAAAAATGCAGGCATTGGAGTAAATGTAAGCAGACGGACGGTCTGTCTGTAGTGCGTATACCACATGTGGTGTACGTGGGTATATCTGTGTTAGAGTCCGTCATAGGGATTACTATAGTTTTCCTCTTGATCGGTCACCTACAACGGACAGGCATCTAAGCAGATTATTCCCTTGCCCCAATAACTGCTTTATTTTCATATGCCGCCTGCACTTGTGCTTTTCGAATAGCTACTTATCTCCGGATGTTTTTAGAGTTTTTGCTAAACGGTTTATCCGCCCAACCTTTGTCCCCACAACTTGCACAACTTTTAGCTGTCGTATTCACTCACAGCTGAAGTATATCCATTTAGGCCTCCGCCTTCAGGCTAAATAAGGAATTTCCTCACTGGACCATGGTCAAAATTAAAAAAAAATCCTTTTCTAATACCCATTACAAATATAAAATTGCAAAAACTTTATCTACATCTATTTATACCTATAGTTGAATTAATTTTACTAAATCTTTTTAGCGAATTTTGATTTTTTTAATTATTAAATGTACTTATATTTTTAATTGTCAATCTTTTAAATGTTTTTTAAATTCAGTTTTCGTTTCTCTTCTGCCCCTTGAGTCAATCAACATCTGAAAATAAAAATGTAAAGTCTGTTTCTTCCTATAAAATGGATTTTAATAAGTAGGTTGATTTATTTTATCCTAATAATCACTTCATCCAAATTGTGTACTTAGATGTTCAAATTAATCACCTAACATATTCATATAATAGATGATCCTTCTACGGCATATTCGAGTTTATAAAGTGTGAATAGCGTGTAATCTTTTATCCCAACAATGTTATGGGTCCCAACCACAAAACGTTTTGCTCAGAATGGCCTGAGGGCTAAACATTCTTGACCAAAATAATAGATAGGTAGACCGGTGGGGTGTACGAAGCTATCTGTTTAATTTGTACATCTTTACTCAAATGTGCAAACAAAACTGAAATCAGCCGAAGAAAAAAGAAAAACAAGATGTAGTAACAAAGCCAAGGGTAAATAATTTCGACCATAGCTCTAATATATGTTGTATTATATTGTGCTACTACAACAGGAGCAGGCGGGACCCTTATGTGCTATTAGACCTTTCGATTTCGTTGATCTGAACATCCGGCTTCGTGCAACCATATTTGCTTTTGTAATTGAGCTCTGCTGAAAAGCAAAAACTATTCTATCTTCTACCCTTTCAAATTAAAGTAACCAACTAAATGAATTTCAAACATATTTCAGTTAGTCAGTGTTCATGATTAGGTAGTTTATTACGAGGACAGGAAGCTTCCTCATCCGTTCATGTATCAAGCTTTTAGATTAAGATCTGCTGAAGTAAGGTTCTCAATGAAAACTTACTTGTTCATCACATTATCAGTGCCAGTACCAAACCCTTGGCAACAATTTTTAAGTACGGATATTAGATTAAATCGAGTGTACTTAAAACACACATCGTGTTAAAGCTATTGATTAATCTAGTTAAAAGAAGTGACGTTAAAAAATGTCGTTACCAAGTGGGCAGAACCCTTTTTAAAATTAATGTTCATAATGGAGGGTTTATAATTTATTTTTAATTTTATTCTAATTAATTATTATTAATATAGAATTCGTTCACGATCATCCCTTACGTTTTAAAATTGAATTTCGGGTTTTACAATAATCCACAAATTAGTTAACTAAAGAAAAAAGAATAGATAAGTGAAAAAAAGTCTTTCAAAATCTTTTGGAATTTATTTTGTTGGACCATGTTTACAAAATGGTATTAAAAATGAAATAGAGTTTTTATCTAGGTACTACAACTTTCCGTCGTAATTACAGAATTCAATAAGCCAAAGACACATTTGGCAAGTTTAAAATAAATTCCTAATAAGTATTATTTAGCTAAACTGCATGACATGACTTTGATAATCTTCATTTCAAAACTGTTGTGAGTTAAAATTGTATTTTATTCTACCCTTGTACGAAAATGTCTGTTGCGTGAGCGAAATGTAAGAGATACAATTGTGTAGGCAAAAAACAGCAGTACTTAGAAGAAAATTGGCCGTAGATTCTTTTGTGATAAATTGGCGAAGTGATCAGAGTTAGTAGGAGAGGAGTTAATAATGAATGTTTTCCGACAATTCACAAAGGCGACGCTTCAATAAAAGGCATAGTCATAATCGTCGCCAGGGTAGTAAAGCTGGATCACACCTGTGCCAGTCTCAGATCAACGGCCAATTTCATCACAGGTCGACACTTTCCAACAACAGCTCAAGTATTACGTTCTCTACAATCGCGTTAGTATTACTAACCTATGCTTCACTAGTTTCTGCACATTCTTCTCCCTTTCCCAAACATATAATACGTGTAGCTTACTGTATATGCTTCAACGATCTAAGCCACCCCCAAATTACCTACTAATTTCTTGTTATTAGCACTTCACACTTCACCTCAGACCTCTTAATAATTACGCAAGTTCAAACTGGTTTCATCAGGGATAAATTGAAGCCCTTCCATCCTTCCTTTGTTTAATCAAACTCAATCTTGTGAAAAGCATTTCATCAAAATTTTCACACGTCTGCTACTAATTTTTTTAGCATATAGTATCAGTTAAAAAAGTTGATATAAAAAAAACTGTTAATATTAGTAACGGTTAAAAATTTACTTATAGTAAACACGACTTTTAAAAGGAAAAAGCAATACAGATCTGGGTTAGATGTCAACATATTTTATTTTAAAAAATCATGGCTAAAAAATTGCACATTATTGTGCGTAACCATGTAAAATAACAAATAACCGTTTATTCCTTTATATGAAGCATAAAATATAATACCTTCCCAACATTTTATGTAAAAAAGTATGTAATTATTAATCAGTTTTTAAAAAACTTTCATTAAGAATTTTCAAATAATCTTTGCTAAAAACACTGTGCCATTTAAATTAACAAATAATCATTTATTCATTGATAGCAAAATATCAAAACTTTTGTTTAACAAGGAAATTATTAATCTAATGTCTAATCAGTTTCTTTTTAAATTCATTTTTATGTAATTTTATTATTTGGTGAACTCAGTATATGTATTTTCCCTTACAGCCGCGCAATTTGGGTTGCCTGCAGCCTTGGAAACGCATATTTACTTTACCTTTATCGGTATAGATGGCGCTGTAGTTAATCAATAGTAATTTGAATCAATTATTTCAAGGATGGTAAATATATAAATTGATTTCTTTTATTTATGAATATGAAATGTAATATAATAATACATATTAGTACATTCATCATAAATATTAAGCATCCTCCACCTGAGTATTTACTTTGTCCTATAAGAAGAATGAACGATTGAAAAATCTGTTGAGTAAAAATAGTTTTCATAAATTTGCAATGCGAAAAGACAGGGTTTTTCTTCATTATATTTTTTAAAATCTATAATTGCATTTTATAGAAAACAGTTACAGAAAATTGTAGAATTGCGTAATGTTATTGTTCTTCGCAAACATATTTCGTTACATTATCTTTAATATGAATTTAGTTGTTGTTATTGAGGTGGGACATGTTATAATTTTATAATTTAAAGAGAAGCATAAAGATTTATTGAATTGCAACACATGGGGTGAACATAAAACATTTTTTATGTATACTTAATTTGAATTGAAGCAACCCCTTTCTTTTTTTAGTAGGCACTGTTGTCATATGTCTATTAAGTACCTCATTTCACAAGGAAATTTGAAATTGAATGTAATGAAATCTAGAAGTAATTTAAATATTTTTACCGAAATTTTGTAATTTATACACACATTTACCAGCATTTCTACATTCTTTGATTATTATTTTTATATATAACTCGGAAAATATTAACATTGGAAAAAGGATGGTAATAAAATATTTAAAATGAACGTGACAACAGTGGATATAGGTGAACGTTCCAAATCCGAAAGAGATTTTAACATGGCCGCATGTTGAAACACGAATTTTCTTTATTGTTTGCCAATGTATTTGAAGATCTAGTAGTGGTGTTTGAAATCAGTTTTACATAAAATAAACAGTGCTTAATAAATAACGTATAATTTCGTTGATAGTTCCCTGATCATCTAAAACCTTTCTGAAAGTTTTATTATACGCAGTACCGGCCTAATTCCTGCTCTTTTTTGCAATTAACATTTTATACGTTATAAATACAAAATTGTTTCTGTTAAAATAAGTGAATTATGATGCGACATCCTGAACACCATCACGTACCTCCTAATAACATGCAAAGAAACAGGTATAAATCTACCCTTTTATTATTTTATTAAAGTTTTCATTACTTCTTATTGATTTATTTTTTTGTATATACTTTGTACCTATAAATAATAACAATATCTTTTTGACGTTGTTGCAAAATTATGTAAATGTTTGTTCATAACCATATTAGATTAATGACTCTTCAGTTCTCTTTTTTCTTTAATTGTAGAGTACAACAAATGCCCCCAAATCGTGGCACTCAGCCAATGTTAATGAGTATACAACCAACAGTTCCCGTGCCACACTCAGGTATTTTGTAAATCTAGACTGCTTGAAAGTAAGTATATGTTAATGGATTTTTTTTATTTACTTTAAGGAGTACTCGTTTCTATGCCTCAAGGCCCACCCCTTATTCCACCAACTTCAATGCCTCAGCAACCTCAACAGCCTAAAACTATCATGCAGCAACCAACTCAACAAGGTTTGTTTTAATGTTATAATAACATAATATAATTATAAAAATGAATTGTATATATTTAATTTTTTAAATTTGTTTCTTATTGCAGTATATCACTATGAATCTACACCAGTGGAAACAACAGAACATCAACATCAACCACCTCCACCATATCAGGCAGTATCTGAAAATGATCATTCTGCTCAGGTGCAACAAGCTCAAATGCAAAATTCACCAAACACTAGTACTTCTTCTATGCCCCCACAATCAACCTTGGCAAACACTAAAGAAAAGACTCCAATGTGTCTAATCAATGAATTAGCTAGATATAACAAAATTCAACATCAGTATCGTCTTACTGGAGAGCAGGTAAAATTTTATTATTTATTCTATTAATAAATAATTCTAATCCCTGTTTTTAATAGTGTGATAATTATGGTTTATTTCATTTATTTCAATTTATATACACCAGTTTTTACCTATATCTAATATAATGAAGTTGTTTCACAATCTGTTTAATTTTAGGGGCCGGCTCACAAAAAGTTGTTTACTGTTACTTTAAAATTGGGGAATGAAGAATATGAAGCTGAAGGACCAAGCATAAAAAAAGCCCAGCATGCTGCTGCCGCCTTGGCTCTTAAAAGAACAGATTTGAAGCATCCTCCCCCAAAAACTGCTCGAATCAATAGATCTGGCTTGAGGAGTACCGGTATGGTTACTCCAACTGTAGAATTAAATGCACTGGCTATGAAGAGAGGAGAACGGACTGTTTATGTATTAGATAGTGTTCCATCACATCAACCTCAGGTAAAATTACCATAATAATAAACAATACATAGAATATTATTTACGAACGTGTTTCATTTAGGGTTACATTTCACAAACTGGTTATTATCCTCGACATAATATGTACAACCCAGGCCAACCACGTTACCCAAATTTCGATATACGGCGGGGTCGAGGGTATCATACCCATTATGATCGATATTATGGACCTTACAGACCTGGTTACCAGCATCCCTCTGGGGAACCAGTAACAGTACGCCTTCGAGTTGGAGATAGAGAATATCCAGGTGTAGGATGCACTGTTCAGGCAGCTCGCCATGACGCAGCAGCCAAAGCTGTGGAAGATATTAAACAAATGGAAACTGAAGAACAACACCAGCAGCAGCAGCAACAACAACAACAACAACAACAACAACAGCAGCAGCAGCAATGTAATACAACACAAGAAAATGGTAAGGTTAATAGGTTATTAATAAAAATGTACATATTTGTTTCTTTATAAGGCGTTTTTAATTTAACAGGTTATTTGGCAACGACAAATGGAAGTATTAATCAAGATTTAAGTACAGAACTGAAATCTCCAATTTCGTTGGTACACGAAATTGCCCTTAAAAGATCTTTGAATGTGACTTTTGAGGTTCTGAGTGAGAAAGGCCCGCCTCATATGAAGATTTTTGTGACCCAATGCCGAGTTGGAGATTTAATAGCAAATGGGGAAGGAAATGGAAAGAAACTGTCGAAGAAGAGGGCCGCAGAAAAGATGCTAGAAGAACTAGCGAAATTGGGACCACTTATTAGTACCAATAATATGGCCCACCTAAAACGCAAAAGGGTAGTTGCTAAGAAGAAAACTAGAAATTTGATTAAAGTTAACGCTGATAAAAATTCAGAATATACTGAAGAGATTAATCCAATATCTCGCCTGATACAAATACAACAAGCAAATAAAGAAAAGGAACCTGTTTATACAGTAATATTTAAACAAATCATTAACATCAGTTTATTCCATTTGTTTCGTTTTTAAGGTAGTAGAAGAAAGGGGTGCTCCTAGGCGACGTGAATTTGTAATAGAGGCTTCTGTAAAAGGACACTCGTGCACTGGGATAGGTCCCAACAAAAAGGTAGCAAAACGTAAGGCTGCAGAAGCGTTGCTAAATTTATTGGGCTATTCGAGCAGTCCTGTACAGAATACACCATCAAAACCAGTAATCAAAGCTGAAAAAGAAACAGAGTTGGTAGACAAGCTTAGGAAAGTAACATTCATGGAAGAAAAGTCTGAAGTTTCTGTCGGAGGGAGCGGAGGGCGTCAGTTGGTTCCTGGACTTCTACTTGTCGGAGATCAGTCTGCCAGTTTCCAACAGGTAATTGTAATTTTATTAAACAATTTCAGCTTGATATATTATTTGTAAGTCTCAGTTTTATTATTATAAGGTTACTAATTAAATAAATTATTTTTTTTAAGAATAAATCAAAACAAAATTCAGATATGTTAAATTCTGGATCTGGCGTCCAAGTTGACGGAAAAAAAGGTGGCCAGTCTCAAGTTTCTAAAATGTCTTCACAAGCAACTCAAAGTGTTCGAGCTAAAGAACAACTTCTATATCTAGCTCAGTTGCTTGGTGTCCAGGTTCAGTTTTCTGATTTTCCAAAGGCTAACCATGAAATGTATCTAACATTGGTCTCTCTCAGTACACAGCCTCCTCAGGTACAACTTCCTTAAATCATTTTATTTTGAGCATGTTAAAAAGCTAAAGGGTATTTTTGCATGTTTTTTGTAACATTAGAATTTAATAATTGGTAATTTCTCGTTGCGTTAGACCTAATAATTTGCTTGTTGTATTAGCTTTTTTTTAGATACTTGCTTTTTTGTTGCAGTGTAGAAAATGTAACAAGTGGTGTTGTCAGAGTATGCGGTGATGGATTTTGTTGATTTATTTCTTTTGTAAACAAGTCAATAAAACTAAATTAATATAAATACATGGTAACTATTTTTATAACAATTTTTAAGAATCATAAAAAAATCGGATTATTTATTAATTTTGTGGTTATTTAACTGTAACCTTATTTTTTATGGGATTGATAATTTTACGTATTTTATTTGATACAGTTTTGTTGAGGATTGCTTATAAATTTATAAAAAAGTGTTGGAAGTATTTAAATGGTTTTTTTGCAGGTGTGTCATGGAGAGGGACCTACAACGGAAGCTTCTCATGAAAAGGCTGCTTTAGAGGCACTGAATGTTCTGTCTGAGCTGGGATTAGATAACGTAACACCTACTAAAGAAAATAATATTGAGGGGTATGTATAATTAATTTATTCGTTTGTTTATTGTAAAATGATCTTATTTTACTGGGTTCGTTGATTAAAACTACGAAAATTTATTACTTTTAAAGAGGGTATTAATTAAAATTTAACGCTTTTTGCAATTGCAACCGAACTTAATCCAGTTTTTAATTTAGAGTACAGAGCGCAAGCAAGCCTCAAGTAGCGCAGAAAACGCAGATGAATCAAAACGGCATTAAGAAATAGATTACAGTATATTTTTTTTGTCTGTACCAATGAAGATATTTTATTAATAACTTATTTATCAAGACCATTTTGGTTTTCTAGAATGTATATTTAATTGTTGTAAAATTTTAATTTTTGGTTTTCATTGGTACAGAAAGTTTTCAGTTCCATGCGGCCATGTGACATGGACGAAACATGTAGTTATTTACATTAAATTTATGTTTTATGTGATTTCATACCATATAAACATTATATGAAATGATTTCATGTTACTGTAACTTGTTGTTATGTAGCTTATACACTTGGCTATTACAGTGCTTCCCATTGGCTTTTTGAGGGCAGAAAGCTCAATAGGGAAACAGTAGTTCAGAATTGATATTTGGGAACTTTACACTCTTAAGATTGTTAAAATTTTCATTAATGTAGAAGTATTTTAATACATTAACATACAAATGTAATCCTAGATGTTTTTAAGCTATGCCATTGTCTGTTTAGAGTGAATAGGGCGCAGTTCGTTGTAGTCCGTAGTTAAATAAATGAGGGGCTTAGGCATGATTTAGCGTTTGCCCGTCTTTTTGGCATATTTTGCTTGTGTTGACCTGAAATATTTATATATAAATCATTTTATGTAAATGAATTGTAATCGAGTTCTGCCTTACTTCAACCCATAACTGCGCCTTATTATTACAGTATTGATGTTCTCTAGTGCTATGCAATTCTGATCTGCTGATAAGTTAAAGTTTATTTGTAGATTGATTTCAGTATTCAAGGGGCTTATAAATGTGCTTTTAAATCAAGTATATAACCAACAACAAACCTAACCATTACAGTTACTTTGTAATTATTTATTTATTCAGGTTTATTAAAAAAAGATTATGACTAGCTGTAGCTTTAAGTTTTTAACATGTAACGTAAGTGAATTTATATTAATGCATGCTCCATCAGAAATTGAAATCAATAAACATTTTATTTAAATTCGCCCTTATTTTGATCCTAGCTCTCCCTCCTAAGTTTACATAATAACTTGAAAATAAATTTAATCAACATATTACAAGAGGCAAGTGTATTTTTTAATGCTTACAAAAGTATTAAATGAAATGAAAAGTAGAAGTGAATTTGCTTCTTTTTTATGCTGACTTATTGTAAATAAGGCATTCTCTCAAAGTCATAATAAACTTTTTGGGCTTAATTTATAATTCAAAAACTAATTTTCATTTAAAATTGGGAATGAGTTACGCGTAGTGCATTTACGTGTAAATACTAAACGGAAAGCTGTGTAGGGGTTATGTAGACACTACATTATGTAGATCTATGGGTATTAGACGTATGTACGTAATTTTGACATTTTTATTTTTTATTTTTTTTAACTCTCAAACGTCAGGTCATGGCAGTTCACAGTTAAGTTAATGAAGTTAATTGTTAAAAGTCATTAGAATTGTATGTTATGCGTTTCAGTTCCATATTTAAAAATACATATATAGTTTTCAGTGTTAGATAAATTAATTTCTCTCTTTTTAAATGCAAAGGGAATCTACCAAAAAATGCTCTCTAGCATAATCACAAAACAGAACTTTGTAGCTACAAAATATCATGGTACATTGCTTTTATGTTTTGATAAATTAATTAAAGCTTTAAAGCTGTCTAAGATAACATATAAACGAAATCTATAGTTAGAAATAGCTAAGGTGCACTTTAAACTGCCCATTTACAAATTTTATATTTAATTTCATTTATCCCTTATTAAACTACAAAACAGTACAAAGCTAAGAAAATGTATTTCTAACAGTAAAGTCGTCCATCGGCATCATTTAAAAAAGTTAAAGTTAAAAATTATTGGGGTACTATTTCAATCCCTATTTTAAAAACGTAATCATTATTTCTTTATGAATTAATACCTGTCGTTTTTAAACGAGTGAACAGTATCGAAAGTTTTTACTGTTGTGTAGGGACATCAATTAACATAACAACCTCAGATTTAAAAACGAAACTTTATTTAACTTAAATATCTTTGAGGAATGCAACAAAATTTATTTTATTAATTATAATAAGACCGTTGTAAAATTGAGTTATCGTAATCACACTTTATTATGTAAGAAACAATCTAAATATTGTAATTTTTTGGGTACTTTATTGTTTTAAAAGATACAAATGCTTTTTTCTGTTTTTTCCCATTTTCTTTTCAATTTTAAATATTTCGCGCGCACCAGGTGCCACAGCCTCTTCCGTTAACTTCAATGACGTTTGGATAATCTCGTTCCCAGTTGTACTTTTATTCGATTATTTGAAGACAAATGTATTTTTTTTATTTCATTATCGTGATAATTATTTACAGTGAATGCATTCATATTATTAAAATGTTTTTTTAAACCGACATTTGCTGCGATAACCAACGACAATTTAGCAAAAGAAAGTGATGGTGGTATATTTATTATAATGTCGTCAATGAAGTAGTTCCTTTTTCTTCGTTTTCGCGATAATTTATCGAACATAGTGCGCTGTGTGGCAAATGGTAAACTTTACTAACATTATTATAATAAATTTTAGTAAAACAAACATCAAGGCATATACAAAATTTATATCACAATAGATTCCGGAAGTTTGGTTTTATACGTGGTACGTATTTTTTATTCGGACGTTGCATTATTTATACTATTTATTTATTTATTTATTTATTTATTTATTTATTAATGATCTACGGGCATAAGCCCAATACAAAACATATATAATAATAATAAAATAATTGATTGTCGCTCGATACAACAGCCTAAACAGAATGTAACATTTTCAATCCTTATTAAAAAATAAAACGTAATTGTCGATTTAAATCTAATAAAATAGAGAAAATAAAATTAACATTTTAGGTGTATATAACTTTTAAATAATTCTAATCAGTAAAAATAAAAAATAAACATTTTGTTAAATTTGAATGGAAAAGTAATCATAGTATTTTTAAGAAGTAATTTCTTGCAACAGTCTTAAATTGATAAAATGAACAGTTGTACCAATTTATATCCTCGGATATTCCCCCCTCCTTACCTAACGACATTAGTCTGTGCATCACCGAGCTGTGCACCAATGTGCTATCGAAATCAAATGCTCGCATTCGCGGTCTAAGAGATCGTGTTAGTGTATAGGGCACAATTTTACTTGTCAACTCCGGACAGTCGATTGCACCCTTCAACAAACGAAAGAGGAAGAGTGCATCATTATAGTCTCTCACGGAACTAAGAGAGTACGTATTGGATTTAGTAGCCACTGTGAAATAGTCATGAGAGATAGTACTCATCGGGCATTTTAATTTGTAAGATAAGAACCGCAAAAAGCGCCGTCTTACTCCCTCAATTCTGTCAGAGACTCCCTTGCGTGAAGGAAACCATACTACAGACGCATACATTAAAACTGACACAACAAAGGACTCGTAGAGTTTTGTGATCGTCAATGGATTTTTGAATTCCATGGTGTTCATCATAATAAAGTATAGGCTCTTAGAGGCTTTGCTAATAATATAGTTTATGTGCTCATCAAATGATAATTCCTGATCAAAAATTACTCCCAAGTCCCTTATTATGCGTACTCTCTCTAACTTCTGACCATTAATTTTATAATCATAACTCACTGGTGCTTTACCAGGCTTAAAAGTTATACACACACATTTATCGGCATTCAGTGAGAATGAGCTTTCCTTTAGCCACTTCGAGACTGCATCAACGTCCTCCTGGAGCAGCTCAGCATCTTTTATACATTTAATAGATTTGAAAAGTTTAATATCATCTGCGTACTCCAGGATCTGCGAATGCTTTACAACTTCCGAAACTCCATTCATAGCCAATACAAAAAGTAACGGGCCGCAGTGCGAACCCTGCGGAACGCCTGAATGAACAGTTATCGTTTTAGACTCAACACCGCCAATCACCACTACTGCCGTCCTCCCCTTCAGGTACGATTCAAACCACTCAACTAACGAATCAGAAACACCATACCTGATAAGGGAGTACAGCAGAAAATGATGATTGACTGTGTCAAAAGCACTCCCCAGGTCCATGTATACAATGTCCGTCTGACATCCACTCGCCGCAGCCTCATCGATGAAGTTTCGGACACAGCACAGATTCGAGACCGTTGACCTACCAGTCACGAATCCATGTTGCTTTTCAGAGACAATACATTTAATGAGCTTGGAAAGAGAATCTGACACTAAATTATCGAAAACCTTGGCAATTGTACTCATTTGAGAGATTGGTCTATAGTTTTTAGCATTATTTTTATTACCTTTTTTGAACCTAGGACGAATGTAGGAGATTTTCCATCTCTCCGGGAATTTTTTATCATTCAATGACTGTTTAAATAGAAGTGAAAGTAGATAGTAAATAGAAGTAGAACATCTTTTAATTAATATTTCCGGTATACCATCACTTCCAGGAGAGAGGGACTCCGTGAGGTTATTTAATTTTTTCAAAACACTACTAGGCTCAACATCAATATGAGAGAGAGTTTCAGTCGGCTTTATAGCGTCAGTTGCCGCCTTATTCCAGGTGAGGTCCCGAAACTTTGTTTTAAAGTAATCAGCAAAAAGGTCAGCTTTATCCTTGTGATTTTCAGCACAGAGGTTATCTAAAAACAATGTATCAGGAAAAGTGGAAATATTATTTTTTTTATCACGATTAACAAAGTTCCAGAATCTCCTGGAATCTTTATGAACATCACTCTCGACAGCTTTCACATATTTAGTACGCAGAACTCTTGACAAATATTTACAGTGAATACGTAGCCTCTTAAAATCCGAATAAAGTTGGGGTGACTTAAACCTTTTATGTAGTTTGTGTAACCTCTTTTTTTCATTTATTGCACATCTTAATTCCATTGAAAACCACGGAGGGAAGGCACGGTGACCCACACAGCGAGACGGTATATAAGACAACATAACATGAGAAAGTTTGTCGTAAAAGATGTTGAGATTAGTATCAATAGTATTATTTTTATCAAGTACGACGTTCCAATCAATTCCATTAAGCTCACTGCATAAATCATCATACCTTCCATTCCTAAAATTAAATCCACTAATATTGTCACTCACTTCATTGTTTTCCATATTCACTGACATTACAATTTCTAGCGGTGGATGAAAACAGTCGACCCTTGTTAATAAGTTGACACTCTCCTCACAGAGCACGCTGATATCCGAAAAACAAAGATCAAGGCAGTTGCTTGTTGAATTGACCACTTTGCAGTATTGAGTCAAACTTAATGAGTCGGAATAGTCAATGATAGACTCGGCAGCCCGCTTGACATTAGAGTAATTACTATGTCCGACAATCGTACCATCTTCGCCATGTTTCTCCCATCTATAGTCTGGCAGGTTGAAATCGCCAACAATTAAAATCGAAAAGTTTTTATTCTTCATTTTAAAGCTAGTAATACTATCAAAAAAACCATTAATGCTATTATTATATTTTTGTTTATCTGCAACAGTGCAGTAAGGAGGCAAGTATACTAAGAATATTGCAGTGTGTAGACAAGGCAAGATAACCGACATAGATTCCAATATTCCATCCGTTTCAGGGCCGGCAAACGATTTTATGTCATTTTTCAGATAAATGAGAAGTCCACCTCCACATTTTTTGCCAGTAAGAGTTTGCGATCTATCTTTTCTATAAACTTTGAAACCTTGAACTGATAGTAGATTATCTGCAACTTGATCACTTAACCATGTCTCAGCCAGAGCCACACAATGCACACTTTGATATAGTAACAGGTTATTTTTGAACTCACTTAATTTTCCCCTTATGCTACGCACATTTTGATAGTAGAGAAATAACTGATTACTATTATACTGATTTAGTTTTTTGACTGTGATGCTGCAGTATTAGCAATAGTCGGCTTACCTCTAATATATTTTACTTTTAAATTAGTTTCACCATTTGCTTTCCTCTTATCTAATTCAGCAAGTGTATCATGAAGCATTTGACGTTGCAAAAGAGTCTTGTCATTGGTACACTTGATGTCACCCTTTAGTTGCGAATTGCCCTTTGTCAGCAGCCATATAGCCTCTTCCTTGCTAGGCAATATTACTTTCAGTGGTCTTATTTTGTTTGCCACAGGCTTTCCAAGCCTATGTGCTTTCATTACAGATATATCAAAAGGAGCATCTTGTAGCAAAGAAAACAATCCAGCTATATCTTCATTTATAGTTTTACTTTCTTTTAGTCTATATATGATGACATTATTTGATCGTGACTCTCTTTCTTTGATCTCAGTTAATACTGACTCGATGGAGTCACCAGCAGAAGAGGTGTGGTCCTCGATTGCATCGACTTTCCCAGCAACATCAGCAATATTGTTTTCAAAACCATCCATTCTAGTAGATAGTTCATTAAGTCTTCTTTCTGTAGAATCCTGATGCAGTGAAAACTTTTCACATTTCTTAACTACCTCATCCACCTTCTTAGTAATTGTAGTCAGCTTGTTATCATTAACCAACAAGCATTGTTTAAGATCATTTATAGATTTTTCACTAGCATCTATTTTGCTACTTAATGAGTTCATGGTTTCAGTAACAGAGTTATCAAGATTATTTATAGATTTATGTATAGATCTATTATTGGTTTCAACTAAATTTTTAACCTTTATCCATAATGAAGCAAGAGTTAATTCAGCCTGAACATCATCATCCTCGTCCAACTGTCCGTTGCCTTTGGTAGTCTGAGAGACACCCTGACCTTGCTTAGCGTGAAAAGCAGCCTGTGATTGTTTAGATTGCAGTAAACAGCATTTTGGGGTAGCTCCATTCTTAATTACTTTAATAGCCTTATCAAAGCAGCTAGCATGCAGATAAGCACCACATCCAGTGCATTGCTTAGCTAAATCCAATACAAGGTTACTTCTGTCGTCCAGACAGTAAGCACATTTCTTACCACTCATGCTTAAAGCCATAAAGCAGCATTGAAAGCAGCAGGAAACTTAACCTACAACTTGACTGACCTACACGGCAGCTTATCTATTGAAACCAAGGCGGCGACAGACAGCAAATTGTTAATAAAATATATAATAAAATAATCAAAGAATTGTATCCAATATAAATAACTCAATACTAATTATTATTACTATAACAATAATTGAACTTTTGCGGAGTAAACAAAACATTGACTTCGCGTATCGAGCGCCATCTAACTATTCTACTATTCTACTATTCTACTATTAATTATTAATCCATTTATTATGAATATTACGGAGTTCAGTCGGTCATTTTGGACAATTTAAGAAAACCATGAAAACTCGTTTATTATCGATTTTATGAAAAGTATTATCCTTCGATTCAACATAAACAAATCGATTATAACATCAATTACCGTTTTTGTTCATTAGGGTTATTTTTCTAAAAAATTATTTCTGGTGTGTTGGTCAACAAAACTTAATAAATAGTTTTTTTCATGTAATTAATTTTTTGTTTACAGATACGCTTCCGACTCCATTTATTTTCTTGCCTTTGCCAAATGAGATTTCCTTCAACTGTTCCAGCTACGTAGACAGAATATTTCTTTCATGATTCTTAAAAGGTCTATAACTTATTAAAAGGTAAGATAACTTTAAAAATATTTGAAAATACATGATTAGGTGTGTGATGTTATTTAAATAATTAATTAATTGTATTAAGGTAATTAAAGGATTTCTATGTGGAGATTAAACATTATGAAGAGATTTCTATAAATGTATTGTACATTTTGATGTGTCGCTGTGTGGAGTTACAATTCTACAGGTCAGATTTTAAAACTGTAAAAATTAATTATATAAAAAAGAAATACATTTATTGCCATGTTGTATTAATTATTAAAAGCTTATATCTAGAAGTTTTGAATGTGTTTGATAACAAAATTATTAATCAATTATTGAATAAATGTATAAATCAATTTTTAAAAATTTAACAAAATGAACCTCTTTAATTTTCTTGCATTTTTATTCATTACTTCTTTTTAATTGAGTCCCGCAAATTAGGGATGTGATATCACTTATAATTGGATACATTCTCATATTGTCGTATTTTACAGGAACTGTAGATTCTGAGTGTCATGTTTATTGTGGAGTCCTATTTCACTCCAAGGTATATAGAGAGGTAAGTTTGGAAGTTTCAGTTTTTTACCAGAGATATCAATAATTAATTATAGTACTTCAATATTTAAAAAAATTGATTGAGTAGGCCTCTACTTTATGAAAGCTGATCATCTTGAGTTTTGGAATAAAACACTTTAAGGAACTTTATCTCTTAACAAATTTGTTTCGGCCTACAAGGTCATTTTCAGGAGAAGGAATCGTAACTAAGTTTTACAATTTTTTCTTAAATACTAATAATAAACAAATTGCTTTTGGTACAATTTTTGTGAAACTGCATGATAAATTTAAAAAACAAATAAAACACAACGGAAACGTTTCACTTTTCTTTAAATCCGTTGTGTTTTATTTGTTTTTTAAATTTAAACTAAGGCCTAATGCTAAGGTGGGGGAAGTAAATGTTTGATACACATGTTAACAAGTGGGGAATCAAATACATTTTCAATTTCATTTAAAACATTTTCTAGTAGTGTTCATTTTTAGCCTTTCGTCTTTACATGTAGTATTTTTACATATTCGTTATTAAAAATGTGATCTTGTTCTATTACATTGTTCATGAATGTGGCATTTTTTATAGTTTTTGCAATGTTCAAAAATGCGATCTTAAAGGGATTTGCCAGTCTGGCCTATATAAATTGAATTACATGAATTACAAAATCATTTATACACCCCACATTTTAGAAGTAAATCGGTTTGATCTTTTCTATTGTTCACATATTTAAATAAATTATTTATTGTTCTAAAGGCTACTTTATTATTTTCATTTCTAATTTAATTGGCAATTTTTGTAGAAGAGGGACCTAAATAAGTTAATGTATTAAATATACATTGTTTGGATAATACATTTGGGTAAATAGAATTAAGGCAAAGTTTTTGTTGTTTTCTGCATATTCAGTTACGTATAAGGTTCTCATTTTTTTAAATTTTAAATGAAATTGAAATGTATTTGATTCCCCTATTGTTAACATGTGTACGTACCAAACATTTACTTCCCCTACCTTAGCATTAGACCTTAGTATTTAAGACACAATTGTAAAACTTAGTTATGATTCCTTTTTCTGAAGATGACCTTGTACGTCTAAACAAATTTGTTGAAATAAAATAAAAAGTGAAAGTTCGTTAAAATGTTTTATTCTAAAAATCAAGATGGTACTTCAAATTACGCATTTGTAAATTATTTTTAATAGTAAAGTCAAAAGTGTCTGGCTGTCGTTCATAGCGCCACCACATTCCATAGATTGCTGTTACTGTATGTTATACATTTCTCTATGGTTGATGTCATTTTGAATATGATTTTGAAGATGTAAACAGCTGACTAACGCTTTGTTTTCATTTTAAGTTTTTTTTTTAATCTTATTTGTTTCAGTTGGTTTTTTTAGTTTTATTTGGTGTTATATTTATTTAAAAGTGTAATTAATTCATTTCTTTTGTCCGTTTCTGCAGATTGACGAATGAAGAAGATTTCAACGAATCATGTTGCAAACGAATTGGTTATGTACAATGGTAATGGAATTGTTTCTTCTGTGTTTGTGGTGCCGTTGACTTCTTCATCTTGCAAAATTTATCAGTTAACATTCGTATGAGAAATCTGAGTATCAGGAAATATACTGAGAATCTACTGCGATGAGAATTCGTTTGCGGATGATATTGCGTTCTTGGGTTTGGTTTACCATGGAACATTATATTCTACACATAACTAAGGTGAGAATGAATTGAAGTTAATTAAAAATTACTCGTTATTAATCGGTTACCACCGTATCTGTTTCAGGTCATCGAGGGAGAAGACAAAGAAGATCCATCCTGTAGTTATTTATTTGAATTACTTTTTTATTTTGCATGCTTTTATTATTTTGCTTATTCTCTTGCTAACCTCTTTGCTTTGCTTACTGCAATTCTTACTATCACGCTTCGCATTTACCCTACATGATCTGCAGGATTCAACGTTTCGTTATCTTGCTTGTTCCTTCTCATCCATGGTTCGTAACGGAGGCCGCCCCGAGTGACTTAGCTTTTTAATTGTTCTTTGAAGTGTCATACACTTCACGCGGTCTTATTTCTAACGTCACTTCCTTTCAGACTGTTTGGTGTGGGTTATCTGGAATAGAAGTAATAGGCGACTGCCCAGCTCTTACAGACGAAATCTGTCCAATCTTTTCTACCAAATTCTATTAGTTTTTGTCGTCAGTCCTTATCTGTAGTTTAGTTATTGAATTCACTGCACTATTTGCTTACAGGTAAGGAAAATCGATCGAAGACTGAAGGCACCATATTTTATTCTTTTTCATTTGTTTTCTTGTATTTTTCTCTTACAGGTATTTATAAATTATTATGTTAATATTTAAAAGATATATTTTTAACAACGAAGTCCCTCTGATACTCGAAACTTTTCTAAATTGTTTTTTTGGTAGAATTGTTAAAACTACATTAAATTTTAGTCATTATAAATATATTGGCGGATAAGGGTTGGCTATAAGGGGAGATTGTGGAGGCCACGGAGTATTAGAGGGACTTTTTAGTCCCAATATAACGTTTAAATGTTAATGTGTATAAGTCTATACATTTTTCGTGTTGTAGAAAATACCAGAAAAGAGCGGAAGTTATTGGTAGTCGTACTGAATAATTTTTTTCGTATTGTACATGTAGGAGTATTAATTTAACTCATTTTAATATATCTACAAATACAATAATATGAGAAAATCAATTAAGTGCCACAAACAACAACTTGTTCTCTTTTTTTTTGTAAGTGTATTACAACGTCATTTAAAGTTTTTTAAAATTTATAAGTAAATAATGCAATGTACA
This sequence comes from Agrilus mali, assembly GCA_029378335.1. Taxonomy (NCBI): domain Eukaryota; kingdom Metazoa; phylum Arthropoda; class Insecta; order Coleoptera; family Buprestidae; genus Agrilus; species Agrilus mali. The sequence goes on from CM055664.1 coordinate 7,688,254, forward strand.
CTTTCGATTGTAATAAAATAATTTTAAAACGTATTGTATTTATAATTGGTTGATTGTTGTTCTATAGATCTTGGTTGCTAAAAAATGTAAAATTTTCCTGAAATATCAATAAACTTGGAAAGGTAAAAAATTGTTTTCATTTATTTTTAATATAAACAAAATAACGTTAAAGCGATACGGTGATGTGTTATTTAATACATGTGAATATTTTTTGGCGGTAAGTCTATAAAAAAGATCTGGTGCAGCTGATGCTCTCCTAATACAAAAATAGAAAATTGCTTAAAAATAAAAATTTTGGTTGTCGGAAAATTAAATTTTTAAAGAAATTTCAACATTTGTATCAGGAGAGCTTAAGCTCATTCATTCTCACCTTAGTTATGTGTAGAATTTAATGTTCCATGGTAAACCAAACCCAAGAACGCAATACCATCCGCAAACGAATTCTTATCGCAGTAAATTCCCAGTAAATTTCCTGATGCTCACATTTCTCATACGAATGTTAACTGATAAATTCTGCAAGATGAAGAAGTCAACGGCACCACAAACACGAAGAAACAATTCCATTACCATCGTATATAACCAATTGGTTTGCAACATGATTCGTTAAAATTTTCTTCATTCGTCAATCTGCAGAAACGAACAAAAGAAATGAATTAATTACACTTTTAAATAAATATAACACCAAATAAAACTAAAAAAACGAACCGAAACACAAATAAAATAATAGAACTTAAAATGAAAACAAACCGTCAATCAGCTGTTTACATCTTCAAAATGACATCAACCATAGCACAATGTATAACGTGGTATAACATACAGTAACAGCAATCTATGGAATGTGGTGGCGCTATGAACGACAGCCGGACACTCTTGACTTGACTATTGAAAATAATTTAAAAGTACCATAATTAATTATGGTTGTTACTTACATATTAAACTACATGAATCCTTGTTTGATGTTCTCATTGGATAACTCTGCTTCTATTTCTGGCAAAAAAACGAAACTTCCAAACTGCCCTCTCTGTATACCTTGGAGTGAAATGGGACTAACACAATAAACATGACACTCAGAATCTACAGTTCCTGTAAAATACGACAAAATGAGAATGTATCCAATTATAAGTGATTTCACATCCCTAATTTGGGTGACTCAATTAAAAAGAAGTAATGAATAGTAATGCATGAAAATTAAAAAGAGGTTCATTTTGTTAAATTTTTAAAAATTGATTTCTAAATTTATTCAATTAATGATTAATAATTTTGTTATCAAACATATCCTAAACTTCTAGATATAATCTTTTAATAATTAATATAAATTTACATGCCAATAAATGTATTTCTTTTTTATCTAATTAACAGAGAGTTTTAAAATCTTACCTGTAGAATTCGAGGACTCCAAACAGTGACACATCAAAACGAACAATACATTTACAGAAACCTCTTCATAGTATTAAATCTCCACATAGAAATTTTTCATGTATAATACCCCATTGTTAAGTCTCTGGAAAAAAATAAGAAATCCTTTAGTTACCGTAATATAACCAATTAATAATTTAAATAACATCACACACCTTATCATGTATTTTCAAATATTTTTAAAGTTATCTTACCTTATAATAAGTTATAGACCTTTTAAGCATCAAGAGAGAAATATTCTGTCTACGTAGCTGGAACTGTTGAAGGAAATCTCATGTGGCAAAGACAAGAAAATAAATGGAATCGGAAGCGTATCTGTAAACAAAAAATAAATAATATTAAAAAACTATTAAATTTTATTGACCAACACACCAGAAATAATTTTTTAGAAAAATAACGCTAATGAACAAAAAAGGTAATTGATTTGTTATGATCGATTTGTTTATGTTGAATTGAAGGATAATACTTTTCATAAAATCGATAAATATAAACGAAAATATAAAACCAAATTTCCGGAATCTATTGTGATATAAATTTTGTATATGCCTTGATTTTTTACTAAAATTTATTATAATAATGTTAGTAAAGTTTACCATCTGCCACACAGCGCACTATATGTTCGATAAATGATCGCGAAAACCGCGAAAACGAAGAAGAAGGAGAAGAAAACTGACGATATTATAATAAATATACCATCCATCACTTTCTTTTGCTAATGTATCGTTGGTTGTCGCAGCAAATGTCAGTTTAAAAAAACATTTTAATAATATGAATGCATTCACTGTAAATAATTTTCACGATAATTAAATAAAAAAATACATTTGTGTTTTAATTATTGAATAAAAATACAACTGGGAACGAGATTATCCAAACGTCATTGTAGTTAACGAAAGAGGCTGTGGCACCTGGTGCGCGTGAAATATATGAAATAAACAATTATTACTCTAATATTAAGTAGGTGAATGTGTATATGTATAGACAAATTGCCATCACAAACCGTGCTAATAAAAAAAAAATTAACACTCATTTAAATAAGATAATATTGTATATTTCCATTTATTGCGTGTATGCAACCCAGTATACAGTCGGTATATACATATTGCATATATTAGTGATTCTAAAACTTTTACATAGTGTAGTTTTTTTTTGTATACGCTTTCTTCGTGGGCGGTTGAAATAAAGAAATGCAAAATCTCAAACATGTGAATCTGTTCACATATTTCAATTTGTTAAATAATTATTTTAAAAATTCTTAAATGCAAATGTAACAATTTTTGGGGGAGGTTTAAAGAATATTAATTGATGGATAATTGACTTTAATTAAATCAGACCCACTATACATAACCTCAAGTTAATGAGGAAAAATTGTTGCTGTTGTCATGCCCTCCGCCGGGAATCGAACTCGGGCTGTCGGCTTTACACGCCAATGCTCTTACCACTAAGCTACAAAGGATGACAAGCATGTATTATTGTTTAAATAATGATATTGTAAATTTTTAATTTAATGGAAGACGTTTTTAGATAGATATTTTGCTTAAGAGCAGAACATTTATTAGTAAAAAAAGAACAGTGTAAATTAAAACAGAAAGCTATAAACAATTGATTAGAGTTTTTTGTACACAAATGATTTTGATTACATTTTTGTTGAACGTAAATTGTACGTTTACTAAAAAAGTTTTAGAAATTATTTAAACGAACAAATTCTAATCAATAAATGGAGGAATGCGTACAAATAAACGTAACACACTAATTATTTTAATAGAGACATTTAAAATCGTACATGGCTGCCATTAACTTTTTGACTAATAAAGCGGAGATAAACATTGAAACTAATTTTATTAATTCTAAATTCGTACTTATAAAATATTTTCAAACCTTCAGTGTAGGTGCCTTGACCGATAAAATCCATATCCGCATTTTTACGATTTAAGTAAGAGCTATTTGCTGAGAAGTTCAAACTGTTTATATGCTTACCATCTGCCAAAAATATTGTTCGGTTTGAAAATGAATACTTTATTTTACCTGATTATTCCTCATCCAAAGATGTTACTTACATATGTATATGGTAAAGTGATACTGTATCAAAATTTTAGATATAAATTATAAGCTATAAAGGAGCTTCTAACTTTGTTGAACGATTATTCAAAATGTACTACTCTGAGAGTAAATAAAATAATCATCACAGTCTTGAACTTGACCTTTTAATTACTTTAAAATACATACCTACATGTACATATTCTAATTATATGTAGGTACTACCAGCGCTAGGAATTTTAAAACAGCAGTTTCTATCTGTCGTCCTTGTTTTTTATTCTAGTCATACACATCATCATCTCTTTTTATTGAGTCATTTAAATCTACTAATAAACATACTCAATAATAAAAAATTGTTCCTAACAAATTTTACAGATTTTTTTAAATTGAAGAGAAGAAAATTTCGTAACAATTTCTAGATAGGTATTCGTTTATGTGTAATTATTGAGTAATAATAATAGATTAAACTAAAATTTTCTTTGTATCGTTTGTACAGGTAGTAGGTATGTATTAAGTACTTTTCACGTATAAATGAATTCTTAAAATTAAGCAGCTGGTTATAGATATAAGTAATACAAAGCAACAAGAAAATTTCATGGGTAATTTGAGGGTAGGGCGAATCTAATTTCGAATATAAACGAAAGAGCAGCAAACGATAATTAGCAGAGATGCAATTGATGGACACAATCAGAGGGGTATTGCCTTTTTTTTGTTGTAGTTCAAAGAAAAAGTACCTGTAGATTACCATTCTAAATAGAGATTTATGATATTTACCTTCCAATTTTATTACTTTATTACAACCATTTCTAGCATAGAGAGGTACCTAGATTTCTTTATGTTAGCCTTTTTGCTTTTATTTTCCTATAATTGTCCAATAAATTCTACCCTGTCATTTAACACATACCTGTCCTCACCTGTTATTATGGTACGATTATTGTGACAAGAGTAAACCAAAAATGCCGACGAAGACATGAAATATGCATTAGACTTTTTGAAGGTCGTTTTAAAATTTTTTAATTATAATTAAGATAAGTAATTGCATACTTAAGAAAATCTCCAAATCATTGTATAATTTTTAGTTGCCCTCATTAATAAATAATAATCTGGGTCTAGGTGCTCAGAATTTTACCTGGTATTGATATCTAATAACTAACCACAGATTGAAAATTTCTTCCTATGAAGACGTTTAGATAATAACTGTTGTATTTAAAAAAATATTATTATAAGAACATTACCGTTAATGTTAACGTAAATTCCAAAAAAATTACAGACATAAGTAGTAAATATCCAATTATTCACGTAGGCAAGTATATAATGTTTAAGTACATAGGGACTATACAATAAATATGTATATATTACAAATATACGTGCACATTTGTGCAATGCTTGAAAGTGATGAAATTTGCAGTGACTAACTTCATCAACTAGATATATGTAGGTACTTACATACAACAAGGTACACACACATTTTAAATACGTATATATATATATATATTAAGTCCGTTAGTTTTGAGAAAGAAGAATCTTTGATAACTGTACAAAAGCATAACAGTTACTCACTTTTTACGTTTAGCAATGCTATTACTTTCTTGTCGCAAATGCAGAGGTAGGTCACATCCTGAATTTCAAATTTTTTTATTTCGTTTTTATCCCTATACTTTCACACTTAATATTATTTATTAATAGGTACTTACATCATTTTTTTGTAATTCATACAAAACTTTGCTCTCTCCTCCCTCCAAATGTATAAATGTTCAAAAAAGGGCTTCGTTTTTTCGAAGTGGTTGAAGCCACTCAGTTTACTTTCGAAGTATATAAATAGTAAATTTTTGGATTTTGAGGCTTCAGGAATATATATTTATATTTTCCAAATAAATTGTTATCTTAATCTACACCTATTCTTGTTTAAAAATTTTTTTGTCTAAGGGTAAATGCTCTATGTAATATTAACTAACCACTTTTGTAGGTCTTTACAATAATGTACGTATACAAGGAAGAAAAAATGACAAAAAAACAGCCATAAACAGGTAAGTATGATAAATAGATGCCTCCTATTATATGTGTTATTACAGTAGGTATTGTAATTATAATTTATAAACATACATATTGGAGGATTAAAAACATAAAACAATGAAATCTCATGCTATTTCATTATATAATTAGTGTATGTTTAATATTTATGTACAATTATGTTATACACACATATGGAATAAAACAGGCAAAAATGTAGAAAGAACTAGAAGGTGAAATTTATTGTCGAGAAATATATGAGTAAATAGGATACTGTGGAGGCATGGAGAACAAAAGCAACAAGGAAAACTCCAGTGTTTTGTAATTGTAACAAAAAATGTTTAATTATATATTACAAAAATATCTTCAAGTTTGCAATATAACTTTAGCAGTTTAGTTCTACATACAGCCTGCACAATTCATGAATCAGAGTGAAATTAAAACTCCACGTAGAATGCAAATGAGCGGCAAATATATATAAATAAACCGGAATACCAAACGAAATTAAAAAAAAAAAAAAAGATTGAAAATAAACACTTCCGCAATAATTTCACAATTTCTTGCAACTTGTGACGAATTCTAGGATCAACTCGAACCGTTAAAAGTAGGCTACAATATCAACATGTTTGGGAACTCTTATAGCCCAAATTCATACGATTACAATATAAACACGTGGACGGAATATAGATTAAGATTATGTAGGATTTAGCAACTAAACTTGCATAGATACATAGGTAAATTTTTCATTAACCAAGAACGCTTATGTGGTGCAGTTCCTTTTTTGCCTAAAAAATTTAAAAAAAACGGATAAGTCTTAGTAGGAATCCTGCCCTGAGGGTTCATAAGTAATTAAATATCTACTTTATAATTATAGAAGAGCTGTTGTCGCAAATCATTCGGATAATCGAAAATCTGGATAATTGAATGTATAAAGGAACACGAAGTACATAAAATAAATAAAACTTAACGAAATAGACTTGTGGCTTGGCTATTGGTGGAACATGTTTAATATTAAGAAAAGCAAAACACTTGGTATTTTTGTTCCCCAATTTTTTATTAAACACTGACAATATTGTTTCGGCAGTTATTCACTCTGAGAATGGCATAACCGCCGAAACAATATTGTCAGTGTTTAATAAAAAATTGTGGAACAAAAATACCAAGTGTTTTGCTTTTCTTAATAAATAAAACTTACTAAAATCAACAAATGTCAATTATGCTTTTTAAGAAATTAGAAATAAATTTTGCAATAGCTGAGGTTCGGATAATCGAGCCTTTACTGTACTTTCTGTACTAAATTCGTCATATGTAACAGTTTCACACACGATTTTTTTGGTTTCTTCTTCCTTCATGACAAATTTTGAGAAATGTGAATAATCCTCTACCTTTCGATTTGCATAATATTACTCAATAGTTTTCATTTTCCATTTATGTACCTACTATGGAATTGCACGTACATTGATGCCTATGTACACATGCCCTCGGTCAATAAATAATGTGGGATAGCGAGTGAAACCATTTTCTTTCTATTTTTAACCAGACGTAATATTTGAGTTAATTGATTGAATTGTAAATAACCGAGACAAAAATAAATCATACCTACTGCAGATTGCAGAAATTAGTATGTCCTACTTGTACCTGATGTAAAGACAAATTTTATTATGAAATAACGAAAGTGATACATACACGGTAAGTACTTTTTGTGTCGTTGAATTGATCGAAAGGAAAGTTGAGCTACTTTACTTTTTCCCAATTAACAGGAATAAAAACCATGTCACACATTTATTGTGAATTTCTAATGCAGATTATTCACTGGCGATGGCGATCGGTAGCCACGTATCTCTATATCTCTACTACTACCTAAGTATATTATATATATCATCGTCACATGAACCAGACACATTCAAGTACCACATGATCACTTGCTTTTTATTTCATTAATTAATCGTAATACCGCAAATATTTTATTTAGTTAATGAAACACGAACAATTGTTTTTGTATCCCTAAAGGTATTTACCTACAACCCATAAGCGTAGATTTGAAATTGAAATGTAATTATTAAGTTATAATTATTTTTTGTAGTTACCTACTTTTGGTTTGATGCACATCTTTATCATTAAGTTAATTTTCACACTTAGTTGCTATTTACCACGTACAATATAATCAAACATTGGACAGGTATGCAAAATATAATGTTTTGCATTAACGTAGGTTTTTCTCTACTATTCTAGAGAGTGATGAAATTTTACCAAAAAATTATGCACATCTCACCCTTTGTGAATTTTTTATTTAAAATGTTTCATTTTTTTATAAATACAGTATATTTCGTTTATAACGACGATGAAAGGACCATTAAATTGCGTCGCTATATCCGGAAGTCGCTATATAAAAAGAAAGAGAGAAAGAATGAAAGAAGGAAATTAGGCAAGAAAAGTACTACCCAGTAGTAACTGATTCTTAGATTTAACTTTATCAACCTTAACATTTATAAACAATTACATAGTACAACTGCTGACTATCTTTGAATGTAAACAACAAATTAAAAAGTTTTGTGTTTAGACTCGGTCGCAATATCAATCAGTATGAGATTTCTAGCATCTTGTAATTAATAGTTCATTAAAATTAGTCGCTAAAACCGAAATCGATGTTACATCCGAAGTCGTTTCAGCCAAATCTTCTTCTTAAATTACTCCTTAAATTCAAGGGACTTATGTGTTATGTCGTTATAAGCAAAAAGTTTTTACAACCGAAGTCGTTATAAATGAAATCCACTGTATTTTACATCAAAATACAGTGTGTTCAAGATAAGGATGGGATAGCATTGTGATCTCGCAAACGGTAAATACGGAGTCGATTAAATTTGCGAATTTAACAATATGCCGTGTGGAAATATTTTTAAATCGTTCTAAATTTCAAAATAAACTGCAGTTTTGAATTGCCAACGACGTGAAAAAACTTATGTAGTCCGACGTTTCTTTTTTTTTGGAGGTGCCATCATCAGTTTAATTTTTTATAAAACGGCCCTGTTATTTTTACTACAAAATCTAAAGCCTTTTTTAAATTCTTAATTGGATAATATTATACTTGCAATTGTTTTTATTTCCTTTTAGGCATTATTCAAAATTTTTCCTGAGTACGGCTCTGAACGCCACCAAAATTATCTTTTGAGGAAGGAATAACAATATAAAAGTCAATAAAACATCCAACAAACATTTTTTTTTATTATTGAATTATAATAAATAAAACCATACTTTGCACTATTTATATTATGTATTATAATTTTTATATTTTTTTAAATAAATAATTAAAAATTTTATTGGATATTTTGTGCTTTATTGACTTTTATAATACTGTTATGACTTTAGCCAAAAGAAAAAATTGGTGGATTTCAGAGCCGTACTCAGGAAAAATTTTAAATAGTGCCCAAAACAAAATAAAAACAATTGCACGTGTAATATTTTCCAATTGAGTGTTTAAAAAAGGCTTTAGATTTTGTAGTAAAAATAACAGGGCCGTATTATAAAAAATTTAACTCATAATGACCATTAGAAAACAAAACGTTGCCATCATTGTATAGCTTGAAAAAAGTGCAATTTATTTTCATATCCGTTTTCAAAAAAAAGCAAAGAAAAAAATGACACAATTTTGAAAAATTTCGGCATATTGGGCTCAAAAATGTGCAACTTTTCTCTAATTTATTCGACTCCGTATCTCTTATCTACCGTTTACGAGATCCCAATGCTATCTAATTCTTATCTTGAACATACTGTATAAGTGATTTTTTTGTTAATTTTTACGAATGCATGTGGATTTGTGTAATATGAGAATTAATTAATTTTTATGAATAAAATTGATACAAAAAGAAATCGTTGGCCACGTGTAACAAATAATAATTATTTGCATAATTATATTGTCTTCTAATCGTGTAGATATAGGTATATTGGAGTAGTGTCAAGTTACTGCAAATGAATTAACATTATTAATATGTCGAGCAGTAACTAAACTGTAAGTTAAGACTCTTCTTCATGTTAGCTATGGACTATATAAAATTTCGTCTAGACAATAACTTACTCTTTTAAGTAATATGAACGGTAATTTCGAAGGCAATTAATTAAGTCGTCCTTGAATGCGAAAAGAAATTGCAAATACACCTTAATCATCAAAACACCGACTCCGTTCAACTGTGTCACATTAAATCGTGTACCCTCAATTTTAATTGAAAATAAAAAATAGAAATATGTAAAAGTATTGCCTGTTGTTAGATGTTTCAATACAATAATAATTTACTGAAATTAGAAAAAAAAATGGAAGTTATAATAGTAAAAGAGGTTTTCATTTACATGGTGAAAGTTCATGATCCAATTCATTGATTGGATAAATTGACATAATTTATAAATTATTTTTTTTTGTGTTAATTTTCTAGAGGTGCATTCACAAAGTCTTCCTTTGTTTAATAAATCACTACTTGCATGTAAAAATTAGTAGTTTTATATAAGTATCTTTAAATAAATCTTTATTACATCGAACTATTTATAAGCGTTAGTGATGAATGAATTTGAACGGATTGTTTACTTTGATATTTATATAAATATTTCCTGTAAACAATAGGGTTATTGCATCACAAAAGGTGTTCGAGTATCGTGAAAATTCCACCCTCCTGTGCTCTTAATGAATGAAAAGTTTTTATAACAAATTGGTAGGAAGTAAATATTTTCATTCATAACGCTCGGTTGTTTTCAATTGCATAATTATAAACAATACTGCGTCAATAAAGCAAACTCAAAATAAAAGTAATAAATCAATAGTGCAACATCTTAGCTAACCATTAATTGTTTGAAAGTTGCACTTATAATATAACCATTAAGTAAATAAATAATTAATAAAACAAAAACAGGGGAATAATAATTTTGGATCTTTTACAATTATTTTTAAATCTGTGGAGAGCATCTTTTAACCCATTTAATTTTTTATGGTTGCAAATAATATAATAATAAACAATAAATCAGCTGTACAATTCCAAAGTAGTTGCAATTTTAACTAATGGTAAATATTATAAACTCTCAGTTTCTAAGATAGCTATCAGCTTTCTCTTTGACATACATAACATGTATATTTTAAAAATAAATATTATTTATTGCTTATACCTATATCTCTGATCGTTTAGAGCCAACTGTTTATTGGTAATTATTTTACGAGGTTGCAGATGTTTTATATATATGTCATTGCGAACAAATCAAAAAAAAAATTGTAATTGTCAAAAAAATTGTAGGTATAAATGAAATAAAAACTCACCGGAGCAACAACAAATTGGTTGAAGATCGTTTTCAGAGGTACCTATCTATCTACCTATACCTGAAAATATTAGAAAAAGGGTCAATACCAAAAAAATATAGGGCATAATGAAAAAATATGGGAATGGCTTTTTATGGTAGCTATAAAACATTTAAGGCATTTTAAAAACGAGTTTATCTGTGGCGTATGTCCAGATAAAGCACAAATTCCAAGCATAGTTTTGGACTGCCGAGATTCTTCTAATATTTCTAGAACATCGGTTAACTGGTTTTATCACAACGAAAATATCATAATAGAAATAGAAATAGAAATATGAAAAGTTGTGTGTGTGTTACAAACCGTTGTAATGTATTAACAGTAATAAACTAAGACTTGCTGGTAGAATTATTTCAATGCTCCACACACAGCCTAGCTGTACTATTCAACTCCTTTCACTTGACCCTAACCTAGCTCTTCCTGCTTACTATTTTGTTTTCGATGTGAAATGTAAATTTTCTAGATGATTAGTAAATAAACTTGCGGAATGTTTAGTGTCTTAACTACTATATAAGGAATTTGATAATTATCATTTGCCGTAAATAAAAAACGCCCTATACACCGACCACACTTAATAGACTTCGACTTGATAATTTACATTAAAAGAGAAAAAAATGACCACTGTTTAAATTTTAAATTCGAAAAATTGCTATGCAAATTTAGTTAGGTTCGGTGGCTTGTCAAATACCCACGATTACATTTTTTTTTTTATTCACAACGTACTCTCTTATGCAAAGAAGAAATATTTATTCTAATTAAAGTTGTAATCACAGAATATTTAAGTTGTTTTAGTATAAACCTTGTTACATAAATTTGTAAATCGAAAAAATAAAAAAAATTGAATCAGTTGAAAACGAAAAGAGGAAAGAATTCTTAACTTTTACTTTATTGACCAGATATTATTACAGAAGTTAAGTAAGGAAGAAAAGTAACTGTAAAAGCCAGTTCAAGTTCGATAAAATACCAGTTTGAAAAGTAAAGAGGCTCAATAGCTTCCAAATTATTATTGAAAATCAAAATTGTTTGGTAAGCATTCCATTACTTTTACTTAATCGCCCTGACAAACGTAAAAGTAACAGTAAATAAAAGGCTCACCTATGTTGTTGTTTAATCTTCAAATATAAGGAGCTATAAAAATTCTCCACGAGTTGTTAAGAATGTTCAAGCATTGAATTACCGTTATATCATTCCATATACACCGGTGGTTTTTTAACTTTTCTTGCTTTTAAATGCCTTTCATAATAAACGTGGAAAAGGCAACATTTTAACCCTTTCCATTATTTAAATACTTTATCGTCATTTAAATATTTTGTATTTTTTATATCTACTGACCTCATTAATCTACTTAATAAAGTATACAAAAAAAATGTTGGTGTACCTACAACATTCGTAAGTGAAAATTGGTATTCCACAAGGAACAAATCTCGGGCCTTTGTTTTTCATAAATCAGTCTACTATACGTCACAATTTTCTCAATTTTATAAACAAATTGTTTTTAACTTTCACTCTTTATAAATAATTCAATTAGGTCCTACCACTGTACTACAAAACACAAATTATTTTAAATACCTAACATAATTTTAAACTTATCTCATCGAGTATAAGTATAAAGAAAGCAATATGTATATGGCTTAGGTACATGTGGTAATTAATTCAAAATTAGAATTCATACAAACACAGAAAGTTCAGAAACCGGTCAACATGTGAATTTTCCGCGTTATATCTACACCGTAAACATTTTTCGGTTCTTGGGTAATGGGCCGGATTTCTACGTAACACGTCATTTAATTTAAAGAAGCCTTGTAATAACAATCTGCAAATTATTACCATAAATCAACACACCTCCTCCAATATCGAAAATTTGAAATTCATTCGTACAACTCTGTAAAACGTTATTTTATTTTAATTTATTAACTTAAACACAATGTTTTAAAATTCTAAATCAGTCTCTAACTGAGGGGGACACCATTGTTTTGGGCTTTTGAAATTTAGGTTCAGTTCAATTCCCTCATAACTCAAACATTTACAATGTTAATTAAACTTAAATGTTCAAAATAATAAAGATGGCAAATAAATTAGCAGATAATTATTTTAAAAATCACCTTTGATGTTGATGACTTAACCTTAATCGTCAGCTAATTCTTATCATAAGGTATCTTAGCTGAACAAATTTATATTACTTTTATTATTATATTTATATATGTACCTACCTAATAAGGAAAAGTGCGATTTAACTGTAGTTGAGAAAATACCTAATTTTGGTTGTTCCATATAAAATTTATTTATGTGCATCAAATTCCGTAGTAGGTATTACCGTGCGAACTTTCGATCGTTGTATATGCAAAACTGAGATATGTACTTCCCTGAAATAAATGTATACACACATATATCTTAAACAGGTTCTTGTAACATTTTTAATTATACCAAGAATGGCCAATCTTAGCAAAATTACGTCAAGATAATATTTTGGAGAGATGCCATTGAACTTTTTGATGTCAAAGGCCTAAAGATCGATTGCTACAAAAAATTCCCGAATATACAAGAAAAAAGGCTTGAATATAAAAACCCATTTCACTTTTTTGTTATCGTTTTTATATTGCGCAGCCAATTTTATTATTTATTTGCTGTAGCAGAATATCGAAGAGATAATAAAATAAAAAATAATAAACTGGGAACAATTTGCATAACATAATGAAAAAACTACAAAAATTTCTCTACTTTTGTTTTGAAATAATTATCAGACGTAACCATAAAACGAAGTAATTTTAATGTTATTAGGAGCAAAATACATTTTGGGAGAAATAATAAATTTCCTATTATGGCATTTTGTAATTTTCAAAGTTACATGAGGGATCAGCATTCTTCTTTAAATGTTGATAACGTTCAGAGATACCTGTAATTGTTTTACAGAAATCTCTTTTTCATGGATCTCTTTTCTGACTGACATAACAAAAAATTGTAATTTTGTAAACGGTGTATTTTAAATAATAATAATTATATAAAATTGCATGTAATGAGGTACATGATTCTGAATTTTACTTATTGGGAAATTTTAATTAAATCATAATTGAATAAGTACCTATACCAAAAAGTAGACTGTAATTAAAGCTTTATGATGCCTTAAAATAACTCAGCCTTTTTTCTAGTACAAGTCTCCACCCTTTACAGGTGCCAATTTTTTTATTTGAAAGGGGGTTCATTCAAATGAAAAATGAAAGTTTTGGGACTGATATGGTGATGATATTCGAGCAGCAGCAGCAGCACTATACATCCTACATAGATAGATACATTCGAGCAGGTACTTATATTGTTATGTACCTACACAGATTTATGTATATTCACGTTATACCTAGTACCTAACAGAGTAGGTATTTGGTTTCGAAACCTCCTTAAGTTAATAACTAATTACTTGACACCGACCGTATATAAAATTCTTAATTCCGTGATGACCCTGAAAAACTACTCGAAGGTCAGCAACGCCTCTCAAAGGAAGAACAATATTGTTTCATTGTATGTAGGCATACTAAAATAATCGAAAATGTGTTAGTAAAGCCTACACTACACTACACTCTTGGTCGCTTGCTTAACTGAACGTTAAAGTCTCCACTAGTTTTCGATAATTTTAGTTCCAAAAAAATGAATTGAATTAATTTCAAGAAATCTTTAACGAAACGTTGAAAGGAGCTCGAAGAAAAAAAGAAAACGTTTAAAAAAGTAAACAAATCAATCATTTTATATAACAGGTCTCTAAATACGAAAAAAACAAATAAAATTATTTGATATATTTAATTTTTTTGAAGACTTTTAAAATAATGTGATGAAATCGATTTTGTTCACCCGTTATTAAAGGGAACATATACTAATAATAATAAAGGTTTAAAAACCGAAACCACATACTTACATTAAGAAAGTTTTCTTTTTTTTAAGTTTTTCTCTTTTTGTTGATGTTTTGTAAAGTGCTTCATAATTCTATCTGCGTTCCCTTTCTTAAAAAGAAATCTACTCAGTTCAATTCAATCTAAAAAATAATTAAAAGTTTTTTTTAATATTACCAAAATAATGAGATGAAATCAATATTGTTAACACTTCATTAAGAGAAACACATACTGATGAAGGTTTAATAAACCAAAACCACATACATTACAAAAGTTTTCTTTTATTAAGCTTTTATTTTTGGTTATGTTTTGTAAAGTGATTCAAAATTCTATTTGCATCCCCTTTATTAAAAAAGCCTTTCTTTTCGCAATGTAGGATCTAAAATAATGAGATATATAATCGACCAAAACATGCTAGAAAAGTTTTTTTTAAGTTTTTCTCTTTTTGTTTATGCTTTGTAAAGTATTTCATAATTCTATCTACATTCTATTTATAAAAAAAATATTACTTAATTTTTCTAGGTATATCAACAAAAAGCAAATTTTAACGAGCTCAATTGATAATAATTTATGAAAATTGTACCAAAGCAATATAAGCAGGAAAGTATTAAATATTTATGTTTTCCACAAGCATGACATAGATACATATACCTAAGCACATGTGTATATATATAATTTGCTTCATCTTTGGCAGATACATATTATGTAAATAAATATACGCATGTATATAAAATATGTACAGAAATTATGATTGAAGATTTCGAACGTCTTGCAACTAATCGTAGGTTGTTAATGAAGCGGCATTTTTTTATTTTATAACACAACACGTTTTGGTACCGAACCTAAAGCATTATTAAGTACATGTTTTTTTTTTGGTTTGTGGACCTTCTGATTTATAGTCGTTTGAATAAGAACGACCTTGTTCTTTAAATATCCTCAAGTTCAATCTTTTTTTTTTATAAGTACCTAAATAAAAATAAGGTTTTATAGAGAGAGTGTGATGTGCACTATTTCTCACGATTACTTTTTCCTATGGAATTGAAAATTGATGTTATTAAGTACATGATTTTAAAAATATGCATATCCGTATCGAATTATAGGGGAATAATAATTAAGAGCACAACAATACAATGTCAGTAATTTTTTAATTGTTTTAGTGTTTGGTGAGAGTGTTTAAGAATACCAATTAGGCGTTTTCCTAGAAATAAGGTTTATCTATCGTTGCCAGTGTGTGTCTAGATTTATGTTGTGAACCTATGCATAGGCATATGTAGGCACGCAAAATGAATAAAATTACACTTTTCAAAGAATTACCTATTTCTTATATATTTTTATTTTCATCCTCTGTAAGATTTTAGATTACCTACCATTATGCGCTGTCTGCTGTGTTATGAATGTTAAGAAATAAATAAATTTTGTATTTAAAAAAATCTTATTTCTGATGTTTTTCCCTAGTTACTTATAACTATTTCAAGTTACTTATGTATATCACAACTCTGCCGTACCAGGACATTGTCTAAAAGATTACAGACAGAATTGTTTTATGTTGTTAAAACCGAAAAAAGTGTGGTAGACACAGACACCATCGTTCTAGAAAATATATTTCTTGTTTAGAAACAACCCAACCAGTATATTTTACGAAACACTTTTCATGTCTTTTTTTAAATCAATCCGTGAAATTGAAACTTGTAAAAGCAGCTCATGAATAAAGGGGTTTTGATAAAGAAGTCGGAGCCTATTAAAATATTTTCGCATTTATAAATAAATGCTTTGTAATAAAGGAATTTCTCCATTCGACAATGAACTAGGACGGCAAATAAAAGCAATAAGGCGGTGTGCAGGTCATGAAAAACAAATAAAAGGAGTATTATATTAAACTCCCTTCACTGACTGGACACTGCATCGGTTTATCGAGAAATTTATAGCTGCTATACAGAACACTGTTTGAAAGCAACGTCTAATTTCTGGATTTTTTCAATATATAATAAGTAAGTAATATGATGATATAATTAACCTTAAAATTGAAACGACGACTTGGCTTGTTTTTTTAAAAAAACAGCTTACGCCATCATTTTCAAAGACAAAGTAGACCACTTAGAAGTGCAATTTTCCATTGCTTTTTAATTTGAAATCGAAGCAAAAATCATCAAGTTAGACGCATTTACATACACATTAAAACAAATATATCCCTGCACGACCTTCATTATATTCCATTTTCTTGAAAATACATATTTATATTATTTCCTGTTACTTCTACTTCCGTTTGGTGCATTAGTGCGTGCATATTAATAAGAAATGCGTATATTCAGTTTTATTTTGTGAATATCATAAAAAGATTTTTCCTCTCGAATACCATACAAATCTGCCATTAAGACTTCGAACGAATCCTTTCATTTATTACCCAAAAATTATCTGTCATAAGTAAGAATACTTTTCTAGAAAGAGGATCAGAACAGTAGCAGAAACTTTAAGTTTAAGATAATATTTTGATGACACTCATAACACCAACTCTATTTACCATCCCTTTGAAAATGTATGAGTAGATTTGATTTAATTTAGGAAAGTAATTTTTATGTACGTCGACCTAATTAATATCAGAGGTCTTATATGATTAAGTTGATTGTTTGGGTTTCTTTCATTTATGCAATATCATGAAACACTTTTCCTCTAGAATACCATATAAATCTGGCATTAAGACTTCGAACGAATCCTTTCATTTATTACCCTAAAATTGTCTGTCATAAGTAAGGATACTTTTCTAGAAAGAGGATCAGAACAGTAGCGGAAACTTTACGACAATATCATAACCCCAACCCCAATTACTCTCCCTTTAAATATGTATTAGTAAATCTGATTTTAATTTAGGAAAGTTATTTTTACGTCGACCTAATTAATATCAGACGTTTTATATGACAGGGTCGCGATTAAATTGATTGTTTGGCGGCGTCTGGGTTTATAAGTGAGTATTTATTCAAGGGTAAAACTTGAAGTAACTGCATAACTTGTATCACATAACATAACATGAGTAATTAAAACCAGTTCGTAATTTTGTACTGATAGGGCGTAGCGTTGCAAAACCGGAACTTTATCTACAATTCAGCAATATTTTGTACGGCCTGACTCCGTGTTGATCTTTTCACCATGTCTACGTTCCTACCTACAAGGAATACAATGTACTAAAGTTGTTCTCTTAAAATAATTAAGAATTTTCCTGAATCAGCAGTGTTTTGGGAGGACGGCGCTCTTAATCTACTTAAAAAATACTCTTTTAATTTGCAATTATTTTTACACCAACTACATTTTCACACACACGTATCTACTTCTCATGGAAATCTCAATAAAGAGTTCATCATCCCTAATTCAACTACTATTTATAAATTAAAATAACACAAGATAATCGAATGTATTCGAGGAAGTATTCATTACTATTTAAAATGTTTCACCCTTAAAGTGGTTCAGAATCAATCTCCAACCGGGGATGAACAATTTTATATGAAATTCTGAATTTAAGTTAAAATTCGTTTTCGAAATAACTGAAAATCAACAAATCAATAAATTAATTGCGTGTTATTTGTTTATCACGTTTTTATTTTATAATGCAATGTCAATGAATTTTAGTTAGATTGGCATTTTTCGCTGGCCGGTCAGATTAACTAATAAATATAAAGTAATGTTTTTTTTTTTCTTTTCAATTATCGACTTTAAATGCTTCAGTTTTATCTATATAATGAACTATTGCAAAACCGATCGAAAATTGCTAATTCAGTGAAATATTTTTAGCGTATGTACAAGCTACACATCCTGTCACAATGGCGGATTAAATTTAGCGCCAATTTTTTGCTTTATAGTCATTATCAATTAATTACTGCAATCTGAAGTAATTGGACTTATTGTAACGAATGGGCCAAATTTTTTCGACACTAATAAAATCTGAAATTTTTGTACCTATTTAATGAGCAAATTCATTAAATAAGAATGATAAGTACAAATGTGTAATGTAATAAATAAAATAAATTCTGCATTTAATACTCTCTGGGGAAAAATGTATATTAATGGGATTTTTCTCTACTAGAAATACTTGCCCATAGGTATAAAGAGATCTGGTTTATATTTTCAGAAAAAGTAATTGTATTTTTGAACACACATATGTACTTAAATCAGCATTTTTTGTTTAAACAGAACAATCAGTTTGCTAAATATGGCAATACTGATACTTTTAATATGATCTCGCTAAAATATTAACTTGATATCTTTTGGTGTACAAGTGGTACACACAAAAAAAAATGTTGTTCAGTAATTAATGTACACGTATTTAGATTAATATCAATTATATGTTTTTATGGTAAATTAATGGGAAATGTAAAGAAAGCAGTAAACAACCTAAATTACTTTTGTTTCTATGCAATTACTAATCCGATTTCTGTCAAACTCAGAATAATTTAAAGCATTTAATATACATATGGTCCTTGAAAATTGCTGTTATTTTTAACGACTTCCTGAAAATTTTTCATATTGAAAGGAATAGAGAGTATCTAAAGCTTGGTGTAAAATAGTTCCCATGGCTAATATTTTGCTATTCATACCATACAGTTGCGATTATAGGTACGACTAGGTAGGTTATTATTAAAAACAAACGTTAATTAAATTGTTTTTAACAGCGGCTGCTATCTGGCTTATTTGCCGATCTAATTACATGTATAATTTGACTAATTAGTTTGTCGAAACATGAGAAAATTATTTTTTGATGGCATAATTAAGTAATTTATTGGATCCGCGAGGGAATTCTATTAAATAACATTTCTGGGTGTTAGAAATGTCTCGATTACTTAATAAAAGCCATTATTAATTTTTAATAAATCGATACTTAATTACTGTTCGCCTAATTATTTATCTGTAAAATAGGATAATCGGTTACCTAATTTTCGAACTTCTACTAGTGACAGCTATTGTGCAACCAAGTTTCTAATTTCTGTGAATATTGACTTTCGTGGAAAAGAAACGTCAATTAGACAAGTTGAACATTGTTTAATTGCAGTCTTAATGAAGCAGGTGCTTCGAAAATTGCAATTGCCGAAAGACATATTAGGTAGGTTCTCGGTACCAATTTTTCTTTCGGCAAAAATCCGGTTTTTCCTTCACGTCGACGTATGATTTTTGTTTTTCTTTCATCTGGCGAAAAAGGATTTCGTTCCGTTATCATCGTATTATCATCGATGGGTTTCGAAACTACATGTACCCCCTGGTCGGTGTTGGGGGAGAGACAAGAGGACAAGTGAGAGGGGGGCAGTGTGAGCGAATGTCTCTCCAAGTACTACCGACAACTAACCAACCAACGAACCAACGACGCTGTTCCATCGTCAGTGAGGTGATATAAAGGGTAGCCGTAGCCGGGTACTTGCTAGTGATTTCGCTTTCGGTAAAGGTGAACGACGCAGGTCACATATATACTCGTAATGCTCGCACTAGCCGCGCTACTACTAACCCTGTTATTGGTGTGGTGTTTATCAGAACCAAAGAAGAAAAAGAATCTGCCTCCAGGGCCGAAACCTTGGCCCGTTATCGGTAGTCTTCATCTTCTGGGACAACATGAAACTCCTTTTCAAGCATTTACTGCGCTATCCAAACTTTATGGGGATATATTCAGCATTACTTTGGGCGCGACACCCTGCGTGGTAGTTAACAACTTCGATAGCATAAGGGAAGTACTCATAACTAAGGGAGCCGAATTTGGCGGACGACCCGACTTCATGCGATTCCACAAACTTTTCGGGGGAGACAGAAATAACTGTAAGTTTCTATTTTTTATTGTACTTATCTATTTATATATTTTATAAAAAAGGCTAATGTTCTGATAACTGACTATTATCCAAAGAGCCCTTTTTCATTATTATAATTTCAATTTAAACAAATGTCCGCTTAGACCGGCTTAAAGGGATTTCCAATTTCCAACACTCCTGGTATAAATTTTTATGATTCGAACGAGGGTGTGGAAAATAGGGTATTTTTCCAAAATCTTTTTCATATTCTATATCCATTACAC
Organism: Agrilus mali; assembly: GCA_029378335.1. Classification (NCBI taxonomy): domain Eukaryota; kingdom Metazoa; phylum Arthropoda; class Insecta; order Coleoptera; family Buprestidae; genus Agrilus; species Agrilus mali. The sequence continues at coordinate 7,708,958 of CM055664.1, forward strand.
TCCAAAATCTTTTCATATTTAAAAATAAAAGTACCTATTAAATAATAATAATAAGCAGACAGGTAATTAAGTTGCATTTGAAAACTGTTTTATGGTTTTCGAGACCAGTAGGCATATTTAATAAATGAAAAGTTTGTTTATTAAATTTCATTGTATACTTACTATAATTAAATGGTTAATGTGTCAAAGTTGTAGTAGGAGTGGTTCTCGGGTCCATATTTGTATGTATGTTGTACATAAGCATATGTAAGCGTGTAGATATTTCATTCATAATTCCATCCTAGAGTGGATAACCGTGAACTTGAACTTGTATACTCTCCTGATGAAATCGAAACACATGGACGGTCTTTTTTCATTCTTGGTGCGTTGTTTGTACAGCATATGGTTTTATTAGCGCTTTCTTTTAATTTATCACGTATAATTACGATTATATAACTATTCCGTTAAATTAAAGAAACCTCAAAGAACTTCATTATTTTTTTCATAGCATTCCAGTAGCGTATTAATTGTCCTTTTAATAGTGTTTGTTTGGGTCGTTTTATCAACAGTAATAATGAATCTAATATAATATGAAATGGAATTTTGACTCGCAATTAGTGAGTTACGCAACGAGCAATTTTCGTAGGTCACTGGTGCTAAACGTAACGTCATACGACGCTTAGGGCTCTTGACATTCGTTCCAGACACAAGTAATCGTAGGATTATCAGTTGCAGCAGCCTTGAAACTCCACTGCCACTTGTACTTTTATTATTCTTATTATAGCAACGTGTATTCTTGTTTCAGCTCTTGCCTTGTGTGACTGGTCCTCGTTGCAGAAAACAAGACGGAGCATTGCCCGAAACTACTGCTCGCCAAAGTTTACATCCTTGCAATTCGATTACGTGAACCAAGTGGGCTGCCAAGGGACTAGGGTTCTTTTGGAGGAGTTGCGCTCATTACCAGAAGGAAAGCCGGTCGCACTCAAGCCCATGATCTTGGCGGCATGCATGAATATGTTCACTCAGTACATGTGTTCCGCTAAGTTCGATTACAGGGATGCGGAATTCAAGAGAACGGTCAGATACTTCGATGAGATATTCTGGGAGATTAATCAGGGTTATGCCGTTGATTTCCTTCCTTGGTTGCTACCCTTGTATGCGAACCATATGCAGAAACTTTCGGACTGGGCCAGCGAAATCAGGAAATTTATTTTATCTCAAATCATCGAAAAGCACAGGGCGGCACTAGATCCATCTTTACCCCCTAGGGATTTCACAGATGCATTGCTTTTACATCTCGACGAAGATCCTAACATGAACTGGCAGCATATAATTTTTGAATTAGAAGATTTCTTGGGAGGCCATTCAGCTGTGGGAAATTTGGTAATGGTGGCTTTGGCAGAGATAGTAAAAAATCCACAGGTGGCGAAAAAAATTCAAGCAGAAGTTGACAGTGTAACTAACGGGGAAAGACTACCGAATCTAAGCGACAGAACCAGTATGCCATACACGGAAGCTGTACTGTGGGAAACTCTTCGATCGGCATCTTCGCCGATAGTTCCGCATGTTGCGACATCAGACACGGAAATCGGAGGATTCACAGTAGAAAAGGGCACAATGGTATTCATAAACAACTACGAGCTGAACGTGGGTAACGTGTACTGGGACAATCCAGAACTTTTCAGTCCGGAAAGATTTATTTCTGTGGAAACAGGACATTTAGTCAAACCTGCCCATTTCATTCCATTCAGTACAGGCAAAAGAACATGCATCGGACAGAGATTGGTGCAGTGTTTCAGCTTCATAATAATTGCGACTATAATGCAATACTTCGACATATCAAGCAATGAAGAAATCAATTTGAGACCTTGCTGCATGGCTGTACCGCCAGACTGTTTTGAGATTGTTTTACATCCAAGGAACAGGACTGGTGCCGATTAACAACTATTACTGCTACAACCATTGCCACTACACTGCCCTCGCTTTATGTTATGTTATCTCTCTCCTCGTAGTAGTAGTAGTATGTAGTAGCAGGTAATTCTTGTATACGTCCACTGAAAAACAAAACCTGCCGTCACGTATCATCTTATCTTGCATGGACTTAGGGTTGTTAGATTGGTGTGTGTGCTAGAGGAAAAAACACCTAAACCCACCGACAATGATACCCAAGCAAACTTGAAAGAGATAAATAAGTACAGGCGAAGAAGACGAAAAAAAAAGACGACGTTTATAAATTCAAAGCTAGAGTGGTACCTGCCTTGAACAAGACGATAATGACTTTGAAAATACATCGACGATGATGTTTATTATTACGTATATTATTAATTATGGCTGAACATCACTTGCATCTCATTTAAGTATATCAATGTTGTTTAATTTTTTATTTTAAGATATTATGCTATGTATTGTTGTAATTAATTAGTCGTTTATATAATTATTATTGTAATAATGTAATTTCCCAGTGGTTAAGTCAATTTTTATGAGACTGAATAAACTGCGTATTTTATTTATGCTTTGCTTTTACTATTCGAACCACCAATATCACGTACGCGATTTTTTCGTTTTTAATTAAATTTCTGATTTCCACGTATAATACGTGAATTTTTTGCAAGGCCTCTTTCTCAAGGTCGACACTGTTCATTATCAAAACGTTTTCAAAACTTACATGCTGTGGTTACTTCAACAAAATATGTACATAGGCAAGATTTTAACTTCTAAAAAATTAAATACATAGGCAGTAAATATTTCGTAACTCAAAAATAACCTACTAATTCGACCCCCACTCTTATTTACTCCGGTTTATTGCAATTGATACTAGGACGTACCTAGCTTTCGTAAGACTATTAAATTAAATTAAAAAAAAACTTTTTTAAAATTCAACGATGGGCGTTAGGTTAATGTTATGTTGAAACTGACCATTACGTAGGCAATATTTTAATGTTTTAGACGTTTAATGGAATTTTACGATTATTTTTTTTATTCCGTCTGAGAGGAACAACTTTTTTATAATTTTACTTACCTATACATATAGATATTTTGATGTAGTATAATAGACGAAACATTTTTTTGTACTGTGGGGGTTTATTCATTTATCATTTCTTATTGCTTTTTACGTACGACGAAAATTAACTTCTACGTTATCCGATTCTACAGCGAGTACTACCTTCTCCCATCTATCTAAAACTAGGTACATAAAAATTACATAAGAAAGATAAATTGAACCATTTATCAGCGTCAAAAGCGTGGGTTTTAGTTGGGCAAGCTGTGGTGGACTTAAAAAAAAAAGAAATGTTTTCTCATCATTGATTTCTGAAATCCATTTATACAGCAGGTAGAAGAAAGAAAAAGAGTAAAATCGTAGACGAATAGGTACTGGTCTTTTAAAAATCGAAAATAAAAAAACATTTCATTGCTATCTATCTATGATGCTATTAAATTATTTTTAACTATTTCTTAAGAGTTGTACCTATTTAATGTATTCAGTATTTGATAAATAGTAAAGAAAAAGTAACTTCGCTGACTTACGTGCGATAAGATAAGCGATCTTGTATAGTCTTTAGTCTTATTCTTACAATTAGTTAAAAAAACAAAAATGTCGCAAAACAATAATAAAGCACGTTTTTCCATATCAGCTCAACTTGCTTAGTAAACATTAAACTATGTAATCATAAAAATGTTTAATAAAATGTGCTTTTATTGTAATGATGATTTAATAAAAGGTTCTTATGGATACAGGGTGATCTACAAAAGATAATAAATTTCCTAATTGTTGCAAATAATGATCTTATTCGATACCAGATATTATATTTGTTGCTGAATCTACCTTTTGAGTGTTAAGAATTAAATAACAGCAGTCCTACGCCTCACTCCTCTTTAGCCGCTCTGTATATACGGATACACATATAACACGCACTTATTATGTGTAAGTGGGAGTGGTCTATAAAAAATAACAAACTCACTAATTGTTGCAGATAACTAATTGAAAACCGGAAAAGATATTTGTTATGGATTAATTAATAGATGCCAGTCTTACGTCCCAATGTTTTTTAAACGCTCTGTATATGTGGATATATATATATAACACGCACTTATTATGTATGCGTGGGACTCGTCTATAAGAAATAATAAACTCACTAATTGATGTAAATAATTATCTAATTCAATAGCAGTCATACGTTCTATTTTTTTTAACCTCTCTGTATGTGTGGATACATATACAACACGCATTTATTATGTATACACGTGGGAATGGTCACTGCGAAATAATAAACTCACCAATTGTTGCAAATAATTATCCAATTCAATACCTGAAACAATATTTGTTAAGGATTAACTAATAGCAGTCCTACGTTCCAATGTTTTTTAACCGCTCTGTATATGTAGAAACATATACAACAAGCACTTATGTATACTTATGTATATTATGTAAGAATGTGTGCGTGCGTATATACACTTGCACGTATCTGATTAAAAAAAGGGACGGGAACTAGTACCTACCAAAAATGGTAACCGGAACACTTACGCTCATGGAAATGAATTTTATCATCAATAAATTCACAAGAATAAAACTGTCACACGCGTTTTTATTGTGAGAAATTTACAGAAATACCAGATGGATAAGAATGAGAGTTTTAAATAGTCTCCGGTTAAATATAATGGAAATGTGATATTGACACAGATTATCTAATCGAGTGGTTATTTATTTAACTAATTTTAATAGCCGAAACATTTACATCATTTAATGGCTTTTATAAGCTCGATTCTTTCAGAAAGTTCTCTTACTTTTACAGAAAAAAAAGTATGTCACTATACTATGACTAAAAATCAGTTAATATTATTTCTTTCGAATCTGCTTATATTAGAAGAATTGAAAAACAAAAAAATGCGTAAGAGTTCTGGTATTGAATACATAAATATTTAATTAAGATATAGGTACCAGAATAGATGTTGCACCACATTTTCACGCACGTTTAAAATATTTGCTACGAGTTTGTTCTACAAATTACCTAAACATAAATTTTTATCATACAGAGGTCAATACAATCAAATATATATATATATATATATGTATTCATGGGCGTAGCCATGGAGAGACAGGAAAGGGTCCTGCCCTCCTTTCAGAGCTGTTCATTTTACATTATATTAATAAAAAGTAATTGAAACGTTAATAAAAGGAGTCTAAAGCAACCAAAAATCGTCTGCAAACATTGCCATTTTCACTTAGCACCTGACAAAGCAGCGACTGTGGGGAATCAAGCAGCAGGAAAGCTGTTAAGAATTTCTACATAAAAAAATGTTTTGACTGGTCTAAATAGAAAACTGTTTCCAAGAACCACAATATTAAAATTATATCATAAGAGGCATCTTATTTCCTCTTCTTACAATATTAAACGACTTTTTGAACGATATTTGAGTAAATTTAGATGTCAATTGGTATTTGCCGATTTACAGTTTTATTAAAAATGAAAATTTGATTGTTTGCAATGTCGTACTTTAAAGAGAGCAAAGTGGTACATACCTACAAAATGGGCGTATGTAGCGGAATGTTTTCACACACATCTTTACATATCTTTATCACATAAATGTAAAACGTCGGTTGCCTTGCGCTAAACCTTGTCGTTTTGTGTAAGCACTAAAGCCATATACATTCTTATATATTTTTCTTGATCACCTCGCACAGGGTCAGACTTTGATTCTCAAAGCATTATTTGCATCCTTGGAAGGATTCAGGGTCTCTACTTTGTACAAAAATAACCGGTAAATATTTGGATCGTTTATTATTATAAATTTATATCGCATTTATTAAATTTGACCTCCATCTGTTTTGCTTCTCTTGCTTTATTCCTACCTAATTTAAATCACAATGTATTTTTTTATAAACTTACCCAATCAAAATCGTCTATTTTAATCCGATTTAAAAGAAGAATCATTGTAATCGTCTCTACAACAAGTTTCTATAGAGCGTTGGGATGAAGCACCCCTAAATGTTGCCCTCTTAAAAGAAGAAAAGAAAAAAGAACCAATGGTTGATCCTTTGATACTTTTAGACCCAGTCTAGTGTATACAGAGCTAAATAGTAAAGCTGACAAATTTGACTTTGGCCCTTATGAAAATACATGAAAAGTGCACCCATTCTTTTATGTATCAGTGAAAGTGAAAAATTAAGATGATTAAATTGTAGTAGGTACCCTTAATTGTTAATAGGTTAATGGTTCAAGTGTAGATAAAAATGTCAATTTAGTGAGACCCAAATAAGTGAACTAATAATTCCATTTATTCCTATTAAAGACTATCTAAAAGGAAACATATATAACAAGTGCACGTATGCGAGTGTGCGTTTGCAATGCCCTTAATTAATTAAATTGTGTCCACCACCAGATTGCCTTGCTCTGGCATTGGAACGAAATACAGTCTGCAACATGTCGGTAATGCACTCGTTGTTGTGATGAATTTAGAACTTACAATTAATATGCATTTATTAGGTCATTCTACATACGGATTCCTGACCCTGATCAAATGTATACGGAAGAAATCTTTTCTGGCACACCTACAGAAAATCGTTACTGGTAATTTCCATTTTCACTTGCATATTACCTTAAAATTCTGAGTTTTAGCATACTATTGCATAAGTTATGTTTCTCTATTAGGAAAATAAACATTTATGTATATATTATAGTATATCTGCCTTAACTAAGAGTTGCTTGACAAGTTTCAGGTATCGGAATATTGATGAGCAATTAAAAATACTATAAAATAGGATTTTGTTTTATTTACACGCATTTTTTTAGGATAAAAAGGAACATGCGTTCAAAACACTTCATGGTCTACCTAAAGTGAAATATACAATATTGACAACATTTCTTTAAATCACATCAAAAGAGCGCTTGTTGTTAAATGTTGTATACATGCCACAAAAGCTGCTATTTTTATTTTTTAATTAATAACATATTAACAGAATAACTTACGTGATTTCTTAACTGTCATTGCAAAGTTGCAAAACACTCTGTCTGTCTTTTATTTGATTAAAATGCTACAACTGCATCAGATAAAATTAGCATAAGGCATTTCCGTCTATTTCAAGGATTGGTTGCAGTATATTTCAGGTTTACCATAAATAATGCATTTTGATTATGTTTTAATTAATTAATGCTGAATTTAATAAATAATTTAAATTACTAGTGCTTACCTATGTGATGTCTATAAGTTCTAATTTATAGATGACATTAATTAAACGAAAACTTATTAAGCACTCATAAAAGTAGATTTTAAAAATCTACGTTTACTTACACTAAGTTTAAATTTCGCTTATAGGATAACACAAAAACTATTTAATGTTAGTTTTTGAAATTTTTCTTATGTTTGACTTGACATGTTGCGCTAATTTAAAATTAATTTTAATGTCATAAAAGACTACTGCTGCCCTCTCTGAGTTCAATCAAGAATAACAGAAATACGAAATGAACACACAGCGCCGCCACGATGGAAGTTTTAAAGAATTACTTAATTTAACGCATAGATTATTAACATAATTTAACGTCAAACAAACGATAGAGGTTAGGATTGAAAATATTTAAATTAAAAAGTGTAAAATTAAGGTCTAAATTAAATTCATTAAAGTTCTCTCAAAAGAAAACTTAAATCGGTGTTAAAAAATAGTATGGGGAAACTCAAAAGTGAAGAACATTGGCAATATAGTGAAACAAATATAAAGCGAAAAGAAGTGTTTTATAAGTGGAGAAGAAGTGTTTAAAAATAAATTCAAGACAAATACGCTAAGGCAGGACTAACATATTTGATTTTATTTGAACAATTAGAGTCTGCGAAAGATTATTATACTTATGTTTGAAATTTTCGTTGACGTTCCTAGTTTTTGAGGTTAAGATCATTTGATCATTAACAATATTTAAAAAAAATGGATAAAGAAAATGGGAAGGTAATAGACACGGCTCAACCGGGATGTTCAAGACCTGTTCATATACAACGACTTGAAAAAGCATTAGATTTAACATCATTTTTAAATTCACAAGATCAATCATATGATACCAGTGATGAAGAAGTGATAGTTGTAGGCAGTGATAGCGATTCTGAGTCTGATAGTAATAGTATGTAGACATCTTATTACTTTGCTTATTATCTTTTAACAAACCTACTTTTCAGATGAAGATTGGCATGGGGTCATGCATTTTTTAAATGTTGAGAATCTCAGTGAAGAAAGAAAATGGATATTGAAGGTGCTGGATGAGGAATCAGATGAAGATGATGATATTTTTGGACAGATTTCTTTTGCTGCTAAAACTCGTAAGCTGCATTCATCAGTAGCACATAAAAAACAGGTAGAAATATCTAATATCAAATATGAAAACATATACCTAATATTTGTGGAAAACAATATTCAACTTTTCAGTTTCTAAAAAGTCATGCTTACTACAGTACAGGGTTGTTTTCGATAAATGACAAATACCCAGAAAGCAAAAAGTTAGCTGTAAAACCAGTAAAAAGGAGAGTAGTAAAAGAAACTGCGAAACATGAGTATATTCCACCTCCAGGCAATTTAGACGAAGTTATAGTAAGTACATAACCCTGGTGTCATTTTTGTATATAATAAAATTTTTATTACTTTAGGAAGGCAATGGAGCTGAGTACAATGGAGAACCAATGCAAGATATTCAAAATTTTGATGAAGATTCTAATATAAACTCAGATGCAGGAACATATATTTCCTCTAGTCAAAACAGTGGAATTTTCAATCCTGTTAAGAAAGCTTCCAAAAAGTTTAAAGATGAAGAATCAAAACGAAAATGGGAAGAAATGATGGCATCAAAACGTAGAAAACTTTTCGCAAATATGGTTAAAAAAGAAGTTGGAAAACAGCAAAGGTCAAAATGTAATCGCCATAAGGAAGTTATTTTGCAATGTAAAAGAGTAGCTTTGCAATGTCAGAAAGTTGTAAGGCAGAAAGCGGTACGAATTTCTTTTTAAATACATTTATTATATTTTTATTAATTTATCTTTTTTATAAAATTAATATAAATTTATAGCTTCACTCAGCCAGAGTTGTAAAAGAACAGCAGTGGAGAATGAAGAGGCTTTCTCGTGAAAATCTCGCGTATTGGAAAAGGTCGAAAAGAGTTGACAGAGAAATTCGACGAAAATTGGAGAAAGAAGCAGAAGAACAACGAAAAATGGACTTTGAATTGATAGAGGCCAAGAGGCAACAACGCAAATTAAATTTTCTCATAACCCAAACAGAATTATACGCCCACTTTATGTCTAAGAAGTTAGGGAAAGCTTCACCAGAAGAACAGCTGCGGATTTTAAGTCAGTTAGATGAAGAAAAGAATCCAAGGTTACTGAGTATTGATGATTATGATAGGTAAATATAATTTCTACTTGTTTTTAAGAAGTAAACAGGAATTTTGAATTTTAGTGAAGCTATGAAGGCAAAGGCAAAAAGAAATGCTGAAGAAGCATTTTTTAGCGAACGTCAACGTACTCGAAACTTTGATGTAGAAGCAAATTCGACTATAGAGAATAAGAAGACTGATTCTATTGAAGGAGAGCATCCTCAACCGTTAATTTTTCGTGGAAGCCTGAAAGGGTATCAGTTGCGAGGCATGAACTGGCTTGCAAATCTGTATGATCAAGGCATAAGCGGTATTTTAGCAGACGAAATGGGACTAGGAAAAACAGTACAAAGCATAGCTTTTCTGTGTCATATAGCTGAAAAATATTGTATGATTTCGCATTTATGCTTCATTTGATGAGTAATAATGCAAAACTTTATTTGTAGCTGTTTGGGGACCTTTTCTTATTATATCACCGGCCTCAACACTGCACAATTGGCAACAGGAAATCGCCAAGTTTGTACCTGATTTTAAAGTAGTGCCATATTGGGGAAACCCTAATGTATGTTATTTAAATATACCTTTTGTAAGCAATAAATAACCAATTAATAAAACTATTTAGGAAAGGAAAATACTACGACAATTTTGGGATCAGAAAGATATGCACACAAAAGAGGCCAGCTTTCACATTGTAGTAACAAGTTATCAAATTGTTATAACTGATATAAAATACTTCAATAGAATTAAGTGGCAGTATATGATTTTAGACGAGGCACAAGCAATTAAAAGTACTAATAGGTTTGCAATTGTTATAATTTTAATTTTACAGTTGTTTAAGTGTTTTATTTATATTGCAGCATGAGATGGAAAACGCTTTTGGGGTTTAGCTGTCGAAATCGATTGTTACTTAGTGGTACTCCTATTCAAAACAGTATGGCAGAACTTTGGGCTCTCTTGCATTTCATTATGCCAACACTTTTTGATTCGCATGAGGAATTTAATGAATGGTTTTCAAAAGACATCGAGAGTCATGCAGAAAATAAAACAGGAATAGACGAAAGTAAAACATTATTTTGGTTTCAATTTTAAAAAATATGTATATTTGTTTTTTTATTATTTTAGAGCATTTGTCTAGGCTTCATATGATCCTAAAGCCATTTATGTTGCGGCGAATAAAAAAAGATGTCGAAAATGAATTATCAGATAAAATTGAAGTTATGGTTTACTGTCCTTTGACAACTCGCCAGAAGCTTCTTTACATGGCATTAAAACAAAAAATTCAGATCGAGGATCTTTTGCATTATACAGTTGGGGGAGGAGATTCTCATGTGGTCGATAAAAATTTCACGTCTAATCTAATGAATTTAGTAATGCAGTTTAGAAAAGTAAGTTGCTTTTTGCTTTTAATAATTACTTTATTAGTTAATAAATAATTATTATTTAATATTTATAGGTTTGCAATCATCCGGAATTATTTGAAAGAAGGGATGCCAAATCTCCACTATTTATGTTCCCCTGTGTGCATCAAATTCCTTACCAAGTTTACGACTTTAACCCACGCCTAGAAAATTTTTTGATATTAAAAAAGTTTCTATTTACATCAGAATATATACACAATGCTATTACTGACCCTGATTCCATATTTAACTTCTGTATTAGCTTAAAAATGTCCTCACAAGAATTACATTCTATTTTCCAAGGATATATTGTTCAAAGGTAATTTGTAATCAGCTGAGAAATGATTTGTGGGTATTAAACATTTTTTTTTAGGTTGAATAGTTATTACACGTCAGAACAAAGAAACTACAATTTATATTATCGTGATTACTGGTCAAAAAATGTAGAACAAAACTTAAATCTTAGTCCTTTTTTTAAAATGTCTCCTGCATATTTGGATTCTAGCATAAATATGAAGAGTTTGATATTTACTTGGCAAAATACGAAGAGCAGGGTTGCTTATGTACATTCTAGTCATCGCTATTATTCAATGTCTGAAACACTTGAGCATAGGAAAATTCGAATCAAAAGAACACCTGAAGAAAGTGAACCAATAATAGATGTGGTAAATGATGAAATGGTGAGTACTGACAGTATTATTATTTTACTAGTAATTTTAAATATTTTGAATTTTTAGAGAAATGTGCCATCTACTAGTTCTGCAGTATCCAAAGACTTTTCTTATAAAGAACGACCTCCCCAAGTATTCGATTGTCAGAGGACAGAATTACCCTCTTTTCTATTTTGCTTTCTTCCTAAGGTTATTATTTATTTAATGACAGTAACATAACGTACATATTTATTCATTTTAGCTGGAAGTTTGTTCTCCGGTTCTTTATTGTTATTCAAGAAGAGCTGCTTGGGATTGGAAAAAGCATATTGATGACTATTCATTCAACTCATTCAACTCTTATTGGACACAAGGCCTTGAAATTGAAACAAATTACTCTAACGCTAAATATTTTACCGTTTCTGTAAGAAATCCATTAGATACATTAAGATCCGTTAATGGTTGGTCTAATATTGTAATACCAGGTAAATGTACTTTTGAGTATTATTATTTTATGTATTGTAAAAATGTTTATTTTATTTCAGATAAAGAAACTTTAGTAACAGATTCTGGTAAACTTAGTGTACTTGATAGCTTATTAAAAAGACTTAAAGAAGAAGGCCACCGGGTTCTGATTTATTCCCAGATGACGAAAATGATAGATCTACTTGAGGTATGATTGATTAGATGCGACGGGTGTGCAAATATTATAATTTAATTAATTTTGTAGGAGTACATGTGGCATAGGCACCATAAATACATGCGTTTAGATGGTTCATCAAAAATATCAGAAAGAAGAGACATGGTTGCCGATTTCCAAGCAAGGGCTGACATTTTTGTATTTTTACTGTCTACAAGAGCCGGTGGACTTGGTATAAATTTAACGGCGGCTGATACGGTAAGTTTTAATTTTAATTTTATCAAAAAAGGCTTTTATAAATGCCAATTAGAAAAAAGTAATAACGTTATCGACGTATTTAAAGTGAAAAGGAATTAGTGCTGTGTTTAAGAGCGATCATCTAATAAGAGGTAAGTTGAAACCCATTCGTTAAAGCTAAAGTCGATTAGTGCAGTAGTGATTTGGGCTTTTTGAAATATTACAACTTTTTTTTAAATTTAGTTATAATAATCGTTTAGTATTTGTACAGATGTATTCGTAACGATGTTGGAGTGGTGTAAAGGTAAGCAAAATATTTCGTTTGACTATTAGTATAGGTAAGAAAATTCGTAGTCTTGTTATTTAATCTATTTGAGCTTGTAAATGCTTGATATTTATATAGTTTCTTATTTTTGTTTGGTTTCGTAAATTGTAATGCAATAAACCATTTATAACTCCTACTATAATCGTTGAAAGCACGACTTAGTTAGTTGTACGTTGAGTGTTACATAATCGAATTGTAACGGAGTTTTGCTCTATTTAATTTATTGAAACAAAAAGGATCATAAAAGAACAAGACTATTTCATTGAATAATTCGTTCCTAATAATGTGGTTTTATAATATTTCTCAAGATTCCGTTTAATTATTTTGCATAATCAAAAGACCCCGTTATGCATACAATCAAGGTGGCTTATTAATAGTGTTTAGACTTAGCGTGAGAAAAATATACCGACTGTTCAGATACAATGCCTGCATACACTAAGTTCATACGTAGTTTATATTGCAACTCTGTCTGTCCCCTATGCAAATTAGTTTTTCTCTAGTTTTCACAGTAAAATGAAATGAAAAACGTGCCTGGAAAGAATAACTAGAGGACTCACGGTTGTTATTCAACAGGTGAACTAGCACTATCGCGTTTGTCTTTATGATACTTTGACGTAATAAAAGGAAAAGTAGGATTTCCAGAAATTCATTTATGCTAACGCGTGTTTTATCTATTAATTTATTCGATTATACGGACATGAAAACAAGTTTCTTTAATTATTCTAATTCAGTTAATTTTTATCAAATTAGGGGACAAACGAAGAGAATTATTAGGACTTATTACTGACTTATACTAATATGATTTTGATAGATTGAAGAAGCTTGTTTGTGGACAGAAATAAATTCTCCCTGCTTCTCACAATTAAAGTGAAATCGAAAGACAATTGGAGAAAAACTTACATCGATTTATAGTTCTTCTATCTATGTTCCTTCTTCAGCATGACTTTTTTCGTCCGAGTCTATCAATGCAAACTTCTGTAGGTACTGCCATCGACATTCAGCTAATGCGTTGTTCTCATTTAGTACATCGACTTACTGAAATAAAACGAAATTTTGCTTTACTGTTTTTCCGTTTTTTTTTTATAACTACATTACTAATGTCATCTTTTTTATTTTTTTTTATCTTTTTTTAATTTTGATATACTATTTATGTTATCTTTTGTATTTTTTTATATATAAGACGTACAGTGTGTCACACATTATGTCTATTACGATAAATTGCTGTACAACACACAAAAGAATGGAATAAATAACTTATTCTGTATTTTTTTAGTAAATTGTGTGTTTTTTGTTTTTATTAATTCATATTGGATTAATAAAAAGCAAAGTTGTTTTTTTGTATTTCCTCAATACCATTATTTCAGTTTTTGTTTGAATATTTCTAATCACAAAAATTATATTTTTCTGGGGTTTGTATGAATTTTTAAACAGAAGTCGTTTGTGAGGCACAAACGGAGACATAAAGACTACAGTTCGCATTTTTATCGGGATTTAATACGTCGAAGTTTAGCCACGTACTTCGTAAAGCATGCTGGGAGAATATCGCGATACAGCGGTTCTCATAATAAAAGTATAGTCGGTCTCGTCCGATACAAGACAGACGACACGAAGAAGTTCGTCGATCGACCAAGAAGACGACTACCTACATACAGCCAAACTGTCGCGTATTCAGTTCTCGCCGATTTTCTTCGCTAAACCAAATTCACTAAATTCCGCAATATCTAGACATTTACTCTGTTACAAGTTAGCCATTCTTCTATAAGGTATAAAAAAGATATTTAAGAAATACAGAAAAGAGATAGACGACACGAAAGTAAAATAAATATTACAATTGTGTAACTGGAACAGCTATTAATTATTCTGAAGAACACGAAAAATAATTTTATTATATAAATATATTGAATAATAATGTTGTAAGAAAGAAATGTACTTAAGGCAATTTTTATGAGTATTTTACGCAAGTCAACAGTTTTTTGTTAGTCTGTAACATTAGCTTTTAAAAGTATAAGTCAACTTGACCGACCGACTTTAGGCTTCTTTGCATAGACAGGGCAAGGTTACAAAATAAAAGGAAAAAGTTGCTAATTTGTGTGAACATTCTTATAAAAGACGTTGGAATTTTAGCTCGAGCAAAAACAATTCTGAATGGTTTCCTAAGAAAGAACGGCATTTCATTTATTTCTTATTCGATCCACTGTCGGCCTGGTGAAGCTGCTGATACATTTAATTGGCGACATAACTTTTGTAATTTAGGTATTTTTTTCCAACACACCGCGAGACAGTCGAGAAATATTAATGTAACTGCTTTGTAAAAGGTATTATTTTACCTGGACGAGCTAGTTTGGAAAGGACAAATTTGAAGATTTTTTGTAAAAAATAAAATAAAATTATTGGCTGAACACCGTAAAAGGTCAAGAAATTGTAAAAAATACAAAAATTCGCAAAATTTTCTTTAGTCTCACTATCAGGATCATAGATCTTCTAATAATATGCTTTTAACTTTTTTCAAAGTATAATAAACACTAAAACCCAGAATTCCACATATTAACTGAGGGTCACCACCGTATATATGTGCCGAAATGCTTTTTATGTCTATTGAACATTTTTATGATTAATGTTTTGTTTGCATTTGTTTATGTTTAATGTAGGACGTAAAGAGAATACTTCCGATCGTGAGTTGTGGTTGAAGTTTTCCATTTAACATGTCGGTGTCGTTTTAAGTGGTTAATATTTAAGGGAAGCGTTTGCACAACCCAACTTCCGTTTTGTTCAATTTCTAATGTTATAGTTTAAAAGGGGGGGGGGGGTATACCCGCAATTTTAAGTGTACTAACAGAGAGAATCCGTAAACCATCAAGGAGTATCGGCTGCAGGATACTCGAAATGCAACCACTTTGTGTAGAGATTGTTCTTGCATAACAAACCGGATATAGTGAGTGGTTCCAAGGCCACTTCCTGCCATTCGCACGTGTAGAATCAGGTACAGTTCGGGGGGGCCGCCACCCTCTTGAATTGATGCTTTTGCCAATGTTGTACACGTGTTAAAGCTTCTTCTTTTCGTCGTCTATCCTTTTGTTACATTCATTTACACACCTCTAATTTGGCAGACGAACGGATGTAGACACCTTCTCTATACTGCCCTATCCCTTAGCCCTTCTATTGACCATTGTAATGTTTTATTTACCATTTTATTTCTTTTGTCGGCAAAGACACTGACCGGCACAAAAATACTTATGTATGAGCGTAATTTGAATTAAACACCGTACCATAAAGGAACCCAAATAGTGATTCATTTATTTTTAAGAAATCCATGGACTTTACAACTTTTTCTATGCAATTTTAGTAGAGAAGTATTTTATACAGTAGTCTCGTTATTTTAGGTAATATTCTACGATAGTGATTGGAATCCAACTGTCGACCAACAAGCGATGGACAGGGCACATCGTTTAGGACAAACAAAGCAAGTAACTGTTTATCGTCTGATTTGTAAAGGTTCTATCGAAGAAAGGATATTGCAGCGTGCCCGTGAGAAGAGCGAGGTAAATATTTTGCTTTCTTTTTTGATTGAAGGACTTACCTTATTTACTTTTTAAAAGATTCAAAAATTGGTAATCAGCGGTGGAAATTTCAAACCAGATACTTTAAAACCAAAAGAAGTGGTTTCCCTACTTTTAGATGATGACGAATTGGAACAAAAATGTGAGTTAATATACTTATATTTTCTCTATTCGTTCATTACGTTTAGGGTTACTTGTAGATCGTCAGAGGACAGAAGAAAAGCGCCAGCTAGAAAACATACGAGAAATGGAAAGGAAAAGGAATCACCTACTAGCTTTCAAGGTTGGTGTTTATACTTATTAATATTAACAATTATATAATATAGGAATAGTACCGAAGGCTCGTTTTGTACCTGCGCTTTCAATACCTATGACAGTTGGTTTACACCCGGTATAGTTGTGGTCAGTACGAAATTTAATGTAGCCATTCAGTTAGACGAAGAGCCAGTAGTTGATAATGCATTTTCGCTCGACTGGCGACACTAATGGTCTATTTTCCGGTTGAAGGCCGTGCAGATGTCTGGTCTGGAAACGAAGCGTGTTAAACATCCACAACAGCTACACCAGCAGCAGGATAACTCTAGTTCTCTCGAAGGGGGTAACACTATCAGTCTGGAGGATCAGCAACATCTTCAGCAAGCGACCATCGTCAACATGGATAGCGGTCCTAATAGTCCTCGGAGCGACAATTCACCAGTACTGACAGCATCTGATGACCTCAGCGACGGAAGCTTCTTGGACGTCGAAGGCGACACATCTATCAATAACAGTAAGACTCCGCAGACCGTTTGTTGGTGTTCCAACCAAAGAGTTTCATTTAGTCAAAATGTAATATATTTTGTTGTTTTCTGTTATGTTAGAATATACTGTGTATAACCTGTATGGTTCTACTGTGAAACCTCGTTTTCCTGGTCGAGGTACTTCGAAGCGAGGTAGGCCCCGTGGTTCAAGAAGGATGTCAGCTCTTGGGCGCTTTAACACCAATACCTCTGCTATAAATGTGACTTCCATTCCCAGCGGTATGGTTTATTTATTTTCTCAAGTTCGATTTTTAAAAATTTTTAAAAGTTAAATAATAACCACTTAACACGCCACAGTTTTGAATTTTCATTCCCTAATTGGTTTGAACGTCAGGTAGAGAATCGTGGGAACTTAAAGCAATATTAATTATTGCCATCACCGATTATGTAAGTCAACTTAGTTTAAAGCAATTGGAAAGAAGAATCGGTTATTATAATAATGAATTGGTAATTGCAATGCGTTGTGCACATGTACGTGCATATTTGAATGTACATTATATGCGTGTCTTCCACGCCAGTAACCCTCGCTACCTGCAAAAAATATTCGTGTTCTTCCCTCTTGTTTAGTTCAATAGATTTCCTTGAGGATATCCGCCAGATGCGCGGAGAACGGCTAAAAAAGCTTAGTTGTTGACAAAAAAATACGATCTCTGAACGATACCTATCATGCAAATAAAGGATGTATACAGAGTACCACCTAAAAGTACCTGCAGTACTTGATTCACTGCAAAAAAAAAACACATAAAACATTTTATTCGCCATTTCAAAAATCAACTACACTACACTTCCTTTCCCTTTAGCATTTTAACTTTGCTGTTTTACTGGCTGGCGAAACATTTTTAAAAAAATTCTTGCAAATCAATTTCATTTATTTTTCGTTGATAGATTCGGCCATTGGTTCGTTTGACTCCAGTAGTACCATAGCAAATATATCGTCATTCGATGTTCCTACGTCAACGTCCCAAGTATCGAACGTGGGATCGTTACATAGTACGTCGAGCATAGAAAGTAGTCCTACAGCGGTTCGTAGAGGACCAGGTAGACCGCGTTTGAAACCTGGTGGTCCTCCACACACCGGTACCAGAGGAACATATAGACCTCGAAAGCCCGCAAGACCTTTACCTGTTCCTTTACCATCAGATGGGGGCTCAATAGCTAATACTAGTACTGCCACCCCTTCATATACCAGCTATTTGTACGAATATACAGATCAACACTCTTCGGATAGTTGAAAACGAATTTGACGTCGATATGACGGCAAAAAATGATTGTAATTATAATATTTTTTTGGAGATTTTTTTGCCAACTGAACTTTTTTTTAATTTTTTTTTGTTTTATGAACTTAACTATACTAACAAAATTTGAAACACATATTTTTTATTTATTTTCGAATATTGCAATTGTATATAAATATACATAAGAACTTGTAAGAATAAATGAATTGTAAAACTAACTTGTAAGATAGATATTATGTTTTTAAACTCAAAAACGTCTTTTAAGAAAAAAAACCACTATAATCTCTTATGACAATGTCAGTATTACACATTTTTAACTAATATAATCTAGAAGGCATATATGTGTCTCATAATGTTTTGTAAGGCTGTGATTTTTTTACGTTTTGATTAAGAAATGTCCTCTTCTTATTTCGTTTATCTTTCATAAGTATTTTTTTTTATTACACCCTGCAGGCAATAATTAAAAATACCCGATGCCAAAAAGATTACAGCCATCAAAAAACCTCTCTAATTTTTTGTAAATATTGTACAGATGTGGTCTCTTTTATTTAATAAAAACTTATTAGCGCGTCATTCTTTTTTGTTTTACATTAACTGAAAAAATTTGTAATATATCCACGCCACTGGATTTTTTACCGCTGACCATGAAGATTTGAATGAAATGAAGACTTTCGCTGATGTGTAAGTACAAAAAAATTCAAGGTAAGTGTATCTTAATACAAAGTAATAAAGTTGACGTCGTGGTCTAGAGTAAATTTGCTGTCCACCGTGGGAATATTAGTAGTAAGTTATGAAAATCATATATTCGTGAATCCTCAGACCGTGAAATTATAAAAATCTACAAACCTACTTAATAGCCACTACATCATTGAAACTACTTCATGGATATTATTCCAAAACGAATGCTATTTGAAGAAAAATTATCTGTACACAGCTTAATATATTTGTTAAAATAATTAATTGAAAGCCCTCATACGGTTGTTTATAATGTTTAAATGAGGTCGTAAAATCGAGCTTGTATTTAGAAACGATTAAAATGCATCTTGAATAATTGCCAAAAAACATTCTCATAGAAATTGAGCTGTTTCAGGTTTGTAAACGAATACGTGGCTTGAATGGCGAGGTATTGTAATAAAAAGTTTAGTAACAGTCGTGAGTACTTTGTTGAGTGACTCAGAGTTTTAACCATTTACCATATGTAATGTAAATACCCGTTTCATTTTTCTTTTTCTGTTTTTCGTAGAATGGAATATTACTGAACAAAATTTTAAAATATATTTCGTATTAGTTTTTGTTAAAATTATTGCTGATAACGTTAATAATAATACTTTTAAATGAGAAACGACTGAATGCATAGTTGGATTCACTCCGGGGTTTAGGTTTCATCCCCAACGGAAATAGCTTATCTAGATAAGACTCAAACATAATTATCCGGTAAATACGATATCCTCTGATAATGTTTGTCTATTTTAGAAGTAATTAAAGCAGTCCACGTCGTTTTTTATTCACAGCTGATGCGCTGTAAATTATCTAAAACTTTTTCTCTTTTAGATATTTTCGTCTGCTACTTCTATTATTATGGAACTACTTACGCTCTAGGCATTTTCTTTTCTTTGTTTTTCTGACTTTTATATCTTATACGAATCATAAAAGACACATGCTTTACAAGAAAAAAAAATAGAATAAAATAAAACAAACGTTAAAATCGGCCTGTGTGTACCTATTGGAACGTTATCGTAACGAAAACATCTTCGGGGCGATAGGCAGTGGCGTACCTGGATGACCAAAGGCTCCAAGGCAAAAAATGAACTATATATAATATGTGTTATGGTTAACAAAAAATAAATTTTTATGATCTTGTGGGTGTTTCAATATTTGTAAAACCATCTAAATTACGGAATCCCCAAACAACGACAATTTGGCATTCTTAAGTAGAAAAGAAAATATATTCAGTTATACGATTTGTATCACTTTGCTTCCAATTTAAACTACTTGAAGGACACAAAAAAAGAAACAAATTTTTAAATTATAGTAAACCAGTGGCAAAAAAGTTTAAATCATCGTGTAAGTTAGGTATTATAGCTGCAAACTGTGGTGAGTATCTATATTGGGAATGAAAAGGAAATTGTGATGTATGAAAGTGTCTAAAAAATGTATCACTGACAGATTGTTTCATTCAGTGATGACTATGATGAGTTGGGTTCGAGAATAGGTGTGTTAGTGGCAGATGGGGCCTTCGAGAAAACCTTCTTTGCTATTTTTGGTTACAGACACCGTGTTGCCAAATGCTGCATAAAAAATAAGAAAAACATATGCGAACGAATGTGAAAGAAATACGCAGCCTGCTACATGTAGGACAAATAAAACGCCTGTAATTAGACGCTTAAATATCTACCTTTACTGTACCTACCGAACGACAGAATTGACAGAAACGTCGAAAAGGAAATGAAACACGTTTCGAGCAGCTATTTGTGTTGACACTCACTTACAGGGTGTTAAAAAGTTTACATCATCCATGAGCTAATATATGTCTACAGATGAGACCGTATAAAACACACGTTTACAAAAAGTTTAACGTAGGAATTAAAAAAATCAGTATTGTAATCAATATACATATAGGTATATCTATTGTATATACATATAACTATGGCGGAGGATTTGGGCATTCGTTTAGAGTTTGATAACTGATTTTAAAATTATTAAATATTTAATAACAAACCTGTTGCTGGGGATGATTTAGAGTGGTGTACACAAAGTGTTTAATTGGATATGAAATATTAAGAGTATGTTTTAATTGAAAAAGATGGTACTGTAGTTTATCAAATAATACATCAATAATTATAATAATTATCCTACAAAACAACGGACTGAAACTGTAGTAATGGTAATTATCGCATAAAATGGTTGGAAAGTCTGGATCCATATGGCCAGTTTGGTTTTTATGAACATATTTATTATTTTCCGATTTTATCTGTGTTTCTGTTACAACGCTAGCATGAAATTGCTTAGTAAAATGAAATACTTTCTTTGGCAAAATGCTGTTTCGGAACATTATGAATTTGCTTTATTTAAGTTGGTTAATGCCACAGTTATAATTATTATCGTGGCTACGATCGATATGTAATGAGGAGAGTATGGATTTTCGGGGCTCCTAATGAAAATTCGTTAAAGATAGGAGAGCTCCGTGACCGAATGGTGCATACGTTTCGTAATTAGAGCCAATTGCTTTTATAATCACTTCGATTTAATTTGCGATTCATGCATTCGTGGCGATTTTTGTTACTGATTTCCCGAATTCTTTTCCACGCCCATGACTCGTTTACCAGCACCTTCACAACATACCATCCGCACAAAAAATACAATTAAACCTTCAAGAACTTTTACAGATAATAAGAAAGGCCCACAAAGTCACAGTTTTTAAAAAACCTTGCATGCAATTACTTTGATTATACTTTGTGGTCCCAGACCGGAATTTTATTTATGTGACAAAACAAGCTTAAAAATAATTTATGTCTATTGTTGTTGGGATTTTTTTAATGAATAGCTACTGAAGATAATATATCATGTGGTTGTTTTCCATTAGAATAAATAGCTACAACTACAACAAGTGGTTGATTATAGTACCGATGTATAAATGTGTACTAAATAGCGCCATTTTTAGCGTCTTCGAGTAACATAGCGTAGAAGTTTCTTCATGACGCAAGGCTTCCGGTCAGCCGGCATGACTGCGGAACTACGGCTGGTGAACTACCACGGAAGAGTGGCCGGCCATGCCAGCCCTCTGTCTTGTCTTGCCGGACACCAAGAAAATAATAAGATACTCTAACAATAATACCACTGCAACTGTGAGGACATTCGAAAAACTTCACGCTTTAACGGACAACAGTGACGTGTGCCTCTAATAATGCTGTTAGAACATTTTCTTGTGGTAAACAATCATTTGTTTTATTAATTTAACAACGAGAAAAAAATTATGAGATACTCTTCAAGAAACAGACAACAAATGTAGATATTGGGTTGAAAAATAATTCCATACGTAGATATTTAAAAGCTTTTGAAAAATTACCAGAAGTAATTTATTGATTTTGTTAAAATACTACCCCACAACACAACGACACAAATTAAAGTCCCTTCTCGAATATCATTCTTCTTCTCTTAATGAAATCCTTAGCCACTGGACATTTTTATGTTAGAACTTTAAGTAATGGTCAATTCGTCCCCCTTATACATTTAACCACTTGATTCCTACAAAATTTTTGCAAGTAAAACCTAAAATTAATCCTGAACCCTTTGTTATTTAACTTGAAGTTTCCTGTATTGGGAAATATAAGTGCCACTAAATATGTCTTAAATTTACCTATTGATGCATTTAATTGTTTTACGAAAGGATTAAATAATATCTACTGATTTTAGATAATCTTTCACAAGGCTTACTGAATTGATGAGAGATGTACTGGTTCGAGGGATTTCTCCATTACTACAATCCCTCCTTCGATGGCCCTGTCAGAAGGAAATCTAGTTACTTTTTATATTATAAATTATTTTAATTATTACATTGGATATTTCAATTCCACTTCAAATTCTTCCCCCTACTAGACATATTTAACCTCTTTTTTACTACAAAATTATTGAAAATGAAGCCTAAAATTATTTCTGAACTCCTGGTTATATAACTTTCTTTAAAATTTCCTGAATATTGAGATTTTCTATTTCAAATAGTAAATATATATTGAGTAAAATAATATTAGTTGATAGTATGGGGCTAAATTACCCTGTCCTTCGGCTTAAATTTATTTCAGCGGTAATCTAAGAGCCGACCCCACCTACCGTAAAATTGAATTTTTTCGCCTCACTTTTTTTCTAAAGGACCACTACAGATGGACCCTTAATAATTTGTCGGCATAACGACAGCCAACTTCTTATACTTCAAACAGTTATTCTAACGTACAACATATGTCATTTAAATTGTAGTAATGAATTAAGTTTTTTGTACATGAGCAATACACTCAGTACACAATTTACAGTAGTATAGTTTATAGTAGCATGTTCGTAATATCCGATTACAATTTTTTTGTAGTACCTATGCATTATTTCATTCTGCATGTTTTAAATCGTGAAACTAATTCGAATCTCTTATTTAAGGAAGATGGGGGTGTTAATAACTATTTGTAAATAATACATTTTAAATTTAAATTGAAATAAAAATTTTATTTTAATTTGAATTCGAATCGTTTAAACACTGAAGATTGCCTTTATAATCAGCGAAACGTTAGTGCAAATTTTATAATGTTTTATTGACGTTGAAATAAAAATATTCATTTATGGAAAGTATGATTTTGGTGTTGGTAGGAAGTGATAAAAAATGCACCCCCTGTGTATGCTATGCAAAATATTTTTGTGCAGATAGTATCGGCCGTTGGCTGTTGGGTTGTTATTAGGTAAAATCAAAATTGCAGCGAAAATTCAGTTGAGCTTTAAAGGTAAGGAAGGAAGAAGGCCTTCCATCCTGCGCCACCTGCGTTCCAGATGCAGTCCTGATTTTAAGCTATTGCCTACCCACCTACCTACCTATAGCTTCCTTCATTGTATACAAGATACTATATACCTTCGACTTTACTTCTTGCAACTCCAACCCTTTCTTTTACCTGTATTCACATTATTTTTTACCGAATCATGATTTCGACAGATGGTTTTTGAACATTCAGTGTTCAAAATGCCATGTGTATGCATCAGCTGCCTATTTTTATCTTTTCGAAATTTTCTCTGAACATCTTTAAAACCTTCTAGACAACTGTTGATACACCACGAATTTTATTTTATTTCGCGGTCCGCAAGCCTTCAAAAGAAAAAGAACGACAAAATATTTTTACTACCTAATACTTACTCATTTTTTAATATGTGCTTAATGAGCTCATGTTTAATTGCAATTAACAAATTCGACTTATTTTAACACCAAAACACCATCGCTTCAAGAATGCATTCGAATTGGCACGTAGAGAATAGGATGGCGTTATAGCACTTTGAACCTATTTATACGTTTAGTTTCTAGTGCCAAGGGCAATAACGATGGCAAATTTGTTACACTATGATCTAGACTCAAATAGTTATCCAAACACAAGTGCATCTGAATATAAATTTAAACATTCTCTAATAACAAAAGCCTCAAAATTAAACCATTTCTGTATATAAATTAAAAAAACAACCAATACTAAAATTGTTAATAACTAGGTATAGACGTTTCATTTTTTTATTGATTTGTATGTGATTTCTAAAACTGGGTAATAAATATTATAATTTAATGTATTGGAGCACGAACCACGGCTACATAAATTATGGGGACGCGTCAAAAAGAGCAGATCTTTCGTTTTTTAATATGCATTACGCCCTGCCACATTGCATACATCATCCCCATATAAACAACACAAAAAAAGATTACACGAAGGTGTCGGTGGAGTGGCACACGTTCAGACATCGGAATTAAAGATCGAAGAGGAAGTCATATGTTGGTTGCCCTAAGCCATGCTCATACGACTATTTTTTACAACATCCGTCAAACCTGAAAATATTTATTTATATATTATTTGTAATATTCGAGAGCCAAATGTGTCTGCTGGGGCGGTTTTTTTAATGCTTTTAAGAAACAGGGGTGGTTTTTCTATTCTGCTATCATTTCATAACTCCAGCTGTTACAAATTTATAAAATACAAATTAATTAAATACGGCTCTAAAACTCCGGCTTTCAATCGTTCAATACCTTAAGGGTATTTGCAACTGTTATCCAAATCTTTAAACGTTTTCAGAACTTAAGAAGTGTTTTTATTGGCCATTATGTCGACCTTCTAATTTTGAAAATTTAACTTATACTTCCACACCTGATCCTGAACAATTAAACAACCAAACGTTATAGAAAATAGAATGTATCGAAACACTAAGGAACGTTTTCTATGACATACCCCTTTCTATTAAACATCAACCCGTTATCGTGGCTAATGCGCTGTTCTTTATCGCAAAGGGGAAGCGAATTTTAAAAATCAGCTGTCAGAACAGTATGCGTTTGCTACGTCCTAATTTTATAGCTGCTTTTGAAGGGTCTTTCTGATGTATTAATCATCTAATACGCGCGAATGATAACGTTATTCGGCACCAGACGCACGCAGCCAGAGAACAGCTGATAACGATTTTCCGCTGATTACGGGGCAAAATTTAATGGATACCATAAAGAAATTATGACGAATATGTTGATATTCAATAGCAATAATAATGTTAATAATAACAATATAGCACCACAATATATATATGGAGCGTGTGCCACATCTGCCTTTAATAAGAGCACGTGAAGTTAGCGGCGTAACACTAATCATAATTTACTATATAGTTGTTGTAGCCGCTTTTTGCATCACATTCGGGAGGCATTGTTTGGAGTCGTGACTGGCAGAATTAGCCTGTATAATGCCTACCAAACTAGTTACCAATAGCACAAATAATTTAATGACAAGAGTGAATTACGCTTAAACAAAATACATCTGTCCATTTTTCACTCGTAATTCGCTCGTTAGGCTCCAGGGTTTAAACTAAACACCGAGTTAAATATTATTAACCCCCAGTTTACTTCACAGTATTATAAATGATTTATGGCTTAACCAGTTGTAATTGACGGCTGATTCTTCTAGTCCCGTACCTCCAAAACACTAGACTAAAATTAAACTGTGAAATTATTTCTTCAAAACAACCATATCTAATGAGAGGATAGAAGGTTAAGGAAATCCTTTTTAGGTGACTGTTGTAAATTTAAATATACAAAGTACAAAGTAAACCCTCTATAATTAAAACAGTATAAGGAAAACTCCCAGACATGGTTTGATGAGATTTTAAAAAAGTGGAGAAGTGTTGTGACCCCCCAATGGGCACGAAACATTGAATTATAAAATAAAAAAATAACGAAATTTTCTGCATAAGTATATAAAAGAAGAAATTTGAAGCATTTCAGATGTGGATGATAGTAAAAATATCGTAGATGAAGATGGTCAGAAAAAGTTGTAGGTTGTTCTAATTTTTGGGAGATGAAAAATTAATTCAGGATATGTAGTAATGGAGCTGTATGCTCACTCAATTTCTGGACTAAAGGCCTATAATAATTGTGATATGGTGTTGTAAATTTAAATATACAAAATATAATGTAAACTCTCTATAATGAATAACGGGTTACGAAAACTCCCCGGACGTGGTTTGATGAGATCGTATAAAAGTGGAAGAGTGGTGACCCCCAATGGGCACGAAACATTGAACTATAACAAGCAAAATAACGAAACTTTCTAAAAAAAGTTTAAACAAAGCATAAGTTTATGAATGAAAAAATTTAAACTATTTCAGACGTGGTTGATGGTAATAATATTGTGGATGAAGAGAGTTAGAAATAGTTGTAGGTTGTTCTAAGTTTTGGGAGATGCAAAATTAATTCAGGATAGGAAGAAATTGAGCTGTATGTTCATTCAATTTCTGGACTAAAGGCCTATAATAATTGTGATATGGTGTTGTAAATTTAAATATACAAAATACAATGCAAACTCTCTATAATGAATAACGGGTTGCGAAAACTCCCCAGACGTGGTTTAATGAGATTGTATAAAAGTGGAAAAGTGGTGACCCCCAATGGGCACGAAACATTGAACTATAACAAGCAAAATAACGAAACTTTCTTAAAAATGTTCTGATTAAACACAAGCATATAAAAGAAAAAAGTTGAAGCATTTGAGATTTGAGACAATACGAAAGAAGTTAGTACTGTCTTAGCCATTTGTTTTTATATCTCCACCAACCCTAAAAACGCTTTTTTAGTGTCCTCCTCAACGATATCATTCTTAACCCTCCTTAAATTTAAACTTACTTTTTATTGACTATTTTTTGCAGTTATTTTCTTTCATATATATTAATTTGAAGTACATGAGCATTTCCTCCTCGATTAAAATGTACCCCCCATATATTTTAAATGAACTTCAGCAATTGTTTGACCTTTATAATGGGCCATTAACAGAAAAGTTGCTGTCACTATAAATTTGGTAGATATATACAAAAAAATATTAGCAACAGGTTTCAAGAAAGTATTTTATTGGAATCAAGTACGTGTCTAGTTTAAAAAATTGTTTTGGATTTAGTCTGTGGTCCCATATGGGTTGGAGCAATATGTTTTGTTATAAGTAGCATTGCGGGAGTCCACTACATGAATGTTTATGTTTACATATGAAAGACATTCACATACTTAGTTAGAATAAATGTGTACGTACTTTAAAAAATAACACATGAGATAACACGAGTACTGAATAAATTGTTTTGGTAGGTACGAGTCAAAATCCTGATGGGCTTTGTTTAAAGATAAAAATGGTCAATGTAGGTTAACAGTGAATTTAATAAACTGAAATTATTGCAAGAAAATTATAGAGGCAGCTGTTACAATCTTGTAACATAAAATTAGTTAGTGATCAAAACATTAAAATTCTGTAATTACGTTCATGATTCAAAAAGAACCCAACTCCACCCATTTATCATATTAATTTTCGCTTTTTCTTCTGGCGAGTACACACTTGTACTGCGACAAGTTGTAGACAAAAAAATATTTTTTTTACAAGTAGAAACTTTTTATCTTGTTATACATATACACACCAAAATCTTAACCATCTGTTTTTGTACAATTTAGGCGCTCAGATTTCGCATGTGTTTCGGTTAACGAGAGAACAAGTACGAACAAGTTAATAACAATTCGTGGGAACAAACCAATAAACAAGTTTAGTGAACTATTGCCTTTAACGAAATTGGTATTTTATTTTAAAATACTTTAAGGTTTATATATTGGTATTACAGCAATAATAAGCTTGATGATACCCGGAAATAAACACATCTCAAGAACTTTTTTTTATATACATACATACATACATAGATCTATACTTATATTTATATCGTATAAGTGGCAAAATTAATTAGTCGTTTATGAGAGATGAGTCATTAGCTATACATCTATGTAGTGTTTATTGCATAGTCTAAAAAAGTTTTGCCTTGAATAAACAACCTTCAACAGTCCAGAGACGGAATTGCACTTTTTCTATACAAACATAACATTAGATGTTACCTTAGATTACAATATTTTTTGATTAATCATTTGATAATTACGTCAAAGAATCATTATACGTTCATCTACGTTTTTGACGCATAATAATAAGGAAACTAAACTTTTACGAAAAATACTAATGTTGTAATGTATGTTATAAATTAAACGTTTTGTGTGAACACTACAGTGCAAAGCCGGAACATAAGGTGGAAAAACCGCTTCAGTCTTCCTTTATTGTAATGTAATGTAATGTAAAATCCTGTATAGGAATTAATTAATTACGTTAATTTAGAAAATAATAATGAAATGCCATGTAGTTGGCAACGTTAAAATTCACTTTATGTGTCTACTAAATTACTGCGGTTTAAAAAACGCCAGGGAGAAGGCTCTTTTTTTTACATCACATACGGAATAAGACGAACACAAGGAAGTTAACCACAGTCAAACGCGAAGTCCATGACGGAGCCGGAAGTTTGCTAGATAATATCGCGTTACTAACAGTTTCTTTTTACCTACAGGCATGCGCCATAGACGTAATTACCTCTTTATTATCGGACAATTCGATTTAAATCGCCGCCTTCAGGCACTCGTCCAAAATTTCGCAAATTCCTCCACCATTTCCGCTAATTTCCAATTTAATTCCTAAATATGTTTTGATAACTGATTGAGACACTTTAGTATGCTTTAATGCAATCGTTCGCCTTGTACGATATGTCAGAAGTTTTTTAGTCGCATATTATATTGTTTATACGTTATTTGATGCGAATGCATTTTTTTCCTGTCAGATAAATAAGCGATGTTTACGTATAAAATGCGGCATAATGACCCAGTTCTGTGTTACCCCCAGTAGTATACAAAGTGCGTCCGTTTGAGAAGATGGAAAAAGTACTGGTGAACAAGAAATGGGTCTCTTATTTTTAGATTTTTGTGACAACCGTTCAAAATTTTTTACCGAACTGACGGACGGGGACAGCTGTATCTTCAGCATGCACGTACTATGTTATAATATGTAGGTGTAACCTGAACGGGAGCTTGACATAAAATCTTTAAAATGCTAAACTTACTTAAAGCTACCTCTTATGCAGCCACAAACTGTATGTATGTCATTAGTGAACCCGCTTCATTGACAGCAAACGCAAATTATGAATGAGTAAACAACGCACTATTATGGTTTGTTGAATGAAATGCTTCAATCGCTTTTCACCAACTACTCTAATTGGGTAGATGACAATTTTTTTTTTTTTTAAATTTAAATTGAAGCCTTTTTATCCCACTAATAGCCTGGTACATATAGTATTTTAATATTTTAAAAAATAAAAATGATATGAACGTTTAAAAATCACAATTAGACAGAGAGGGAAATACTAAATGGTGACGTCACAGTCTTGTACCGCCGGATAATTTACACGCAAAACTTCGTTTTGCAAGAAAGAGATAAACAAAAAACTTTAATGTGTTATAACTTTTTTGACCAATATGAAATTTGATTCCAAATTCTGTTATCGTATTACGTAAATTAACATATTATCTAAATAAATATATAATATTCAATATCAGTCACCTACCCTATTGATCATTAGCTTACTTAATGCAATCGCTCAATATAAATTATAACGTATATTTAAACTTATGCAATCACAAAAAGCAATTACTTTTGTGCTCGCTAACGGCGAATATTTGGAAGTCCAAAAACTATGAACAGAAATATTTGATTAAGGGTACGAAACGTTGAGGGTGATTTTGAAGAAGTAAAAGGAGGAAATTGAAAAAAATATCGTAAACAGAAATTATTATAAAAATAACTTAAGAGTGTCAGCCGTTATCACTTGGCGAAACATGATTCAAATATTCATAATGAAAAACCTTCAGCAATTTCACTAAAACTTTATTAACTACTCGATGCGCATTTCGCCTTATAAGGGCATCTCTAGGATAACAAGATTATACTAACAATAAGTAACAAACAGTAAATAAATTAATTTATAGTACATACTAAGAGGGTGGGGGATGAACAATGTTTGGGTTCAATAAGGGATTGTTACCAAATTCTATTTGGTCGTTGGCAATATTTAAATTTTTTTAGCTTTTTTAATTTCTACGATTTCATACCTATCCAGTATTGGACCACCTTTTAAATTGTGTAGTAATTTAATATTATTTTTATTTGTACTGTGATTTATTTTCAATTAGATGAGTGGCTAGCCTAAAGCATGTTTATTGATGTTTACATAATTTACGTGATATTTGATGACAATAATTTAAAACCCTATACAAATTTGATTCATAGATATTAGAAATATGTAGACGACATTTTAGTTATTTGGACTGGCACTGAAAGACAAATAGGCCAATTTTTAGAAAATCTTAATAAACTAAATAAAAAAAATTAAATTTACAGTAGAATTAGGTCTTAAAAGCATAAATTTTCTTGATCTCAAAATTTGTATAAATAACGATAATAAGCTAGATTTCAGTATTTTTAGGAAAAACACATATACGGACTGCATTATACCAAATGAATCCAATCATCCTAATAATATAAAATTAGCTGCCTTTCACTCAATGTTAAATAGGTTAGTAAATATTCCCTCAAAACATGAAGCTTTCATTCAAGAACTAGATACCTACTATTAAAACTATAGCTACAAATAATGGTTATAATGCAAAAATTATAAACAAATTGTTAAATAAAAAATTTAAACTATTTAGTAATAATATTATTTTCCCGGTACCAAAGTCAGTTAATAGTAATAACACTTGGCGTAAAATTCCATATTATGGTACCATTAGCGAAAAATTAGGTAGGACACTTAGGCAATTCGATTAATGCAGTTTATTTCAATAACTTTACTGTAGGTAAATTTCTTGTAAACAATAAGATGACTTGCCAACCCGACACCCTTCATAAAAGCGGAGTTTATGAAATCAATTGTTCTAAAAGCTCGGCTATTTACATTAGGAAAACCAAAAGAGATTAATAACTGGATATAACGGACACGTGAATTATGTAAAACTCAATAAACATGCTTAAAGTTTAGCCACTCATTTAATTGAAAATAATCACAGGATAAATAAAAATAATATTAAATTACTACACAATTTAAAAGGTGGTCCAATACTAGATAGGTATGAAATCGTAGAAATTAAAAAAGCTAAAAAAGAAAATAAAAATATTACCAACGACAAAATAGAATTTGGTAACAGTCTCTTATTGAACCCAAACATTGTTAATCCCCCACCCTCTTAGTATGTACTATAAATTAATTTATTTACTGTTTGTTATTTATTGTTAGTATATAATCCTGTTACTCCTGAAGATGCCCTTATAAGGCGAAATGCGCATCGAGTAGTTAATAAAGTTTTAGTGAAATTTCTCAGTTTTTCATTTTTAATATTATAAAAAGTTCCAACTTTTTGGGAAATGCAAAATTAATTTAGGATAGAAAAAAGTGGAGCTGCATGTCCACTCATTTCCGGACTAAATGCCTATGATAATGGTGATATGGTGTTGTAAATTGAAATACCTATACAAAGTACAAAGTAAACCTTCTATAATGAAAACAGTATTTAGAAAATTCCCCAAATATGGTTTGATGATGTACAAAACTGGAGTAGTTGCGACCCCTGCTGGGCACAAAACATTGAATTCTAAAAGGAAAAATAATAATAATAACGAAATTTTCTAAAAAATTCAATTAAGTTATATAACACTTTTAGCTTTTATCGATTTTATTTCTATTTTAGTTTAAGATTGCAATGTGCGTACTATGTAGGTATGGTATAGATTTATTTTTATTTGATTTAACGCTAATTCTAGACAAGAAGATCTTAAAGATGCGGGTCAATCAATCCCAGTTTAATGTTACTCCTGCAAATACGCGAATTATGTCGTAAATGGATAGTAGTATGTATTGAAAGTAACCTGTGTTTAGTAGATAATATGGTGACAAAACACCTGCAGGTATATCATATCTTCACAAGTAGTTACCATACAAAAATTTTACGGCTCAATATAAACTTTTTAATTAATTCTAAAGGTTGAAAAACTGGATTTTTTTATTTATCGGTTGAGGAGAAACCTGAAGTGAAGGAGGTTGGGAAAGCTAATGGTGATGGTGGTTAATGATGGTCCAAGGACCCATGTAAAAGTTGCTATATGCTTTTGAAATGTACATAAAAATTTCAGGACCTACTTTAAAAGGCATTGGCTTTGCTCCTTTAGGCCAAAATCGATATTCGGGAGTTGCTTTCTAAGAAGATAGCACTTGAAAATGAATGAGAAGTTCCGTTGAAAGAACAAGAGGACTGTATATTATAATATGTCCTGGGGAATGACGCGATGGGGATACGAGAAGGGAATCTCGAAAAAGGAATATAAAATACGAAACAGTCTCAAAATTAACTTCGCACACTGTACTTATGTATCGTGAGTTATTGATTATTATTGAATTTTATGTTCCACCTTTCTCCCAAATTTTTCATTTATATGGACGATAAACATCAGCGACTGTAAATTGATTGTTATTTAAGACAGTTAAATTGAACTCATAAATGTATAAGTCTTCATTACTTCATTAAACTTTTAAAGATTTGCAAAAGCAAATATAGGGAAAAAAATTATTAACAAGACGTATGCAAACAAATTTTATAAAATAGTAACAAAATCGGAACTGTATGAGGCCTTTGTAGGCCAAGAGGTGTGGCGATACAAGAGCACCAGGTGTAAGCTGCTGCTGCTGCTTCAACACCTGTCCTCCCTAAAATCAATCTTTTTGGTTATTGCACCAAGCCTTTTCAAATAATACATTACGCTTATTATCATTTAGGTGCCAGATTTAAATTCTCTTAAAAAAAATATTAAATTCACTTAATACTTTTATTACACCAAGAGTGGATTCAATGGTACTAATAACAGATTAAGAACGGGCAATTTAATTAAAAGATTATGGTAATCAGATGAAGGTGGAAGCTGTAGTTGGTCCTGTGGCATATTGGTCCTGAGAAAGGCACTTAAAATTTGGCAAAACTTCTGGCAAATGGGACCGAAGAAAACTTAACACCGTTAAAGCATCGGCGTGAATAATTGAATAAGCGTGGGTGAAATTTAAGTAAATTGCTACACATTTCAGAAAAGCAAGCAAAGTCCTGACGAGGAAACCTGTTGAGCAGCTGACGCATGCGTACGATCTGTTTGTACGTATATGTTACACATATATCTGGTGTCAGTGGCACGTGCCCGTACGCGTGCTATACAATCGGAGGCAGCTGTTCCTCAAAATCCCAAGTATTACTGTCCGTCAATGTTCTTTCCACCCGAAAATCTATCCATTGTCTCTTTTTTCTATTCTCTATTGTATCTTCAATACCTGGCGGATGGTATCAACAAGTTTCTGCAGCCAAATTGTGCCTACCCTATGCATACTTGATGATAGTTGGCTCCACTTGCACAGATGTCTACCATTTCAATGTACTATTCTATTCCATTATATATGATTCTAAGACTTTTTGTTTAGCTTTTCATTACACGACAAACTGTAGGTACGTGACTCAATTTCAAATCTACCACCTAATCCTTTTCACTAAACAATATCCCATATTTACCCCACACGTTGTCTTCTACAATACAACCATCAACAGGAAATTTCTTTTGCATACGTACATCCCAATGTCCTAATGCAATGGTGTAATATAACCCAACACAATGGGACCACACCAACCTAAACACGACACCTTAAGTAATCATTCGAAATGTACTAGAAGCTTATTTTTTATACAATTAATAAGCTAAACTGAAACTGCAATTGTCCTTTCCAAGGGCCATCCCCCTATTAGTCCAGTCACTTTAGACTTTTTGATCGAAGTAATTAGATCTTTCATTTTTCTCTTTTTTTTCGCTTTATTTCGGTGTTTTAAAGAA
This sequence comes from Agrilus mali, assembly GCA_029378335.1. Lineage (NCBI taxonomy): Eukaryota > Metazoa > Arthropoda > Insecta > Coleoptera > Buprestidae > Agrilus > Agrilus mali. Next base: position 7,743,138 of record CM055664.1, read on the forward strand.
AATACTAAAAATCGAGAACGAGATCGGTGTCGCGTAAAAAATTATTCAATGTCAAAGGTCAGAAAAGACAGTTTTTCGCGAATATCGCATTTTCTATGGCTCGGAGGCCAATTAAGAATATTATAAAAATGAAAGATCATGCAATTTGCCACAAAAATGACCTCCTTCTTTTTTCACGTACAACGAACGGTTTAAGCAAAAATGAGCTCCGCGTACGCTCCAATTCATATTGCCTGTGCATAGAACATGCGCTATTTATATATGTATGTATATGTATACCTGTACTTATATGTATAAAACGTACATATATATCAAACCAATCTATAATGAATGAAGGAAAAGGGATTGGTTATTAGAAAAATTAAAAGTAAATAAATTTTGAATGAAAAATATTTTCTTTATTTTTTTACAACAACATCTATATCGCGTATATTACCAGGTTCAAACCTGGCTAGGAATTTTCTATAGTTCTTTATTTTCTATAAAACACCAAAATGAAGCAAATAAAAAGAAAAAAAATGAAAGATCTAAATTATTTAGATCAGAAGCCCTATTTTTGTCTAAAGTGACTGGGCTATATCGATACTACTTTGATGTAAACATTAAAAAATTTAATTTTTAATGTTTTATCAGTGATACTTTACCAACAACCCTACATCATTAAAGAACTTGGGAGTTACAAACCAAACTAATTAATAAATGTAATAATCAATTATATTAGGGTGGGTTGGTTTTAAATATTAAAAACCAATATTCATATTATTTGTCTTGCGAGTTGAAAATGTATGCGAGTTTGGGATAAAAAATAAGAAGGGGAGAAATAAAAAAATTATCACGTGAATAGAGGGGCATATAAAGGTGGCATTTATAAGTGGGAAGTACAAGCACGCTTATTTACAAGAAATACAGCTTACTGTTCCGAATTAATACGTAAATCGACAAAATAAGGTCTTTATATTACACGGTTTACATTTAAATAGATAAGGATAACGAAGGGGGACAAACAAGGAAATCTCTTTGGACCGCCGTACTCTCTGATCGGATACTTACTCTTAAAATTCAAATATATAAACAAGTATATAAACATATATGTATAATATGTGAAAAAGAAGAACGCATTACATACGATAATATAAGTACATATAGGTACGTAGGTATCACCGTTGATCAACTGCATCTTGCAGCTGTAGCAGCAACAGATGTAGCGAGGCAGCTGGGCGCCATAGCAGGTCCTAAGGCAACTTCCTTACTTTCTTCCTTGCCTCCTTTAACTTCTTATCTCTTACCTTCATAAGTTCTTCCGAAAATGAGGTGTGCGCGGGACGTTATTTTCGATCGTATCCCAACGCAATTACAAGGACTAGAGATCTACCCAGAGAACCAAAATTTTGTCCAGGCTAAATGTCTCACTATTTTAAACGTAACAAATTATAAATTTGGATAATTCAAAATTATAATTACGTAAATCCATCACGAAATACAGGCAATTGATTAAAAAAGATTAGGGGAGAGTATAATAAGACTGATTGTCGGTCGTTCTCCTCCATCGAAATATTTAAATAAATATAATTAATTATTTAAAGAGAATGAAGAGTAGCATTCCTAAATAATATTAGGTTTTGAAGGCATAGGTAAATGACGATTTTTTTTATAGAGCAAATATTTTCGATCAAAACATGACATCTAAGATCACGTGGAAGTCTCAGGTCTTTAAATATTTAATATTTTTATTCCCTTTGAATCTCGATCACCTACGATACTTCCTTTTCTTATATATGTATTAAAGGAATCGCATCTCTAACAATTTTCATGGGAGGACAGCTGCATTAAGAGGTATACTGTTATTAGAATTATCCAATTAGCTTTAGAGGAAAACACTTTGAAAAGTCCAGAAACACAATACGCACTATATGTTTGTTTAATTAAATTTGAAAATAGTTACATATTTACAATTCGCGATTAAGCATGAACATATGCATTTAGAATTGAAAGAAAAATCAGCAAGATGATGATTTTGTTAATAATAATCGGTAGTTGGTCATTAGCAATGGTAATCGACTGTGATGAACGATATCAATTGCCTTGTTAATGTTTCGACTTCAATAGCGGGCTATAAAAGTGTAAAAATTGATACAATTATTTATGCAAAAACAACAAAATAAATTATTATATCCGTAGTAAAAATGTGATCGCAAAACAAAGATAAACTTTTAACAGAAAATCAAATCGTAAAAATTCATTGGTTCATGAGTGATTGCCAATGTGTATTGTATATCAAATAAACGTTATTGCTAAGTAGCGAATCAAAATTGTACGACTTCGAAATCGAGTTTTAAAAAGGTAGTAGTTTTGGAAGTTTACACCATACGATGTTGCTTTGACAGGTGCAGCTATAGCAATACACCTGCTCTCACAACGTTAGCATAGCTTGTTGGATGACCATTGCCAATGGACGAAATTTCTTGAAAAGCACACAATTCTGAACATTAATAAAATTATAGTTTCTGATAAACAAGCTGCGGAATGACCACGTGCCAAATTAAAATTAACATACACATATATACATTCTTTTCAATCATGCCAACTATCTAAGTAGGTATAAATATTCATCTGGAATAAAAGCTCAGGGAGATCTTGGAGTAGTACCTATAGTTGCGGTGACCTCCGACCTGTTCAGTACGCCACTGTTAAAGAGCAGTAGAGAGGTCGCAAAGCATGAAACTGTAGAAGAAGTATTAAAATCGAGTAATGTGCAGCGATTTTCTTAACAAAAACAAAACTACCAAGCGAAACGGGCACAGTTCATGGAGACGGCCATTGTTCCATCTTACTGGAGTGTGGAAGCGCGCGACGGCACCTGTCATCCACCTCCCTTCTTAATATCTCGCCGTTATTATAATTTTCATTATTATTACACTACTTTACAACAAACTAAACAAAAAAAATCCAACAAGAAGTACGCTTTTTTCAACTTTACATAAAGGCGCAGTCATTTTCACGAAGAAACTACCCCCACAATAAAACAATGAAAGAATTTTTGCATCCTTGTTTCAAAGAAAACTGTTTTTGTTATTTCCCTATTTTCAAAAGTAATTAAAAGAAAGATAAATTCCCTAAATCTCGAAGTGTTGGTATTGATAATAAATCACCCTGTATATGGTCGGAGGTTTGTTTAATTAAGATAACCGTTTATTAAAGGCTAAACGGTTGCACCCCCTTTATTATTACGAAATTAATCGAAGATAATTTTAATCGAAATCTGCAATTTTCTCATAAGATAAACTTGGGCCAGTTAGGGGTGTGTTATCGTTTATGAAATTTTAACGTCCGGAAGCCGCACATAAGGTGGAAATAATGCTCGTCTTTACCGGTGGGAAAACAAATAAACCTCTGTAAAATAAGTAGAGCATTCAGGGCTTCCGGCCAGCCTGTTGATTCGGTACCACTTGAGGGATAAGAGATTCAACCGGAAATAGGTTTTCTGGAGAGAAACGCTATATTTAGCATATTACCTGCCCTGGCAGCTGCACTAACCTGTACGAAATCCACCCCTGTCCTATTATCACTGTGTAACAAGAACACAACTTGTACTCACGGAAGTCTCATTTCTTCTCTTCCTCTCGCGATTCTTTTATTGTTTTTTTTAAACACCCGCACATCCGCACCACTCTATAGTATAGCATAGTTGGTAGTACAATTTCCGTCCCAAAAAAAACACCCTTTATGGAATGCAGCACACATCAAGGTTGTTTTCTACCTCTACTTAAAATTACTATTCTAACATGTTATTATAAAAGAAAACGCTACAAATAAATTATTAAAAAGTTCTAACAAGGAAAATGTAAATAAACTCATAAAATTTACCCTTACCACACTATTTGAGAGTAAGTTATTTATTGTAGATACTAAAAACAATACCCGGCGTTGCCCGGGTAAGAATATATTACACGTTTGATGGAACATTCTGGAATATTCGCGAATTTAGAACTATCCAGAACATCCCATAACGATTCAAAACATTTTCTAACTTTTTTTAACACTCTGAAACATTCTTGAATGATCTTCAAAATTCTGGAACATTCTTGAACATTGCCAAATCATTCTGAAATGTTATAATAAGACATTCTTTTACTTCTTAGAACATATTTGAACTCCCTGTAGGTAACATTTTAAAAAACTCTGCTTCATTCTCATCCCCCCTCCGTGCTGTTTGCTGGGTGAGTTGTGACATCAATAGACGCCTGGCGGGGATGACTAATCGATTGATAATAATTGATCAGTTATCGACCACTGAGAGTTGAAGATTGTTACAGTAATAATATCGCTATTAATAAATGGAGGTTGATCGTAGAGGGGTGAAAATTAAGTGTTGTATATATTTTTGTATGCTGTATCATAAAAAAAATAAAAACAAAAAAATTTGTCTAAAAAATAAAAATAAAATTAGGGGTGGACCACCCTTAACATTTAGGGGGATAAAAAATAAATGTTGGCCGATTCGCAGATCTAACCGATATGCACACAAAATTTCAGGAAAATTGGTCAAGCCGTTTCGGAGGAGTTTAATTACAAACACCGTGACACGAGAATTTTATATATTAGATAAAAACAGCTTAAATTATTTTCAGTTATACATCTTCTGAATTGCCCTACTAGAGCGAAACAATTGTAAAGACAAATTCAAAATCAACAGTGAAAAATTTGAATTTTTATTTTCATTTTTGTTTTTTTTTTAAACACCCGCACATCCGCGCCACTCTATAGTAGGTATGCTAAGTAATGCAATTGCCGTCCCAAAAAAAACACCCTTTATGGAAAGCAGTACTCATCAAGATTGTTTTCTGCCTCTATTTAAAATTATCTACTATTCTAACATATTATTATTAAAAAAACGCTATGGGCGACAATCGGTACCGGCGGCACATTTGAAGAAATTTATTTGTGACCGGTAGCTTCAATTAAGAAATCAATGAACAAAGAAAATGTTGATCTAATTAAGATTTATTTAATCAATCACGAATCTAATTGTAACTTCTATAAATCTGAATAGAAACTTTTAATATCAATCAAATGTAATTTTGTTAAAGAGAAGCATCAGGAAAATTTCTGTGGCTTATGGGAAGCCAAAGCGTCTTCCTTAATTAGGTAGCACGTGCCCAAATGATATATTTTATATATTCTTGGTTCTAAAAGATAGTGTGGGGCAAAAATTCTCGTAACCATTAGGTGGTACCACAGAAGGGCCGGGCACGCGTCTACTGTCAATCCTATCATCGAATTCCGCACAACTCCCCTCAACATGCCGCCCTTCTAGCAGCTTTCGGTAACCACGTGTTTAATATAAGCCAGGTGGTTACTGACCTAAATTAAGCACCATATGTGTCTTTTTATCCCAAAAGGAAAAATCTCGATTTTTACCCGCATATATCACAAAATCAGCAAAACATTTTACTAAAATTTAATTTTATATTACGGTTCCACAAATAGCAATATTATTTTTATGTTAGCGTGCTTACACAGTATCGGCATTGCACAGTCGAAAATACAGCTATTTTAATAATACATATAAATGTAAATGCCAGATCTTATCAGGAAATCGTATCAATTTTCGTGCTCTATAATTATCTTGGTATACAATAATTTATAAAATAAAAAATATATATAGCAATATGTATTCAATTAGGTACATTTTTTCAAATAACTGTGAATGGAAAGTAATTACTATTGTAATTAAAAGTAATAGATAATAATCAACCCCAATGTTTCTCAAAGTACTTTAATAAAACAGTGAATAATTTATTATAAAATAAATAATTTGAAAAGCGACAGGGAAAAGTAATTATTAGATTATTATAATTAAAATTAATAATCAACCCTAACTTTTCACGAAATATTTTAATATCACATGGTGAACAGTTTATTCTAATATAAATAAATTTAAAAAATTGTCGATAAGAGAAAGTAATTATTATTATAATTAAAATTAATAATCAACCCTAACTTTTAGCTTAATATTTTAATATCAAATGATGAACATTTTATTGTAATGTACCTGAGTAAATTAAAAAAAATGATACTTAGATAAAATAATTATTGTGGTAATTAAAATTACTAATCAACCTTAATTTTTCACGAAATATTTTAAAGGAAAATAAATAAAAACACTTGGTTTGTTTCACAAAATTTACTTGAACGTCTCTGACACGTGTTTCGGTTGTTACACTATTATCGAGTCTTAGACTAAAGGAACATTTGGTACGAATTCTTATTTATGTTGTTTATTATGTGTCGATTGTGTCGCTTTTAATAAAGGAGAAACCCCAAAATCTGTTTGGTTTATTAAAAGCGACACAATCGACACATAATAAACAACATAAATAAGAATTTGTACCAAATGTTCCTTTAGTCTAAGACTCTTCGACAATGGTGTAACAACCGAAACACGTGTCAGAGACGTTCAATTAAATTTTGTGAAACAAACCAAGTGTTTTTATTTATTTTCCTTTTGATTATTTAAATATGTTTCACCAAGAGCCCAGCGAAATATCAGTCACTACTATTACGAAATATTTTATTTATTTTTTAATATAAAATGGTGAGAAGTTTAATTGAATTTAAAAACTGACGAGGAAAGGTAAAAATTATTATTATAATCTTTTAATATATTTAGATATTTATTTTAATGTAAATAAATAGCTACTAGGTATTACTATTATAAACGTTGCGTGATTGCAGTTCTTTAAATCAGAAATAGAAAGTTTGCAAATCGGGTACTTGTGCGTATTCTTTTTAAAAAAAAAACGAAACCTAGTTAAATAGCAATTTTATAATTAGTCACACCTTTTTTAACCAAATTCATTTAATTTGTTATTGCAAACTGAGCCGTTAAATCTATTTGAATTTTACTTTATGATATATTTCAAGTCGTTTTTCTTTTCTATTATCAATATCAATTAAAACGAATAATGATACATTTCATTCAAACTTTTATTGTCTTTTTGCACGTGTACTTTGTTATAATCTAAGAGTCTAATGGATGTTCTAACATTTTAATGACATGACCATAGGCATGGGTACTTATTTGTATGGTCCTATTCAATAATTTCATAAAACTATACCGAACATTCGATTTTGAAACTGGAAAGAATCACGTAGGTAAACAAAAGCAACTAAAATGTCTTTATTACAGTCTACCTTCCCACAGCTACAATTCGCGAAGGTGTTCAGCAGATGTTGTTTTGATGTCTTTCAAAATACGACAGAAGTTCCCAAGTCTGTACCTTCTAAGCACAATAAAGAGATTTACAGGTAATACTGGATTTTCCTAACAAATTCCAGTTACCGAATAAACAGATGGCAAATTTTACTTCTAAACTTACTCAAACTACACTAAAAATTTAGAAATGAAAGCAGTGGTTCTTCCCAATTAACTTTCTTTCTGCTTATTATAAAAATCAATTTCAGGCATTTCTATCTGGTTAGAAAAAGAAACAAGAATTATATAATATACCTACGTACTTTCTTTAATAGTAAAAAAAAAATGGGAAACACAGTAACCGCAAGTAAATAAATCGACATCCTTTTATGACATCGTGTCGGTGTAATCGTATCTTTATACTGTAATTAAACAAACAAGATCGAAAGACGATCAAAAAACCGATGTTTTTGCTCGACCGATCATCAGCTAACACCGTGTAAAACATCTGCTCTCCCACAATTCCTTAGGTAAAACTAATCAGAGCAATTGTTTGGGACCAACTGATTTGGTTCCGTACAAAAAACTGTGATTTATTATCAAATTAAGAGTTGATATTCAATATATTTCATGTGCCGCAATAATGACTTTGACTATTCTTTTCTAACGCGGTAAAAGTAATTTATTTTTAAGCATAAGAAGGGTAGCATGTACATGTTTAAGGACTGCGATAATGGAAGAGGACGGTAAAATCTTTTGCAGAATATCGACAGCTGTCAAAGTTTACACTAATATAGATAAGACTCATTACTTTTACACAGCTGGTCGGGCGGAGATTTGAGTTTGAAGGTTACAACTATTAAGGGTTTTTAAGTGGAAAGGGTTAAGGCAGCCGTTACCTCTATTTTTAGACGTTTTAAAATAGTCACCTAGTAGTTTTTTGTGGGACGATTTACTAAAACAGATAAATACGCACTGTGGTATGTAACTTAGTTTAAGTACATAGATACCTAGAGGTAGCTAATAGAAATCGAGGGTAAACGTTGGAAAAGTTAATGAAGATACAAAGAAACAAACAGAATACCCATTAAAGATTTCTTGTTCGTTTGCCTCATTACAAAAAAGTTAAACGGAGTATAATTAGATAGGTACTTCTTTTAAAAAAATATTTATATTGCTAATTTAAACATTTTATTCTCCAACAGAATACTTTTTTGAACACACCTCGTATAAGTAGCTTATTAAATTAAATAATAATATGTGTTTATGTAATTGAATTTTTTGTGGCCGAAGTAAATGTGAGCTGTCAGGAAAAAAACATTATTAGAATGATGTGTTCGTGTCAGTCACCGATTTTCTTCCGGAACTGATATTTAAATTTATTATTTTTGATCAGTATGTTTGCGACTTTCGGAGGATATGGTTCGTAAATCGCAAATTTATGAAATAACATTTGAGAAAACCCTGAATTTTACAAACTGAAGTAATTTATCGACTTAGTTGTTTATTTCGACGTCTTATAAGTTGACAAAACCTCTTCTGGTAAGTTTTTACGACTGTATGTACATTTGAATGAAAAATTAGGATAGTGTGGTTAATGTAATTTGCAAAACTATTAGCTACTTGTAAGGGCAATTGTTCTCATTTTAAACATACCTTAATCATTACTAAAAATTAGAGAAAGATTAAATTTAGTTGCATAATTTTTTATTTATTTGAAAACATGAAAAACGAAAGAGAAGGTAAGAAACGAGACCCCAATGTAATAAAAAAATTAACTATACGTTTTCTTTATGTTTCTCATTATTTCAATTGGTAAAAATTCATTGTAATTGTAAATAAAAAACAAATTTTACTGCAAGTAAAGCAAGGAAGTAAACCGTAAACTTTTGAAGAAGTTACAATGCAGCGAAACGTACGTCAACTGACTAGTAAAATTTGTTTTTATGTCTTATCTTAGTATTTCTTTTTAATAAAATACACACCACCTTAAGGCTACAAAAAATTAAAAGTGACTACGTTTTCTTCACGAGAAAAATCTACAAATAAAGCCATATTGACCTCAGTTTGTTGCTTTTTTCGTAAAGAAAACGTATTATTATAAGTTTGAGTAAGTGTCATTTTAACTGAAATAATAAAAAATAAAAAAATATACTGAAGAAGTGTAAAGTAGCGAAACCTACGTCAAGTGACTAATACAATGAAATTTGTGGAAATTACAGCACTTTTTTATTTATAATATTATTATTTTAGTAAATACTGGTTACTAATTTAAGGCTGAAATAAATTAAAAGTAACTACGTTTACTTCATGAGAAAATCGACAAACTGAACTCAAAACGACTTCTTTTGGAAAATTGTTCTTTTTCTTACTACATACATACACATAACGAGTTCATTTGGACATGAGCGCATTTTTTTAGCAGTTTAACTTTTGTATCTTTATATTTGTTGACGTCTTAAAAATAACCTTTACGAAAATCACATTGTTAAAAAAATACGCAAATATATCTACAAAATAAATAAATAGTTAAAAAAGTTACAATTTTCCTAATGAAAAAATCTATTTTGACCTCACTGTCGAGTTTTCTCGTAATAGAAAAGGGAATTATTGCTACTTAAGTTAGTGTCCTTTTATTGAAATGTAGTAAAATTATTGTATCTATCATTGGAGTTACTTCTTAGTTTATCGATATCGCTCGTTTAAAGTCTTAAATAGTTACCTAATTTTGTTGTTTTTTTTTTACTTGTGTTAAACAAGGGTTGATATATTAATACAATGTAATATTTATGATGAATCTCGTTAGGTCAGTAATAATTTCGTAGTAGGAAATTTATTATGGTATGCTATATTATTTGCATATTGGTAGTAAAGTTTGTGTAGATATGTTCCGGTTGTTTTGGCGTAGTAGGTACAAGGTGTTTACAGTTGTGAGCGTCACACCGCGTCGCGCCGCGTCGTTATTATGAAATAGAGACGACTGATGTCGGCAGCCAGCAGCGCAGGGTCTCCGGTTCATCCGTCCAGAATGAAACGCGTGGTGGTGGTGTGGCGTATGGGGTAGAAAGTGGTGCAGCGTCGTATGCAGCTCGTACGCTGCTGCTACTACTACTGCTACTACTACTACCCCATGGCAGGCACCACATCGACAACAGCAGCCGTCGAACAACAGCTGCCGCTCCTCATAATATTAAGGACAGCAAGCCGGGTGGCTGGCCATTCGAGGGTAGTAAGCGGGCTAGATAACTCGGAAGCAGTTGTACAGTGGCGGAGACTGTAGAGCGCTAGCGGAAGCACACATACACATCAGGCCCCCTTGGTGCGCTTGCTGCTCCCCTCCCCTGGACAGACGCTGACGCTGACGCTACGCTACCACACGGCCGTGCTGTTGATTGCCACAGTCTGCAACTAGTTTCCGTGAATGTACCGTGGCGTTCTTTTGTTGGAGCTGTTCAGTGAAGTGTGTTGTGTCGTAAAGCCGTAATGGGTGGTAGTTAACAAAGTGCCTGTAGTTTTTGTAAATGTTGCTTTTTGTGACTTAGTGTTTAGTGTTCGACGATAATTTGCCTATGGCTCGGTATTTTAGATTGACTCGACGGTAACGGCATCAAGCTGCTACTGAATCCTTATTGACGCTACCATGTCTTGGATAAGATTTTCTCTAGTCGGCCTTGTATTGGTCTTACAACAGGTAAGTCCTTTACGACGTTTCCAAAACTTAAAATCTTGACAAAACATTCAAACTTTAAAATTCGCGCTCTGTACTCTGGGGAATCACAAACCAGCGTTATTTTGCTAACGCGCGAGACACTGAAATTGATTGTTATTGGTCACTGTCTCGTGCTCTTCAAGATGCAGTTTGACTCGCACTTTTTCGTTTTTTGATTCCGTTTTCTAAACTTAAATTCGAATGCTTTTGGTATTCATTGCTTTACTACGAGTTCTTAAAATAGCTTTCGATCCCAAGAGACCACCGAACGTTTGTTGTATGTACACAACACACATGTCCAAACCATCAGATGCTTATACATGCACGTATTCTACCTATCGTTTTTAACTTACCTACAAAGTACATACCTACCTACGTTCTTAATACAAACGCGTTAAACTTCGTCTATACATTCAGAAATCTTTTTGTCATAGGCGGATTCCTCAGGCATTTTCGAATTGAGACTGAAATCTTTTGACAATGATGCCGGCAAAGAGGATTTCGGTAAATGTTGCACTGGAAAAATGAAAAATTCGGAATGCATCGGAACATGTCAACCGCAATTTAGAATATGTCTCAAAGAATATCAAGTGGTGGTCGATCTCAAAGGACCGTGTACTTTTGGGGAAGTCATTACTCCTGTCTATTTGGCCAATCAACGGACGGAATCTCAGGATGGTTTTGATAGCCCTATAAGATTTCCATTCCCCTTTACGTGGCCGGTAAGTTCACATATTTCCAATAAATACATGCTACTACTTTAGCTTATCAATGACAAGGTCGTTTTCCAAAAGAGATACATTGTTTATATAATAATCACTTTTGCTTATTATTGTTCACCGTAGTCGTTTAAAACAATGGGGATGGTAACAAACTACGTAAAGATTTTATTGAGAACATTATACTTCATATTTTCAATGAAATTCAGAAGTGCCTTCGACTATAAACCTCGCTCCTTATCTGCTTATTTATATTCGCGTAAACCTAAAATTCCCATTTTTTTATTTTCGTAATTCTTTAATTCATAAAAATATAAAGCAGGAAATAATAATAAAATTAAAACTAATAAACCGCATGTGCAGTTCACTAAGAAAGTGTATTTACCATTTCCGTTGGATGATTTTGCAGCATCCTATAAACTGGCTCTGAACAGGTATATAGATATTCACCGTGGGAAACAGGTTGCACGAATTTAAACTTATGTACTAATAATAGATTTATCGATAAAATGAATGTAGCCTGGCTGCACTGCAACTTTTTCTCTTCGCTATCTGACAAATGTAAATTAACTTGTTAAGAAATATTTTTCGCGATTTACGCAGGCCACTTACGTATACAAACGATAATAGCTACTGCATCAACAATACTCTATTAATTGTTTTAAATAAATATTATCGTATATTTAGTCTGGGTCTATCTCAATTACCAATTAAAATAACTTTAATATGAAGGATAAATTAGGTGTGTTTGATCGATTAGAAGTGCTTTTGTTGTTCAATTCAAAGTAAATTACTTGCCGGATTTTTTTTGTATAAAAGGTTCACCGTGAATTATTATAAAGTATCTATAGTAAGCCGTAATTTGAAAGAAAATTATGTAATTGCCCTTTTCCTGGTAACTCTAATTGAAAGGGGAAAGTTACTATAGTATATCACCTAACCATGTTTTAATTATTAACGAGTGCTAAATTAGAAGATGTTCATTAATTTTAACAGTTAAGTGGTCGATTAAAAACTGAATCGAAATTAAACAAAATTTGCTACTTTCAAAAAATTATGCAACTATCGAATTCTTAAGGCAAAAATGCGTGAAATTTAAATTTAACAATAACGCTGCTAATTTTATAGTTTATGCAACAGTGCTAGAAGTAATTTACTTATTTAATTAAGTAAAGAACTGAAAATGCTTGAAAGCGTATCATCGGGCAAAGCATGTTATTTATTACTATAATAGTCAAAAGTTAAACCAGGTGCCGCTTTGTATTGTCGCTCTTGCTGCTTTATAAACCAGTCGGTGATCAATTAGCTTTGGGTATCAATGTTGCTGCTACAAATTTCCAATTGATTTATCCAAGTCGTGGTAAAAACGCTTGAAAGTACTATTTTCCCACCATTTCGTGTGCAATAAGTAAAAAGAAGAGATGCCGGTTAGTTGTAAATTGTTATTTGTCAACCGGTTTTACATAATTTACTGTGGTACATTCGTGTACTTATGCTACTATACTATAACTCCTTGCTTGTCTTACATTGCACCATCCTTTATTCCGCTAAGTACAAATTTCAATAATTTTACTGTTTCAAGTGGGTGCATTTCAAATACATACAGACATACATACTTCATTATCTTTCACATATGAATGTTTCACTAGCACAGAAGTAAGTCGTGTTTACAATAACCTACAATAACATGTTCACGTTAAAAAAGTTATAATTAAGAAAGTGGATTAATTTCCATAATAAACTTATTTAATTGAAACTAATGAATTCGTTAGACGTCCAATGTAATCCAATGTTCTCAATCAATATTTACACATCGTAGACAAATCTAAATGTATTAGAACGAGCCATATTTTCGAACGACTACTGCCAATTAATTTAATCAGATTGATTTTTTTCATACTTAACAGTATCTCAGTTTTTTTTTTAAGTAGAATAAGCGATAAAGTTGTTGCCAGTTTTTGAAAAAGTACAAAACATTTTTGTCCTTCTTTGCAGGGTACATTTTCTCTGATTGTACAAGCATATCATGGAAATCTGACAACGCACAACGAAGGTAAGTTTGTTTATATCAAACTTATTAAATAGATTAAGTTTAAAGGACCATTTAAAAGAACAACCCCTCGAAAACGTGTTTATCTCTTATACAGATCTGGTAACTTACGAACCGAACATAGAAATTGCACATTTCCTTGTCGACATTTTTTAATTATAGTCCTATACCACGTACTAGTTATCAAAACATAATATCGCTTGTTGTAATTGCATGTAACAAAATGTCACTATGTTCCGTTTGTAAGTTACCAGTAATGTATATTATTATACAGATTTGATAACTTGCGAACCTAACGTAGAAATAACACATTTCCTTGTTGACATTTTGTTTTTATATTCGTATACCACGTATTAGTTATCAAAAGATGATTTTATGTAACAGAATATCCGTACGTTTAGTTCATAAGTTACCAGTAGTGTATATTATTAGACAGATCTGGTAACTTACGAACCGAACATAGAAATTATTTTTTATAATCCTATACCATGTATTATTTGTCAAAATATGATAACAAAATATCCCTATGTTCGGTTTTTAAGTTACCAGTAGTAGCCTTCGTCTATCAATGCAACTAATTTACACAAAACTAATTAATGTTTGACAATTGACGTACGAATATTCGTTGGTATGGTTTGGTGTGTATCTGAAGTAAATAAAGGGACTGCTACTTATACTTATAAATCAGTACTTCGTTACAATACAGCAAAAGTATATTTGCATACATATTCGTTGCAGTGGCCCTTTCTAAAACGTTAGTGCGCACAAGTTTAGCTTTACACATATGCACCGCAGCTGTCAACCGGATTTCGACCCTCTCCTGATTCATGCAAGAACCTTTCCGTTTTACCCAAATGTTTACCTATGCTACACGGTGGATTATGGTCTTTTCTAAGCTGTACCAAGTAACACAACCCTTCACCTATTCTCCCCAATGTTCACGTTTAGTTTTTTAAACCTTTCCACCTAGCTACGGATAAACTGACAAAACTTTTTTTTGTTTTATATACATATTTATTTAAAAATCTGCACCATTGTTTACCTTCATATATCTGCAGTAAAATGCGGGCAAATTGCATTTGCTTTTGATTAATTATAAAAGGTAAAAACTAGGCCGAGTGTGTACGTATTGTTTGTTGTGGGTATACCGAATGAAAATAAATTCACAATACTTGAGATCGAATAGCTTCCCCGTAACGCTTTTTAAGCGGTTAATATTTTTTCTTTGAAATTATTCTGTTGAAAATTTTAAAAACCTTACTTTTCATTGTCCTAATCAAACAAAAGCATGACTCTGTACATCGTTGCAACAATCGATTGTATTGTTAGAGTCCCTCGTCACAATCTAAAAAAATGTTACAAAGTCGTGAACATTTTTGGTTTACTTTCTTTTCGTGTCTTGAACTCCATTGTATTCTTCGAACTGCACCTTCATCTCTTAATTCACAATAGTAGCCTATTTTCGAAGAATGCAAATCTTTCTACTAAACCCTTGTTTCGTTTCCTAAGCAGTTTGATAAATTCGTTATTTCTCGCATTTCGTTGTTTAACTTTTGAAAACACGATTAGCACAGGTTCTCTAGCGTTCTTTGCCGTTTTAATGACTTATCGAGCTGTAAACTTGCCAAAATCCATGATGAAGCAATGTGACAAAATCTGTTGTTGTTTGATAAGGAACATATGTGCATGTTTTAAATTTTTGCAACGTAGTTAGTGTTCTATTGTAGCTGAATTTTACGAATACAATTGGTACGTTGCTTTCAAAATTTAGTGGGTCTGCAAGTTCGTTGCCAGGTGTTTTACGAACATAACCGTCCTCACCTTCCCCTATGATGTGCCCCTTGATGCGTATAGTTAACCATTCGGTCTGATGATAAATATTGTTTTTCTACGACAACCCAGATGCAAAGCCAAAACGCGAAAAATATTATTATCTTTTTTAATAAATAATTTGGTTAATCAAAAAGTCGTATGCGTACCCTTACAATTTGAAATGCATTAATTAATTTTATGTTGAATCGCGTGTAATTCCAGCTACTTCCACCGGCACTGTAATACTCATGACGATGATGTGCCTAATTAATTATACAGCACAGAGCTCAAAGAGGAAGGATCATTTAAGAAATCGAGAGACATGAACCTGCGTATATAGGAACTAATTAAAACTGTTCACACGTTCTACTAAGTTACGTTGCTAACATCATAAAAAACATGTAGCATATTGTATTAACTCCGGAAAATAACATGCATACGTACGGACGTGTTTCAGGGTTCGCGGGATGATTTATATTTACTGTTTTAATAATCCACTATTTTTATATTTTTCTTTCTTTCGATGTTCTCATAAGTCGTCGCCATTTCGTTACATGCATCAGAGCGTTACCCTTTTCTATGATGTGCTCAGATACTTAACGGCATTTTTTCCTATATATATTTTTATTCTAAGCATAAATTTGCTTTTTAAATTGGTGATAATTTATATAACGGATTTTCCAACTTGCTGATATTAAGTTCATTGGGCATTCTCTTTATTTTCTATAAGTACAGAATCGTACTGAAAAGAAATCTGATTATTTTTCAACGAAAAGTACCTATGTACTTGTTTGAGAAAGAATGGAACAGAACCCGTTTAAACGAGAATTAAGGAAGCTGTTGTAAAACGGTAGGAATAAATATTGAAATACTCCTGAGAAAGCACTTGTAACTAACTCTACTATGGTCTGTCTGTTACGTGTTTTAGTTACGAATACCCTCCTCTCTGTCTCGAGCCTAATATCATCTTCCTTTAGTACCGTGCATTAACGGATGGCCGTTAATTAAACCAAAAACCTGTCCTCCTGATGTGGCTATTTATTTTACAGATTTTACTGTAATATTGTGACTACCATAAAAATGTCGCCGCTTATTCGGCTCTCCTTCGAACTTTTACTAAACGAAAAAACAACGCCATTCTTCATTAATATGACATTAAAATTCGGCTTAAAATAATTTAAAATTGCGTTTAAGATAAAGCGTTCATTTCGTTTATGCTTTAAGTCATCGAGATTATCGTTAAGAATGAATTATGAAGTTACATTTATTTGCTACGAATAGCATAAATAATTTCAGTTTTCACACTGATTTTTTTTACAAAGTTTATTAATTAAACTTGCCTCAGTTCGTTATGGTTCAACATCTACTGTAATTAATAATCTACAATTTCCTATCTGGTAATAAGTAAGTAACTTGCTGTATAATTAAGTAGTATAATTTTAGGTAATTTTTATTTCATCAAATTCCCTATTAACCATACTTGGATTGGGTGGGTATGTTTGGCAACTACTAAATCACGGTTATAAATAGTATATTAAATATTTTTTTTTGTTTAACCTCGTTTGAAAATTGTTTCTCTACTTTTTTATTTTTCAGAAAATTATTCGTTAAATATATCTATTTAAAGGTAAATATTAAAGCAAATATCACACTTCGTTTTTGTTTAAGTAAAAAAAAAGGTGTTATTAAATAAATATGTCGCTTTATAATTAGTGTAGTAATCAAAAACTTTGTTAAAGAATTTTTACCTATTGTATTAACAGGAATAAATGAGAAACAGTTTTGCGGTTCCCTCATAAAATAGATGCTGTTAAGTCGCGTATTGCCGGCTATTAAAACTGAAATAAAAACATAAAAGCTAAGCGCCTGGCGACCCTGTTGTTTTTCTTTCTTTTGCGAATCTAGCCGAAAGATCGGTTCTATTTTTAACGATTCTGTTCGACTGTCAATTGCGGCAAAAGAAGACTACTCAGGATATTTCGTAAATGGGTTAGGTCGCAAGTTTTTCTTTACGTTATTTACGGATTAATTCGGTCGCCACCACAAGCATATACATATATCGAAATACATACACATGTCAGTTTTTTGTATGTATTAGTACAGTACACCTACTGCTACATGATGCATCTGTTTACGCGAACAACCCACATCAGTATGGTAAGTTACACAAAGCGTTTCCTTAGGAGAAGCGCTGTGCGATTTTAACGCTGCACCGGATGTCCTGTCCCTTCAGATAGGTACTAGTATTGCTACAGCAACCACCACCCCTCACCCTTTACGCCATCGCTTGGTCTTTATGTGCTTCGTACGTCGCGTCGTGTCGCTGTGTCTCTTGATGTGATGGAATATTGTCTTGAATTTCCTTCCCACTCCCACCCTTGTTCGCGATAACTTCCCATTATGTTTACCTTTACTAAACCACCGCTCGTAAACACTAACACGCATTTCTTCCAGTTCCCAGACGCGTAGCTACATTAACAGAAGTATTATTTGCCGTAAATTTATGGTCAATTTTCTTGGCTTGAGTTGTTTTTGATTTTACTGTAGAATTAAAATTTAACAAGCTGATGAAATTTCAATTTTAAGATTTATGAGTCATTAGCAATATTTCAAGTGTTGCACCGTAGTGCTAACGCTATTTCCAACTTTCTCATTAACCTTTTGGAGGTTCCGTAGACTCGCGTAATTTATTTTGTACTATTTTATGTCAGTATTATAAAAATCAATAAGCAATTTAAAAATTTTCCTTGGTACATAATACAACGAATAGAAACCAAGTCATTCCTTAATTATAATGAAAAATGAATTGTAATTGATGTCGGTCATCGGGGAATTAATTATTAAATATTCGGAGTTTTGAAGGAACTAATTAATGGAATTGTAAGAAGGTTGATACAGGTATAAAGTTGGGGTGTACAGAACCTGTTCCCAATTAACTTCAGTTTTATTTACTCATTCACTCTTGTCATAGTTGGAAGCTAAAGGTGTTCAAAGAGTTGGCTGGTTGGTGGTGGTGCTGGTGGTGGTGGTGGGTAAAGAGACTGTTTTCTTTCTCGCTTCCCCGCAGCAGCCATCATCCAGCCTCTGTTCTGTTCTTTGCCGGATACAGCTGCGAAGTACATCATGCAGGTGCACCTTATTTCTTTCACGTCTGCTTTTTTACGACGATTTGTTGAATTACGTTTCTACTTAACACCAAAAATTACTACATCTTTAACCTTATCTTAGGACGAATTCTTCCTCTCTAAATCTAAATGTTGTTCTTTTGAATGGTTACAAATTCCACCTGGGTGTTACCAAGCTAAATGTATTTTTTGTTTGCAGTTTTGGTTACCACCCTTATAAGACAACGATATTTGCAAGTGAGTGACGAATGGACAGAAGACAATCACACTTCGAAATATTCCACTTTACGGATAGAATACAGGGTAACCTGTGAGCCATATTACTACGGCAAGGGATGTGAGACAGTATGTCGACCTAGGAACGACAGTTTCGGCCATTTTACTTGCTCTCCCACGGGTGAACGTGTCTGTTTGTCTGGCTGGACCGGCGATTACTGCACTACACGTAAGTAGTACCCGCTGTGTATTTTTATTGTTATATACATCCACAAGTATCATATATGCATGTACCATATAAACGTCCAAAGAGAAGAGTAGCGCCAGATGTGCGTCTGTATCAGCTTCCCTTCTTTTTTAATGTATACCTACTTGCCGGGACGGGACGGACGTTCTTCATCTTATTATAAATTACCACCTATATTGAGCCACACTTGAAATTGTGCTGCTTTGAATTATTCCTGTTGATAAAGTTGTTTCAGAAAATACAACTAAACTTCTCCTAGTTAGGTGCTGCTACGGTTACTTTTAGGTAAATGTTTTCGTAAGCCAATATTGCTGAAATCGCTGTTTCAGTCATGTCCAATTAGGTAAAAAATATCGAGGCTTATATTTTTCGTGCAAATATTTGGGTTTTAGCCAACAGTGTCATTAGTCTGGTAAATGAAGATATTTTGTCATTCACCCAAGAAAACAATGACAATTTTTAATAAAAAACGTATATGATCGTGGAAAAAAAGAAATAATGCAAATACTTCTGATTAAAAAAAAAAAAGAGAGAGAGATGGGAACTCGATTACAAATGATGCGTCTATCGTGCAAGTGAATACGGACATTAAAGGACAAAAAATATAATTTTTGATCGTAAAAGAACAAAAACTACGACCGCGAAAGCAAAGACGTGAGCAAGTCAGCTGTCGGTTGCAGCCGGCTTTCTTCCCACGATCTGCTTGGCCGTAGCGCATACCTGCGAGTATACAGGGTGCACGGAGGAGGCACTAGCTGACAATGAGCCAGCCAGTCTGTCGGACAGACGGGACAGAAGACCGTGGCGTACATTGGAGCTAGAAAGAACAATTCCACTGCGCACCGTTCTCTTTTTCTTGCACGTATTGTGGCACACCGTACGTCCGTTCGTCGTATATATCTACTACATATACCCATATTGCGACTACTACATTCTTGTCAGGCCTCGGCCATCATCCATCATTGTTCTTTAGAATGTAAAGCACTAGCTTGCTACCATTTTACTGACTGAGATTGCCACTAATGCTTCTTTTTCTTCTGTCCTATTGTTCAAATTAAACAATAGCATATTGGCCTATCAGCTAAATTTGATTCCGATACTAAACAATCGAACAAACTTTGAAATCTATTGCAGTGAAAGTGTACTAAGGACGGACTGACTGACCACCTTCCTTTTCAATGTTTATGTAATTTTCAATCCACAATGAGCTCAGACAAACAATAAAATATTATGTCATCAGTAACTGCTGTAGACCAATTTGTATTTTATTATAAATCTTCGTTATTGGTCAAATTCGAAGCATGCAGAAGTAAATTTATTCTATAATCTGTACTCATTTCGTTTTCTTTTTTTTTGCAGCCCGTTGTTTACCAGGCTGTGATGAGCAACATGGTCATTGTTCGAAACCAAACGAGTGCAGGTAAGAACTTAACGTCATTATTATCCACCGAACGCCACTTATTCTATCATTAAAATTACTTTGTCTAGTTGGTACAATGTTTCCACAGTTCTAACAAAGTTAAAATTAGCATAAAATACGGTATATTACACAATAGCCTCTTCGCTAACAAGTCTGCTGTTAAGTATGTAGGTACGATTCCACAAATACACTTTTTTTATTTACAGAATGAGAAAACTATAAAAAATATTTATTATGATTGATTAAAAAAAAGTTACAATGATGTGAAACGGTGGAAGGTGTATATTTTTAGCTAAAGAAGAAACTGGTAGGCCTTTGAATGGGTCTGACACGCAAGTTTTACTAAAACGACGTTGTTAAAACAAACGAGAATTATGACTCTTGCAAAGTAATTAGAAGCAAAACCAAAACGTAATTAAAATTCATCATGGCAGCCAAGTGAATAAAATTACTTTACAACTCGTAAAATTGTGCACACTTCGTAACTGCCGATTTGCACAAAATAATATGTACATGCAGTAAACAGTTCTTTCGTTCGTGTTATTTTCAGGAGCGTTAACTTTCCTCAATTTCTGACAATTAGTGGATGTAATTACATCAAAGTTAATAAGTAGCAACTGAATAAATTTCTTCAAATTGCATCAAGATTGTACATGATTAAACCAAAAAGACATTCTCTGAGGGAAGTTTCACTCATTAAATATTCTCCTAATTAATTAATTTATTTATTTATGTTATTGCAGACGGTATACATATAAAGTTTTTAAAAACTCGTACATACGTCTATGCGTATTCGTAGAAAGTTCAGACCAAGTTCGCATAGTGCATTTCCTGCTGCAGGAAATGTACCTATACTAAAACCGCTCAAAATCGTACCCATCATAAACCCATTTGCATAACATGTTATTTACCGATGTCTGAACCTGCCAGTTTATAAAATGTCAATTTAAGTACCTTATGCTAATCTTTTTAATTCAAAAAATAATAATATTCCCAAAGATTAATTATTGCATAATCGTCGCGTGAGGAAATTGGAAAAGGTGATAATACAACGATGATATTTAATATCAATAATTAATAATTATAGCTATGTACTACTACCACCACTACTACTATTTATAAATAACATTAAGTACATTCATATGTGATGGTAAACTAACCATAGAGAACATTATCATTACGCGGAAGAGAAGGGCAGAATCGAAAGAGTCGCTCAACAGAGTGCACCTATAAGATGGCGTATGCGGATTGGGCCGCCGACCCGCAGGTAACCTTTCCTTGACCTGCATACTTGCCACCGGGCAGCGTGGGAAACAGCTCTGTGGGCGTGTTGCATCCCCGCCACTTCTCCCCGCGCAACCGACGATCCAAGCTGCAACTCAATGAGCACCTCGATACAATCCGAATAAATACACTCACTCCTAAACGCATGATCGGAATAATTAAAGGGTACTAATGTAACGCTGCTCAGCCTATTGCCCTGAGAAAAAACGCAACAATTGTATCACATCTTCTCTTGTTTAGTTGTTTTCTTCTTCTACTTCGCGTTTTTACAGGACAATTGCCATTTCGGGGCGTGATCGAAATGCACTCGAACAGTCTAAACAAGTTTTGTTTTTGCACTTTCTAAACAACTCATTCTCTAGCTATAAAATAAAAATCCACTTGTGACAGTAACGCAAATATAGCAATTAACATATTTCTACTTGATTGGTTTCGTTTTTTTATCAGTATTTACAGTTTATTTACTTAATTCAAATTATGTTGAAAAATAATTACGCCGGTGCATTTCACAAACCACTAATTTGTTTCGTCATTATTATCGTATTCTTGTCTTTCTCGTCTCTACGGTGCACGCTCAAGACTTTACAAGCTGATTCCACTTCATCATTCCGTTATTTCTACGGAGAATGCATCCGTCCAAGTGTATTTTTCTGTTTTAATAGACATCACTTCCCCGATTTATATTCTGTAATGCTAGCTAGTGATGCTAACAGAACTACACCGGTTGTATAGATCTTTCACGCGTCATCCCAATCTAATTTTATACTAACTACACTGTAGTAAAAGTTTATGGAATATTTCTATAAATATGTATGTTTGTTTCTAGTTTATATTTATTCCACATTTATTTTAATATTTTCGGCGGTCGTATCGTTGGTATCTTCTAAAATACGAACAATATTCATTCATGAAGCAAATGCATGGTACATGTATAACGTTTCTCTCGTTCCCACGCAAATTGAACTACTTACGATTATACAATTTGCGTTCGCTGATTTTGCATGATTAATCACAAAAAAATGAAAGAAAATTTTTACACCAGACATAACAGGAGGGAAATATGTATAAAACTTCATGTTCATATTCTTTTATCTCTATAGTTTGCATTACCGAAACATCAAAATTAAAATTATTTTATTTTGGTGAAGTAGTGAAGTGAAAGCTTATGTGTGGTTTTATTGTTTCAGATGCCAGTCAGGATGGGAAGGTCCCTTATGCAATCAATGTCAACGTTATCCTGGTTGCATGCACGGAACTTGCGTTAAGCCGTGGGATTGTCTCTGCGATGAAGGTTGGGGAGGTCTTTTCTGTAATCAAGACTTGAATTTTTGTACCAACCACAAACCTTGCCGTAACGGTGGCACCTGCTTCAACACCGGACAAGGCAGCTACACTTGCAGCTGTGCCCCAGGTTTCACAGGCACCGCATGCGAAATAGCGATCTATGATTGCCAGAACAGCCCCTGTTTGAACGATGGAACTTGTATCAAGAACGGAACGTACCATACTTGCGTGTGTCCTAAAGGCTTCCATGGTCCTCACTGTGAAACATCCGTACAAACTTGTAGTGATAACCCTTGCCACAATGGTGGTACTTGTAGAGAAACAGATCTGGGTCACAAGTGCGAGTGCCTTCCTGGATACAGCGGCCAGGATTGTGAACTTCAAGTAAATGACTGCATATCAAACCCGTGCATGAATGATGGAAGTTGCTTCGATGACGTCGACGGTTTTAAGTGCATCTGCCTCTCGGGATTTAGCGGGAAGAGATGTGAAACAAACATAGACGATTGCTTAGGAAATCCATGCTTAAACGGTGGGACCTGTGTGGACAAAGTGAACGAATTTCGGTGCCAATGCGTGCCAGGTTTCGTAGGTCCGCTTTGCCAAACTCGCGTCGATTATTGCCTTGCGAAACCGTGTGCGAACGGTGGAACTTGCATAAAATTGACTAATGACTATAAGTGTAAGTGTGCGCCTGGTTTTGCAGGTAAAGACTGTAGCGAACAAATTGACGAATGCCAGTCGCGGCCTTGTCAAAACGGCGGTACTTGTGTGAATCGCGTACACGGATTCGAATGCCAGTGCACGACCAATTTTATGGGACGGACTTGTGAAGAATCCGTGACTAGTGCGGCTCCTAGTGCAAGGGTGTCATCTGACTCGAGCCTTACTACAGAACACGTGGTAGTGATCGCGACCATTTCGACTTTCGTGCCACTTCTAGTGTTGATAGCGGTAGGTGTCATCATCTGCTTAAAACAACGAAGGAAACGAGAGAAAGCACGAGCGGATGAAGAAGCTCGCTTACAAAATGAACAGAATACAGCTCATAGTAGTTTTTCAAAACGTGGAAGCAATATCGTTACCGATACGCACATAATTAAAAACTCTTGGGGAAAGTGCACAAACAACGTAGTCAGTGCGTCTAATCTCCCTTCTCCTGATGACTGTAGTGTCTCCAACGTGAGTGTCAGTGAGAGCGACTGCTTTTCGAAGCCGCTACACCATCAGATCATCGATGGGAGGCCTGTTTATACTTTGCAGAGGTCTCGTTCTCAAAAGCAACTGAACACAGAGCACGGGCCTCGTACTGCAGCCGCTTCTGTGTTACTTGCTGCCAAACTGCAGCATGAACCCGAATACGAACACATCAAGCGTATGTCTGTGATGTCAAATTCCTCGGCTGTGTGTGGAGTGAGGTAAATAACCTATAATTTCTTTTCTGACTATAAACACTACCACTTCATGTTATTCATTCGATTAATGTGATATTTTTGGAATTAGCTCCCATACGTACATAATGCAACGTATATAACGACGTTTCCTTTCCTTTAACTAACTAGCTGTTTTCTTACAGCGACCCATCCCTGTTAAAGAGGTCGGTGGAGAAGGAGCCCAATGTTGGGGTTTATGTGATAGGAGAACATTTCCACCGAGCAGGTGCGATATCGCCTGGCCTTTTCGCAACCGAGGTGTAAATACGATGGATGATATTTACGTTGTTGTGCGTCTGAGCTGAGTGCATGAATATGTGATGAATCCGTCCACATCATAGGTCGGAGCCACGTTTTGTACAGTTATTTATTAAATATCTCAGCTCCGGCAGCTGATGCGGTTAGGATCGCAGACTTATTATTTATTTCGCTTGCGTACTTAACTTGTAGGACACGACAGTACAATGCACGATGTCCCGGGGCTTTCTGCGTGCTCGCGATACCGCTCTGGAAGACGCCAACCAAGACCAGATCTTTCCCACTAATGGTACCAGTTTGTTTGTACATAGTTTAGTTGTAATGATTCGATATTTCCATGCATTTTGACCATTGATAGGGGATCTAGGTTAGGAACCAAAGACTTGGCGAAACTAAGAGCCTGTCTTGCGAGTAGGCAAAACGCCCAGTAGGTAACTAAAATTTGCATTTTGTAAAAACGATCGAGTTTGAAGTGGAGGGCATGCTATACGATAAGACGTCATGTTTATATTTATCATTTATGTGATCAACTTAACTAAAACTAAGTCAGAATCAACTACTTAAAGGACTACTTTTCCCAGTATTTGTATTATTATGTTAGATTACCTACGTCCACCGTAATATGATTGTGACGGAAGATGATTCCTTTCGCCATTTTTTTTTTTGCTAAGGGAACCATCTCCATCACCAACGGCGGAAGCGACTGATGTATGTGTAGTGTAAATTTAAATTAGTTTAAGTGTAGTT
Source organism: Agrilus mali (assembly GCA_029378335.1). NCBI lineage: Eukaryota > Metazoa > Arthropoda > Insecta > Coleoptera > Buprestidae > Agrilus > Agrilus mali. Next base: position 7,768,637 of record CM055664.1, read on the forward strand.
TTTAAGGATATATCTTTGAACAAAGATAATATGTTCCTGTAATATTATAACTAAGTCATTTCGAAAGGCCCATTCACAGCACTATCGATTCTTCCTTGAAATGGCGTTTCGGTATTGCTAAGAATGGCCTATACTACACTTGTTGTAATACTTAATCACGTCGACAAGTTTACCGCAAAGCTTGTCTAATAAAAGACCTTTTGTAAGATATTGATGTATATTTATAGTGAGAAAAATGCAAACTTTATGTCATTATTATAATACCGATTATTATAATTGTTCATGTTTCTTCTTGCAGTCTTATACTGAAACGGCTGTATTGTTTAGTAAATTTTGTTCTTTATAAAAATCTTTCATTTTCACGCCTTTTCTTAATTACCGTCGCATATCCCCTACATCTCCAATTAATTTAAAAAAAAATCCATTAAAAACATGTCCACGGCAGTGAAAATTATCATATATAAACATGTTAGTAAAGTGTTAATATCCGTGTAATTCGCATTTTAATATGCCGCAACATAACAACAGTGAGAATTTTCTTCTAGCGAAATGGTAAGTAGAATATTTAGTACTGATAATATCTTTTCTTCGTGAGCGCTTTTATTAAACTTCTTGTTGTTGTCAAATGTTCATTACTACTAACCGTAAACTTAAAATATTCACACTAAACACATTTGGTAACACGAAACTTTAAGAAGTACTCAGCCTTAATTGGGATTATACATAATTCTTGACAGTTTTCAACTGAACATACAAAAAGGCTTATTATCACGCAACGTGTGTCCATAATAAGTTTCAGCAGGTGTTTTGCCAAATGAAAAGATTAAAACGAATGTTTATGATCATAGTCTAAATTTACATAAAAAGACAGTATTGATCGGAAAATATTTTGTTTGTGTGGAAATTTGACTATAACTCGTTCGTTAGTGTAAAAATTTACTCCGTTTTATTCTTGACAGTGCAAAAGGAATATAAATACAACAAACGCAGTTTTGGGGCAGGTGAACTGGAGAATGCATACGGGTGCTTAAGAAAAACTCGACGACAGCTGCTTTTGCTTTCAAACATGTTGTGCTCCGTTTCAAAGTTGAATTAACTTAATTTATATAAAAAAATTGAATTTTTAAGACTTTTTTGCCGCTAGCTCCTAAAAAAATTGAATATTCTGACTTTAATCGAAGAAAGTAATGCATAATTCCCCTATTTCGTCCTATTAATGCTAAGAAGCGAAAAAATTTACATTTTTGATCTTGCAACTGCACACTATAGATTCACTTATAGTTAAAGCGAAAAGTTTGTCGACAACCGGAGCGCGAATAGTTCTAACGAGAAGGCTGACCTTCATGAAGTCGTCAGAGTTAACTAATTTTACAGATCTCGATCTTGAGAAAAACATGTTAAATTCGTTTCTCGCGGTTCGTCTTGCCGTTCACTGCATTCACAATCCATGTAAATTAAGCAAATCATCTGCCTTTCACTAATAATTCGAAGCGTGCGAATGAAACTACGTGTAGCCTGCTAGTTACAGTTTGTGTTGCCATACCTTGATTAATTTACAACATGCTACTTTTTTACCTTATCTTAACGTTAATGGCAGTCACCACTTATTTATTTATTTTTTAAAATGTACTTTACTAATACCACAAAAGACGACTCACGCAATTTATAATAGATTTACTTCTTATTTAAAAACTTTTAATTTGTCTAATTTATAGGAACAGAAACAAAGAGTAGGTAATTAATTGCGGAAAAAACTGAAGACGAATTCTGTATAAGTATATTGGCGGCAACAGCTTAAACTTAGAACTGTAATTGACCTATTTCCTGTCTATGTACACAGATGTTAAACGGTAATTTTCTTTAAGCAACATTTGCAAATCTAAAGTAAAGGGCAAATTACGTCGTTAACTTTCCTACGTCATGTATAATCATTTTTCGACAACAAAATTTTATAACGTCCGCTTTAACGTAAATATTTAAATTAAAATAGTAGTTTTTATCTCAAAACATTCATCATATATTTATTAAATTAATAGATAAGTAGGTACATATGTATTATGGTTCGTAAGTTCTGCAAATCAATCAATTATTGAACTCATAAAGTCACGATATCTACTGTTTAAAGAAAACAACTGAAAATTTTATCGAGTCTGCACAATCGTTCTTCTATGCGGAAGAGAAACGTCATCTCGACGGAAACTTCCGGTTTTGCTAGAATGTTTACCGCATAATCCCCACATGGCGCCGTCGATAAACGCGTATGAGATGACGACGCTTTAGCGCCACTGCTTTCGTTATCATAAAGATCATACGAAGAATAATATGTATGTATAATAATTCTACTAAGATTAAAAATATCAGAAATAGAATTTTATGTAGGTAGTGAAAATTAAATTGTATCTCTATTTCACATAAGTAGTACCTAAGTTCATTTAATTCTATATGATCGTTTTCCTTTATTGGATAAACAGGTTGAATTAGAAAACAAAATTGCAATTTATCCACGCACAATTCGAAATACATTGCCGTTAGCAGTCAGTAACGATAAGTAAAAAAAATCCTTTTTCATAGAAGACAGGTGAATGTCAGTTAGGGTCATGAACCCGGGGTTATGTGACACGTTACTGTTGCTTCTTATAACCTACAAACTACAGAATTATAAATCTCGGTACTCGGAGGTGAACTGTCTGTCCGTCCTCTACGTCTTAACATCATGCTTTCTATTTTGCGACTAGCCAATTGTATACGTTTGCAGTATAAATAATAAAGTATTCCGTTCAATAAAAAAAAAATAGTACCTATCTAATGAAGATTAATAATGGCGCGAATTTGAGTGAATTGTCGCGTTACTCTTCCGAGGAATTTCGTCTGATCTTGGTCGAAACAATTAACAATAACCAAAATAACAGAAGTACTGTTGACTATTAATTTATTCGTCTTCTTAAAAAATAAAACTTCAAATAAGACACTGACGCCGTCTGAAAAAAACGAATTTGATACTGACTTCTCTTTGTCAGCTAAATTTAGAAATTACAACACCATCCCAGATCTGTGGCTCTTAAGTATGTAATTAAAAACGGAAGGCTTTAAAATTTCTCTAGGTATCTTATCGTTACAATAAGAGGTGGTTCACTACTGTTCTAATTATTGCAAAAAAAAACTCCCGCCTATTGATGAAAGGATATATAAGCAAATAAAAAATGCAATTTATTGAACGACATCATCTGTTTTCGACTTATTAAAACAATAAATTATACAGCAGTCGCGATACTTAAGGCGAAAATAAACAAAAAAGTCTTTTGGTTACGCCGCTTACCCGGAGACGTCTCCTAAAGGAATCACAATATTTGCGTGTGGCAACCCTTGTCTTCAGATTTACAAGGAATTTGTCATTATTGTGCGCTTAGAAAATACCCTACTCACGTCAAGTTGAAAGAATTATTTGACATGTAACGTTTCAGAACGACGGAATTTAATAGGCATAAAATACAGGATAATGTCAATAAAAACAAAAAGCAGGACTGTAAACAATCTATTAAAGTTTGACTAAATTCATTTGTTTTAAATGTTTTTCCATTTTAAAAATTATCCTTTGTGACACCTATTTGGGCCAAACTAGAAGACGAAAGGCAAAACAGCTGTTGTAAGCACAAAAACCAAAAAAATCCGTAAAATGTAGAAACAAAAACCCAACACAACATTTTTTTATATAGGTATGTATACCGTATGTATGAATGGTGTTAATTACACAAAATTAACGTATGTAACTTTCACATTATTTAAAATGTTTTTCTTTCATAAGATTCCAGCAAAAATTACCTAGTTGAAGATGTTAATTAAAATTGCGTGGTAGTGTAGTAGTAGGTATGTTCGAAATTAAGCATTTCAACACAAAATCGCATTGCATGTTAACGGTGATGTTCAACCAATGTTAAAGGAGAAAGGTACAATAAATCATGAACAGTACCTAGATTTGCTGGTGGCTCAAGTAGAAGCTTGTTTGCCTTTTACTTCAAAAGAATTTATTGTTACGTAAAAGAAATTTTTCACTTTGCTAGATTCTTCGTTGAAATATTTTAATATGTATGTAGTATATATGTATATTTAATTTGTGTAAACATTTTCAAGCAACCTATTAGATATAACAAAGCAATTCAGGGTTCTTCTAACTGAATAATTGGACTCGGAATAAAATAAGGTGTCAAATATAATGTTTAATGAGCTGTATCTTGAACGTCACGTTGTCCAACCGAGCATGAAGTTAGTTAGAAATACGATAAAACTGACATAATAATAATAACAATAATAAAGAAAATAAAAAGACCACTTTGTAACATCATCTTGCAAAAAAATTTCTAACCGAACTCAAATAAAATAAATAGGTATTAAGGACTATTTGTTTAATGATTTTCTTAGCAATTTCTGCCATCTACTAATGGTAACCTACAGTTAGTTAGTTATAGGTACGTTTAAGTCGACTTAGCCTACATTCAAAGTCAGAACGCATCATGCAGTTTCTACTCTTCGGTACTGTACAACATTCCAATCAGAAGAAGCTTCTTGATGTGAAAGTAGTATTGCAAGTTCGCATGCTGTATGTATATGTATGTCTATATAGGTGACTGGGAAGCAACCTACACCATTATTACTCAAAATGGTCTTGCCTTATATAACTCTTATAATAGTAAATTAAAAAGCAACAAGTGCATACATTTACTCACTGCACAGTGCAAGAACAGAAATACAGAACCGTAACCGAAAAAATTACTATCTACCTAGGTATATCAATTTTCATTACAAGCGCAACTTTTCGTAGTTACCTACAATATTTACCTATTGAAAATTATTTGTGAAGATTCCGTCTATCATAACCCTGACATAAAATTTTGATTATTTGATTGTCGCAACGACAACAATTTATTATACATATTTATTTAGACTGATATAAGAATTTACTTATTATTATAAAGATATTGTAAAAATGGCTTTACTCTGTCTTGCTTATCTTCCTCACACAAAAATGTGGGACATCGACAGGTATTTTTTCCCACAGATGATATGAGTCAATGTTTAAAAACAAAAGTTGTCATACATTTTTTAATAAGTATGCCAATATATCTTAGTCAATCCAATCGTTTTACTTTTTATTAAAAATTTAAGATGTTACGTAACGTAACTCAAGAAAGACGTACCTATTCCTATTTGAATCAGTATTTTAGGCATTTGTCTATGTACCTACAAGATGAACAAAGTTCTCAAACTCAGTGACTGTAAGAGATATAATCGGTGTTTTATAAATTTGCTAGGTATCGTGTTTTGTTTTCGATTTATGAACAAAAGTTTAAAATTTCCAGTTTTTGCTATATATTCATATCTTTGGGTTAATCAAATGATTTTTTGTGTAATTTTTCTGTATTCCAAGTAAAAAAGTGCCTGTTGTTTTAGAAGAAATTGTGAAATCCGGGCTTGATGGCCGTGGTCTAGGATTGTTTGTTCTTCGATAAGAACACCGAAGAAGTCTCTTATCCGACGTTTCGCCAACAACTGTGGTTGGCATCCTCAGGTAACGTAGCGTGGGCGTAATGTCCATCGCTGTGGTTGTGCTGAGACTCATTACGCCCACAATTTCTTCTAAAAACGCCGGCCGTGATGGCCTAAGTCTTTTCATGCCTGTTCTTTTTCTATTTCTGCAAACAATTAAGATATGGACACATCTATAGCAAAAGCGCTAATTTTTCAACTTTTGCTCATATAAACTCGAAAACAAAAAACAATTTTTTGAAACCATCACCGATGAATTTGTCTCAAAAAAGAGACCGAGAAGCTGACATTATTTTTTTGTATCTCTTACAGTCACGGAGTTGTCCTGTACAAACAGCGAAATATGCCCACCCTGCACCTAACAACAAAAGTAGTTTTTATAAATTGTCATTGCTATTAGATGTATATACGGCATTTAAAAATACCTACGCTAACTGCACCACAATAATACGATCATATTAAAAGGTCATGGTTATATTACCTACTTTAGATACGCTACTAAGTATTAAGGCTAATTTATTATAAATTCCTATCTATTTGATTTATTAAATAAATATCATGAACGAAAAATGAATAAATTTATGTTATCAAAGACTATTTTCTAATTTTGGGACCGATTAATAATGTAATGAATTGTAAGATATGGGGTGTGCTAAAGAAGTAATGGCGCAAGTGTAGTGCCATGCTGGTACACCAGGCCAGAATAGAGCAAACTGGAAACCTGGGTATGTATCATTCTTCGGCATACCATCCTCTCGTTGACCTTACGCGCTTAGGTGAGTAATACACATTCCGTAAAAGGCATTCGTGATGCTGTTTTTTCTTCTGATTAATCCAATCGATTTGCTCATCAACCGGTACATAAGCAAATTCTTTTAAATTGATTGAGAATATCGTGTTCAATAAACAGGACTATGTCAAAAAATGATTGTATATTAAGTAATAATTTTATTGTTTTAGCTATTCAAGAACAAAAGTTAAAGGAACGTACTTCTCTGTTTTATAATGTTAAATCGCGGATTAAAATCTACTTCATAAAAAATTCAAGGTTCCAAACCTGCGATCACACACGGAAGCTACCTGCTATTAAAGTTAAGTTGTAACCATTTCACGAATTTTGCGTTTTTTAATATATTTTTTATCAACATAATTTATCTCATTGATTAAAACAGCAACGTCTTTAAATATTTTTTAGAAAAAATGGAGTTACTATTTATTGGTAGGTAAATAAATAAGAGAAATTTGGAATATGCATTATTTCCGAAAACAATAAAAAAATAATGCGAAGGAGTTTGTTGTTTTATAGGCGTGATGGGAAATTGTACTTTTTATTATTCAACCGTATGTGAAACCGTTTGTAATTATTAATTACACATTCAGTTATTTTTAATGCTGTCGTTTGAAATACGCAACTTAATTAATTACTCACTTACCAAGTTTTACAATTATTAAACTATGTAGGTATTCCTTCTTCAACTTGGTTAGATAGCTCTTGAAAATCATTGTTTGTTAATTAGTTAAAATTATTTATGTACTTATATTTGTCGACTACAAAGAAAAGGCTTTCTGATTGCCCCTTTAATTTAATTATCTAAGCGTTACGAATTTTAACTTTCTCACAAATTTCGACTAATTGGTCTCTGCTTTTTTAATGTTACGTATTCTTCCTTTTCACTTTATTTATACGAAACGCCCTAGAAAATCTCAACAAATTAAGTTTAAACCACTGGCAAGTTGAAGAACAAGAAAGTATTTCACAGGCTGACAATACTTAGAATAAAACAAATCAGCTTGCAATAATTAAGTTCTCAAATTACAATGACACAGCCTTTTCTAATCCCTCGTTCCCAGGGATGATGATCTACTTTCAAATAAAGGACGACGAGTTAAATTATTTAAATAATTGCTTCTATTTTATTTCAATAAAAAAAAAACAAAAAATTAAAAAGAAAGTTGCAAACTACGTATAATGTTATATAAATAAACCATATACATGTATAAGGAAAATTAAAGTTTAATAGTATACTTAATTGAATATTTAGAATGCAAACGACTCGCGTTAAATATTTTCTTTTCGTGATTAGAGAGGGTAAAAGTTTGAAAACGATTCATCCGTCAAAGTCGTAGCGGTTGAAAATATAAAATATCATCCCCAATGTTCCTCCCCTTGTGTATTTAACGCGAAGTTTCGTCGAAATGAGAAGATGCCACCTGGGGTAAAATCCGTTATTAAGAACTTACTGTAAAACGGTTTCTTTCAGCTTCTTATTTACCCTAAAGCTTAAGAAGGATTTGGCAATGATCCCAACCGAAACGGAGACTGGATGGATAACGGCGCCGCCTTCAATGATTTACCTACTCTAAAATACAACCCTCTCGAATGTAAAAGCAACTTTTATGTTGCTCGTTAATCGACATAAAACAAAACGTTGACAATCGCCTCGATTTATTTGATTATCCCGTGTACAAAAGGACATTTCGGGACTGTATCGAATTTTTATGTCATACAAACACACACACATACATGCACAAATACAATACATGTGTACGTACGTATAAGTTCAATAACCGCTTCCTGGGTAGTAGCCTCAATATAAATGTATATAGTCCACCTCTTGACCTATTCGATACTTTTTTTTAGCATCACACACCTTAACATATTTCTATTATGAATGTTCAAAGTATTCTCAGTAAGTAACCTCTTATAAATTAAACGATTAAAGGGGGTGATTTTTTTGCAGACATCTGGTATAATAACAATTTATGCGCAAAATGAACACGGAATTCATTACTGAAGTTGAAAGGGCCATCTCTCTCGTTCACGTAGAAAGTGTAGGCATGAACACTAAAAGCATTTCAAATTATGTAGCAGAAATGAAAGTTGCATCTTCACTGCATTAATAGAGAGGATCTTCTAAAACGCTAACGGCCTAGTAATAGTAATGTACAACGCCGGTAATTATACAGTACCTTACTAAATAACTGTACAACTCTAATCAGACGTATAGTGAGTAGTACAAAAAATAGAACGGTTCAATAATTTTTCAGTTTAACTTATATTACTTGAACAGATTTATGGGAATACATGAATGATTACGTATATGATTGTTTTTTTGTTCACTATACTTGTGTACATTCTTATATTGTATGTTGTTTCTGTTAATATAGGTACAATTTACTTGAATGTACTATTATATGTAGACAAACATACATGTAGATAGATGTATATGGATGCGTGTACTAATTTTATACCAACTTTCAAAGCCATATTGATAGTCGTAGGAGAAGCAAGCAAGCATGTGTGCAACTTACAGTATTTATTGTAACTGTACCTTGTACATAAAACGCAAATCTTAATAAATAAAACTCTTCCTAGTAATTTTTCAGCCCGGAAGCCTCCAGCTTACACACAATAAACCGGAACCGTAGATACTGTGCATATTTAAAGATTAATATTTAAATGTCAAGGATACCAATTATATAAAAAATGGAAGAGAAGATTACATTATATTACGTTACGTATCCTTTGAATCCAGTAAACAACGCTATACCTATAAGTACATTTAAACAGAAACATTACTACAATTTACATATCATAGCCACTAACACGGTAATAGCACGATATGTATGACATTGAATCACTATTAATGTCTACTAATTGAAGGTTCGCAATATTTCAAAAAAACATCGAATTAATCATCAGGGATCATTTTTCTTAGTTCATTATTAGACAATAATTTAGCATAGGTATGACACTATCATCTTTCTATATATGCTTATCAAATTATTTGGCTAGGAAGAGTTTAATTAAATTTACTAATTCAGCAGATGTTCTAATATTATGTAAAAAAGAGTTTTACTTTACCAACTCGTTAAGGGTTGTTCTGTAAGTACACAATATGAATGGTAGGTAGGTATCTTATAGGGTTCTTATTCAGACGTCCGTGTGATTGTAAGAATTGAGGACGGAAAAACACAATAAACCATGTGGTGGAGGATATCACATTAAAAAAACTCTCCCAAACAGAACTGGCAACAGGTGTCCACCGTGCAACCTTCGTATTTCGGAAATCACTCTCCAGAAATTTACCTGCTTCCCACATGCCCTCAAGATTTTCAATAATTTTAGCATAATCCCTACTAATTTATGTTAGGATTTCCAAACTTTATAATTTACTGCTACTACCTATACATATGTTTACCCTCCCTTCCTTACATATACGATCCCCCTTCGATTTATAAAATCTTTTATTTGATAATTATAAATATATACCTAGTTTTCGTAAATCTTTTTTCTTATTATTTATGATTACATTAATTTTATTTACACATCTTTGACGTACATCAATTATTTTCCGTGTTTTTAAATTACATTTAGTTTCATTAAAAGCTTTTCGAACTTCCGTAACAATAAATGTATACGTAAATGAAAACTTTCTCCATTACGAAAACAAACGTACTGCCAGCGTCATCTGCTGGCTTTTGCGTCAACCTATCAATACACAAGTAATAATAAAGAAGATTGTACACCTAAATTCAACTGAACTCTTAACTGTTACCAGCAGATCACGCTCATGTACACAAAATAAGCAAACTTTAAAAAAATACCTTAATTGCAAATTAATAATTAAGATAATGCAAAGATAAACTGTAAATGCGACGTAGTATAAAGCGTTTTTGTTAATTTATCTCAGCTCACACGCCGCAAATTAGGCGCATTGTAAACAAAAGATTAGGAAAAATGCAAAATTAAATAAAGATTATAGAAGACTTACATTAATGACAATTGCAGAATACTCATCGAACTAACACGCTAAAACACCCCCTTAATTAATTGACACTATTCCTTAACACTGAAACAAAATAAAAAATGCTTAATAGGTACATAAAATTAAAATAAAGTTATGCTTATAAAAATTAAAACAATTAATAGAAGTATATAAAAGTGTGTAATGTAATCATTGATTGTACTGGTTCTACCTCGTGCCTTGTACTAGGTATATGTATTTATAATAAACCCATAAAACAGCTTTTACTTTGCCGAAAAAAACTTAATACGGTCATCTATTTTATTCATCATTTAAATAAAATTGTTATTCAGTCCTGTATTCGCAGTTGAATGGCAAGGATGTAAACGCAGTATTTTTCAAGAACTATTGCCTAAGGTCATAGTGGAAGCAAAGGTGAGTGAGTATACATATAAATGTTTTGATTTAATCTGTCGCCAATGTTGGATTAAACCCAATTATGACCCAAAAATAGCCTGGGTACGAGATAAAATCTTTTTAATACTTCAACAATTTCAATGATGATTGTTAATATTTGTGCTAATTTCTCTTACGAACGTATTTTATTATCAAGTACGTAATGAGTTTTATTTCCCTTTTATCACTCGTCAATCAGCAAAAACGACCCTGTCCCCTTTTTCAAAGCTTTAGGCGTGATGTCGCATTATTTGCACCGACTTGCGAAGCTTTTACGTAGCCAAATATGAATGGTTTATATAAAATTGACCGCCAAATTCGAATGGGAACCACGCGAACTGTGTATGCTTAGGTCGAGTTTTGGTGTCTGTCGTCCGCAATGTGGATATGGATAATACCACCACCCGGCGTCGTTTACTTCCACGGAAACAAGCGCACTACGTTCAAAAGTATCGCGAATGTAAGTTCTCGTCTCGAGCGGTGCGGTATTGCATCAGCCAGGAAAACATGAATAACTTGGCTGGTTCTTCGTCCAGGGGGTTGGTGGTCCCTTTACAAGAAACCATCGACGTCGCAGACACCAAGTTCTTATGGGTTTTTGGGTACGGGTCCCTTTGCTGGAACCCCGGCTTCACATTCGACAAAGCTGTTGCCGGCTGCGTAAGGGGTTTTTCTAGAAGATTTTGGCAGGGAAATAGTACTCACCGAGGCACCGAACAGAAGGTCGGTTTGTAAAAACTATCAGTTTTGTCTTAATCTCACATTCTTATAAATAGTTAATGTCAATGACTTTGAAACAGTTATTCGTAGTATTAAACCCATTTCTTTGTTACTTTCTTTGCGCTCCAAATTATCGCGTCATTATTATATTGTTCATTAAATTTCTCTAAATTTTTCTTTGAAAATACCAGAACTTTTACTTTGACGTTCAACAAAATAATAGTTAGGACTTTTTCAATTTAAATAGATAATTAATTGCCCAAAAATACTATAATATGTGCATTTAATAATAATTACATTATACGACTCACAATTGCGATTGCTTTTGCATTTCATCAACATATTTGGGTACTTCTACGAAAATATCTGTTATAGGTATTGGGAGTTAAAACGAATAAGCTTTGATTAGGTATTTGTTTTAACTGTTGATATAAAAAGTAATGTGTGTTTTTTTGTATTTAACCGTTTCAGAATTTAATACTTGAAGTATGATACAGATATTGATATATCATTACCATTCAGGTGTTGCACAGGTATAACAGTTTCCTTTGGTGTTAAATTTCGAATATTGTTATTGCTATCAGTAATATGAAAACACAATTTTGTTAATATTCCAATTAATATTTAATATTTTAGTTGCTTAATGGTCAAACAATAAAATATAACAAAATATACGATTAATCTTAGACTTGCCCATAATGCATCATTGCAAGTTATCTCCGGAACTATTAATTATATATATATTTTTAATTAACAGGGATTCCAGATATATTAATTTACTGGTAAATTACGAACGTATACATTTTCATTTTTAATAAATTTATAATTAGAAAGAAACTTCTTACCAACTAAAAATACAATTCTTTGTTACCGTGACGCATCAACCCCAGGCACTCACCCAACAGTAGACTAATAACAAATTGACAGACGCTTTTGACAAAATTTCAAAGCTCACTTAGTTTACTATTGCATCATAAATTCCCTATAATTTTATTTTTCTTTTAAAATACCCATTTAATGTGAACATTTCATTCTATAATATTTGTTGTTCAATTTCATTATATTTTTATATTATTAGTATTTTAATCAAACTATCTTTAATATTACTTTTTAAAAGTGCCTTTTTCATAACCATTTGCTAAAATGTTACTATATTTTACTTATTGAATTTTAAAACAACTTAAGTTACTGCAAACACAAAACAATATAATTTGTTTCCAAGCAATTAATAGACATTAATAGCTAACATATTTAAGTTATGTTTGTTTAATTGTACTAAAACAAACTGTAGTTTCATTGTTGTTGACATAACCCCGAAATTATTTTTACAACATTAAGAAGTATTCAAACTATGGAAATTATTAATATAAACAAATCCTACCTTACCCATAATGTAATCAATCAATTTTACCAATAAGATATTTAAATATTTGATTGAGTTGGCTGATACTTGGTGAAATTTGTTATCCATTTTCAATAAATAAGACACACAAAAATTTATTGAAAATGAATAAGATATTTGTTGATTGGTAAACATTCACAATTACTAACAATTAATAGCCCCCTAGTAAACAAAACTGTTCTTTACTGACAAAGTATACCACAACTACCATGCTAAAGTTTTATTAGAAATTCATAAACATTACAGAACGATAGATAATGCCATCTACGAGCTTTAGTAGTAACTGTGATTATTAATTTGAATGTTTTTACCCTTTTTATTTTCTATTTGGTATAAAACAAGAAAAAGAGCATTTCTGCTATAAAATTAACTTTATAAAGAATTTGTTGCTAAATTATGGAACATACACAGCTAATAGGAATATTTTTTAATAAAATAGAGACAGAAGTTTTAATCAACATGAAATAGGCCTATCAATATTATACGCATGTGTAGTTCTTGCTAGACAATTTTACTTAAAAATCTCATTGCATGTACTTAATTACATTAAAAGATAACTTTTATACAAAAACAAACGCACGTGTATACGTGTGTCTACATATAAACTTCTTATTCGCGCAACTTTCCATCCATAAACATATTGCTGTATCGAATTTTGACTTAACACGTGCTTTGCATTCAACTGAGTTTATAGTGGTTAATTTTAAGCCAATTACGGTAACAAAATTATACCTACTTCCTGAAACGTGAATTAAATTGTTCTATACACTAAGGAATTAGTCAAACTATTTTTAAACATCTAACATATACGAGGCTTAACCAAAAAGTAATTATCTAATTTTCTACTTGTTTGTTAATAATAAATATTTTTTTTCAGCCTGGTCGAGTGGCAACTTTAGTTGAGGATAATGAGGTAAATATATTTTAATTTGTTTAATACTATATTCTGTTTAAAATCTTTACTGTTTAAACTGTAACTAATAAGTCCTGACATAACGAAACAAATTATGGGTACCTACTTATCAGATTTTATTAAGTTTTGGTTTTTGGTTAGAGAATTCGCAGGTAAAAAGGACTATCTACTAGCAGTTGCGGTTTTACACAAACCAAATGAATTGATAAATTGAATTATCGGTTTTTACCATGATTAATCTCTAGTTCATTGGTTTCTGTTTGCCAACATTTTAAAAATGAAAGTGTTAATATTAAATTTAAGTTAAATAATAACCGTAAATGGTAATTTTCGTGCGTAAATATTGCCAAGTCACTGTAAAACTGTATTGCGAAAGCTTAGTATCATACAATATTTTTGTTAAATTTGATTATAAATAAAAAATTGTTTATAATAATATTTTATATTTACGAACTCTTTCTTGATTATTGTGATGCTCGATATCTTAAAAAGTTGTGGTTTATTTTCTTTAGTTCATTTTAATTTTTGTCTCATTTCTTTATAAATCCATTGTTTTAATCAGAAATGCAAAACAGAATAATTGCGTTTTATCGTAGGTACGTTTAGAGAATTTAGAGCCAACAGATTCTGATTTTCTAAAATAAAATTTATTTTTACACGAGCTTTTTTTATGTTAACGTACACTACTTATTTTTAAAAATAAAGGTATTCGAAAGAAAAGACATTGTATGTTTGTAAAGTTGTTGAAAGCAAGCCAAAATTAAGTAGGTATGTTCACTATTTTTTTTTATTTGGGGCAGACATATATGTATATTTATAATTGAGATTACAGTTAAAGGAAAGTATTAGATATAAAAATTATTAATGTGTTAATGAGTATCAAATAATTATAAAGTTTATTGTTTATCTGTCTGAAATAACTATCTTATCTACTAAAATTTTTTTGTCTGTAGATAGGTAGACATCATTATAAAATAATCAAACCTATCATTTTTTAATGACATTTTGCTATGCTTAAATGAATATGTTAATAGTAGTCAAAGAATGTTACTTTTTTTAAATTGGGTTGTTAATTTTAATATTGATTAACAATACATAGGTATATGTTCCGAAATTTCAATAATTCTGATTCGTATTGTGTGGCCAATTTGAAGAATTAATTAATGTTAATTAGGTCATTTCTGCTGAAATAAAATTCCGAAAAGAGTTATTGGCTAATAAACAATGACCTTTAAAGGGTCATGAGGATGCCTGTGTTAAGGTTATCATAGCGTAATTTATTAATAAAAGTTTTATTAAACAGTTAATATAAACAATTGGCAGTATGTACTATTATTACACCGGATGTTTGCAATTGCACTAGGTATATTGAGATACTATTAAATTTTTATTTTGTTGATTTTAACTAGCTGCGTATATTATCAAACAATAATTCCGAAAGTGCAGCAATTATGGACAGATTGGAAAACAATTATTCTTAACTTAATAACAGTATCTAATATAGTACCTAATATACATATGCCATTGTATTATTATTCTTTAATTAGGTGATTTTATTTAAATGATTGTTTTCACTTACATAATAGGTGATATATTCTAATCTCTTTATTTGAGTTAGTACACTACACATCTACAGAATTAAATTTATAACAAAGAACTTTTAATTTTATATTCGAAAATAATAAACCCTGTCAAAATCTTACCCAAAATCCATTGCGAATTGACTTCGAAAAATTCACAACAAATTTATAAATGACTTTTCCTTTTTCGTATTACTTTTAACGAGAATCTAATTATCACAACTGAATTTATACAATTAATAATGATATAATCACACTTTTTAATCAATATTTTTGTGAAAATACCACGTAAATATAAAAATATTCGCGGACCCTCTGGCGACATACCGAATATTCATCACACAGGCATGCCAAAAGAGAACGACTCGACAAAATTTCATAGCCCTTTTAGTTTTATATTTGAGGTACAATTCTCGTACTTGTATTTATAAAAATACAAACATGTAAGAATTCTAGGGATAGTTTTATACCTAAATAAATCCCTTTTACTGTTATTATTGTATTATTATCATCTATTTATCAAAAAATTAAATATATGTGATTTGGTAAATATTGTAATATTTGGCAACATTGTCATAAACTTGCGCTAACCTGAAGAAAGCAGAAAAAATCTAAGGAAATCTATAATCGACATAATATTAAATTCAGCTGATTTTGTTAACAAAAATTATCATGACAATATTTTCTTATGTACCTAGCTATTCCAAAAATATAACAATTGTAAAATAAGAAAATAATTCACTTTAACTTGATAACAGTGTTATATACTATTATATTGTTCAGGTTATTTTATTTGAATGATTTTACTCACATAATTTCCGCATTTAAGTTAGTATAGGTACTGCATACCTACACAATTAAATTTATAAAAGAGAACTATATTAACTATGTTCGCACAAACAAATCAATTCTATCAAAATCTTACCCCTAATCCACTACGAGGTTGGCTTTGAAAAGTTCAGAACTAAATTATTAATGACATTTTCCTTTCCAGGAGGATTAGTAGTCTTAAGTTTTAAGTAAATGTTTTTGTCAAAATACCACTATACTGTAAACAAATTGACGGACCCTCTGACAGCACGTCGTATTCAACAAACTACCGGGCACGTTATTATGAGAACGATTCGGCCAAATTTCGAAGGCCAGCACTTTGTTTTGAATATGAGGCATAATTCTCGTACTTGCACCCTTTTCAGTCGATTGCCATATATAATTTTAGGGAAGTTTTATACACAAAAGAATCTCTTGCTGTTATTATTATCAGTTTATTAAAAAAATTAATTTGAGTAGTTATGTAGTATGGTTAATATTTTATTTGTTCTATACTTATGCTACCTGAAGAATATGGAATAAAGTAAACCAAACGTGTAATTTTGGGATTTTCAATAGTCTATAATATCTACTTTTCACTTATCATTCATTTCAATTAAGGAGCCTACTGACAAAATTATATATATTTTTTGTTTATGACTTATCGATAGTTTGATTGAACTAGTTGCTAGTGCATATACATATAATATATGATTTGAACATTTAAACTTTAAGTAACTACCTATTTATTTTTCTTAATTGCTTCCTATTATTGTATTTGTTTATCTAATAATTAAACGTTTTCCAGGGTGTTGTTCATGGTGTAGCATTTCGAATAAGTGGAGACGCTGCTATACCGTACCTTACGAGAAGAGAATGTAAATTGGGTGGCTATAAAGCCGAATTTACATCGTTTTTCCCTTCAACCACTGAACTTTCATTTACTGTAGTATTATATGTCGCAACTTCCAGAAATGCGATGTGGCTTGGGGATGCACCCCTTCAAGAAATCGCACTTCAGATCTCAGACTCTCAAGGCCCAAGTGGGCATAATGCCGAATATCTCATAAGACTAGCAGAATTTATGCGTGAACACTTTCCCGAAGAAAAAGACGAACATTTGTTCCATCTCGAAGTTTTAGTTAAGAAAAACATTTCAGACCAAAATAAGTGTTTGACCACTTTAATGGGTGATAGTGCTGGACATATAATTTTCGTAAAAAATTCAGCTCCAGTACAAAGAGCAGAAGGTCACGAAGAAAGAGCAGGTTCGTTTCAATATACCACAAGAGTTCCTGAAAAGACTTTACGTTGCCTCAATATTTAAAGCAGATCTTTATTTTTATCGAATTTAACTTATCTAATATAATTGTTATTTTATTAATAAGTTTGTTTGTTTTTGTTTATCTATGTTATTATAGATAATAGAGTGAAAATTGTTTCGGTGAAACTCTTTTGTTGTGTATTCTATTATATATCTTTTTTGTGGCCTGCATGAGTAGGAACAATGAAATGGTTGTGGTTCCTATTTAATTGTATGAATTTTTAGTGTTAACCTTTAAACTATATTCCAATTTTTTTTTACTCTTTTTACCTTTTAAAATTATATTTATAGCGCATAATATTTAAAAACTATAAAATTTAATGGAACATACATGAATATTTTTTATGAGCTAAGATAAGAAACTGTTATTTCCAACCATTTAACCCTAAATAAACTACAAGGTATTACGCTGTGTGATTACTCAGCATAGTGCAAAAACTGATAAAATATAAAATATTCGACTGTGATTCATCTATATATAATATACATGATACAAATATTTTTTATATTTTCAAATGTTATTAAAGCATGATAGAAATAAAGTAATTAATTATGCTGCATGTCTTTTTCTCTCGGTAGAATTTTACTTTTGACGTCTTGAACTTTTTAGAATAGAATTTTTATGTTATGTATTAATTTATATTTTTTAACATATGAAAATGTACACAGTTTTTTTTTGTGATATAAGAGGCTTTCTACAACAAATTATTTTATTGACAAAATCCTCAAATAAGATACAAACATTTAGATCAATAAAATCACATTTATTTATTTGAGAGATCAGCAGCACCTTTGTAACTATTAATAATAAAAAATGTATGTAAACTGGAGAGAACTTCAGATATTTTTAGGGTATATTGAGATTCAATATCCATACAAACTTCCCCCTTTTCTTGCAGTGTTTATATTTCGATACGCTTCTATAGGGTAATAGTATCCTTGGTTTGAAAATCTTGATTGGATGTTACCCTTAGATGGCACTCGTTGATTTCGTAGAACTGATAAGGGTACGTATCCCTGATAATTTTGATTACTAAATTGATTCTGGCTATTTCCAGGTTGATTAAGTCTTCCCTCAAATAATATATTTTTAGATTCAACATGGTATATGAAGAATAAAAATGGCCTGTCAGCTTTTACTTCGGGAACAGTCAGACCCATTAAAGGCACAACTACGGCCCCAGTAGCCGCAGAAGCTACGGTACCTTCCTCATTTACAGATATCTTCGTCTTGTGGATTATGCTATCGATTTTAATATTCCCGGTTTCTGTAATTCCTGACAGATCTGCATTTATTCCAAAAATATTCCTTAATCCTAACTAAAATAAGAAACATATTTTTAATATATTTGAAGCTACTTCATCAGGTACCAAAACTCCTTACACTATTCAATGATGGTACCATGTCTGTAGAATATTCCAGATCAAATTTCGGTATTTCAACTAGCACTTCTGCTTTTTCTAATACATCTATCACATGAGAAAATGAAACGTGTTGAAGATCACGGATGAGGCCTTCCACTGTGCTTTTTTCATTGGGGAGTAGTATTAACATAGCATACTTACCATCCTAAAACACCTAAGCTATTAAATTACATATCTAATTAATTGTTAAGATAAAAAATTACATAACGCAAAAGGTAACTGATCTGTTATCATTATCTCTGGAAAGTTTGATGTACATTATAGTGTACTTAACGATGAGTGTGTATTTAATTTAGATTAAATTAGATTGCACTTATACAGGTCGTTTCCATAAATATGATAGTAATCACATAACTACATATTAATCATTAATTAACAAAAAAAATAATAATTACATTGTATGGAAGTTCGACGGCTGCAGCGTCTAATTCTTCAATAAATTTATATCTGAAGTTTCCAATAACATGCATCATTTGTACTGGGTGGCAAACACTTTTTACTTTAAAACATTTGTGTTCGTATGTTCCATTAGGATTAAATGCCTCTTTCCAATTTCCTTTGAAATATAAAGCGTTGGCAATAAGGGCAGAAAGGGCCCCATCAAGAGAACCTTAAAGCTTTACTTAATTTATTCTGTTTTTTTAAGAAGATGTTAATAATTATTGATGTAAAACAAAATTGAATAGGTACCTGGGTCTACTAATTCCGAAATTTGTCCCTGTGTAGCTTCAGAAACCCATTTATTTATGGCACCTGCAGATTCTAATTGCTTCGAAAAATTAAGGGGCCTGACTTTTGCATTATAAAAGCTAAGTAATGTATCACGGTAAAGGGGTAATACATTAAAGTTGTCCGATAAGAATAATGCATTTGAAGAAGTTAGGATTGTCGATCCTGATCTATCCTGAAATTTTTTTATTTAGTGGAAAAATATTCTGTTGTGTGTATTATTATATTATACAGTTAGTACATATAATGCGATAATAATTGAAACAATTGCTACAATAGACAAACCTCACGGTCAGTTCTTTGTTCTACTTCCTCTTACATACCACTACCTATTGAAATGGCAAGTGTAAAGTCATCAGTTACAGCAAACTAATTATTTTATTTTTATTGTCTGTGAACTAATTAAGTAACATAAAGGTATTTTTAATTTCTCGATTTTGATTTCTTTTTTTTTTTAAGAATAGAAAGTTGTTGATATTCCATAAAATGTAGTAATTTCGTGTATTAAAAGTAATTTCTATTCAAGGCAGTTTACTATTAAAGGTTCACAGTCCAAATGCATAATAATAATTCAAGGTAATTTAAAGTAACTTTAAAACTTATGAATTGAAAAAATGTTACAGAAACTCACTGTCAAATCATACAACAGTCTTTGCAGTCTATCTCTAATGCCTTTTTGACTGACAGGAACCCGTAATAATTCTGCTATTTCTTCAGCGCTCCTGCCCTTAGAGCCTTCCAGAATCATCCCCAATGTTGTTTTTAGGCTAGCTGGCGAGATAAGGTAATTTCCTTCGCTTCCAAAGGTCTATAATGTCAATAATTATTTAAATAATTCGATGATAACACCTTTTATTTACCCTCAATAACTCTAAATCGAAATAATTGAAACGGGACTGTATATTATTATTGTCTGATTCCACAATAGGGCCCAACTGAATTTCAGACCCTGGTTGAACATTTTGGGCCGCTGTTATACTTGGTGCAATAACTAAAAAAATCATACATGTTTGCTAATTATAATGAGATATTAGTTATCATAAGGAATATCGTAATTGGAAAACAAAAAAAAATTTTTTGAGGAATAAAAATATCTACTGCACCTAATAAATGTTATCTAAGCCCTCAGTAATCCATACTAAAAGCCTTTTTAATTATACTTGTGACTTTTAATTTATTTTTAAGTTAAAAATATCGCAGAATGTAATAAAATAACAATTCTGTTTTACTGAAAAACTATTTATGCAAACTCACTTGGGTAAAACCATGTTTCCATACAAAACATCACCGTTAGATTATTTATTTATGATGATATATTATGTATTGATTATTTACAATATAAAACCACATTTTTTATGAATAATAAATAAAATTAAAAAAATGTTAAAATTGTTGATTAAAAAGTCAGTTTAAGGTCAATACATTATATTGAAATCGGTGTTTTAAATTAATTTTAAAACAGCACCTATGTTATAAATTAAAAGTTAGGAATATAAAATAATTTTACCTTTGCACAGAAATAAGAAGAACAACATAATTTAGATTGTTGCACATAAACCGTATTATCAATGTTAAATAATTTTAATAACATGCGATGTCTGATAACACAATAACAAGTGAAAAACAATCTTCATTAAACCCGAAGTCAACTCGGTTTGTTTGAAAGAACGGTCTTTCCTGATGTGAAGTCGCATAATTGGCCTTGGAAATCCCAAATCGGCAATGACAAGATCATTCATTGTAAACTTATTAGTATGTACACATAGAGAATACACCATACATACGTAAATTTCTATTTGTTTTTCTATCGGTTTATAGTACACATAGACTAGATTTTAATTAATTTTTAATGTATAACTATAGGTACGTATGTTCCTATAATATAGTAAGTACATTTTTGTCTGAATTCTTTTAAATAGATATAGGTACTTCAACTTTTATTAGTCCCCAAATATCAGAAATTACAGTTCTTATTTAGGTAATTAATTTTTTTATATTAAGAATAAAAAATAATCGTGTATGTGGACTCACCACATCCAGGATCGTAATATCTTAATTTTTTATTAGATAGAACGATAGAAGAAGATAAATTAATTTTAATTAACTAAAGACCATCACCGTTACATTAAATGTTTATAAACAAATTTATTTATTATTTTGAACCAAAGACATGAAAAATGCATTAGTTGTGAAGGATATTTATTGAAGAATTTAATACTTAATAATGTAAAAGTGTTATCATATTATAGTACATGTTATTTTGTTTTAAAATAGATGTAACAGATAATTTCACTAATTACGTATCATATATTAGTTTAAATATAGCCTCGTATCTAGAAGTACCGGTACCTCCCTCGGCCAAAATCTGGATGAATAAATTATTTTATTGTACCATATTTTAAGTAGTGTCACCTGAATAGAAACAGTATGTTTAGTAGATATTTATTTAATATTAACAATAATAATTTATTGTTCCAAACGATAGACAAAAAGAAAAAGAAAAAGTTTAAGATGTTAAGTACTTATGGTATTTATTAGGAAAATGTGCGTACTTTGCAACCTATAAATATGTTGTTTATTTAATTAAAAAAAAAAATCATGATCACTTGCCGTTCGCGTTGGTTGTTTCCCCAGTTCGAAAAGGTACAGCAATTGGTTCTGTAGCTAAAGGGTTTATTACTTTTCCAATAAAAATAATTGTTCCACTTGTTTGGTCTTCAACGAAAAACATGAAAGGGTACGATGCATTAAAAATGTTATCAACATCCCCGAATTTATTTCCAACATGGATTTCTAAAAGATGAATTGATAAGTTGATCAAAGAAAGTCTTTTAAAGTTTCAA
The DNA here is from genome assembly GCA_029378335.1 of Agrilus mali. Classification (NCBI taxonomy): domain Eukaryota; kingdom Metazoa; phylum Arthropoda; class Insecta; order Coleoptera; family Buprestidae; genus Agrilus; species Agrilus mali. The sequence continues at coordinate 7,791,128 of CM055664.1, forward strand.
GATTTTTATTTTTATAGTACACAACGAAAATTCAAAATGACATTTCATCCACTTGATGAAGACCTGTTTGGCGAAACATTCGTTGTGTACTGTGAAAATAAAAATCTTGAAAATTTAAAAGACTTCTTTAATCAGTTTATTTAAAATGGAGTTTCAACAAGTATAAGTACTAATACAGTGAAGAGATTAATTAATACTTAGGATTTTTTTTCAACTTTTTGATTTTATTTTACCTGTAGCTGCAAAAATAGTGCTTCCGTCTTCGTTTATTTCTATACCAGCTTTTTGCCGGATATCATTAACTTGTAGTTTTTTGTAACCATAACCAACTCCGTGTGAAATACCAGGTAAACTGGCACCATCCGAAAACATCTGTTGCAATCCGAACTAAAAAGTCCCGGAGTCAAAAACCTATGCGGCTTTGTTATTATTCCTTTTACATACGTACTTTTTGTAACGTAGATGCGTACGAAGAAGTAAAATGAAATCGGAATTTTGGAATTCTTACATCAACCACAAGACTGTCCAATTTATACATGTTACTTTTTAATTTCGCAATATCTAATGACTTTATTAATTTAGGAAGACCGTCTTTACTGTATGGAAGAATAACAAAAAATCCAAATTTATTGCCCTAAAAAATTACCATATACATATTTTTTTCAGCTTCACAAAATGAAAAGATTTTTTAGTACTTTATATGGTATTCTTAATATTTGAGCCTCCAAGTCTTTAGAATCGGCATAATAATAATTTCCAATGATATTCATGTATTCAACAGTAACAAGACTTGTTGGAGTTGTATAAAAGTTTCCTAAACTTGTGTTATTTTTTGGAAAGGCTTTCCTCCAAAAACCTTTAAAAAACACTGCATTTGCCACTAGTAGCACTACATCCTCTAGATCATCTACAAAACAATGTATGCGGATAGTAATAGATACATTTTAAGTATAAGATAATCGGTGTACCTTGTGAAATTATATTGGAAATGTAACCTTTTGTTTCTTCACTTGCCCAATTATTTATTTTTTGGGACGCCTTATCAGGAACGAGAAAATTTGTCGGCTCTACCTCAGCATCATATGACGCATTTACATTAGCAGAATATTTCTGACTAGGAATTATATCTGTATCTAAAAACAATCTCGTGGCTAAACGAAATTCATTAACACCATCCCCGTTCTAAAATTCAAAATAACAATTTTCGAACCTGCTGTTCAGTATTTATATGAATTATAAAGCTAGCAAAAATTTAAAATAGTGCCATTTCCGGATAACAAAAATATTTAATGAAAATGAACCTACCTTACCTTTAAAGACTTAATAATATTACTATAATGCAATCTGACTGATTCTTTTGATTGAAAATTCAGAACATCATGAAATTCACTTTCCGTTAGTCCTGCAGCACCCTCAAAGATTATTGCTAACGCAATTTTAAGACTAAGGGGAGAAATCAATACATTTGATCCGTCCCCATCAACAGACTAAAAACCCAAAAATACGTATTTATATTAAAAAAAATTAGCCCTGTATAAAATAAAAATGAGGGGCCAATTTCAATTACAGTTAATTAGTTGTAACGTCTTACCTTAAACAATTTCCAATCGAATTCATCAGACCAATGTAATGCTGGATAATAACCATCTTCAAATTCATCCACATTGACATTTTTTTTAGAAATATTATTTTCGAATACTTTCATGAAGCCCACACAAAAAAAAGAAGACACAACAACATATAAACTTATCACTCGTAAAAACATTTTTTATTTTAAACCCACACTAAGTATATAATTTTGTTAAAATTCAGATCTTTCCCCGGGCGTTGGAAAATTATATAGCTAATGGGTGTTAAACATTATAGCGTGACCCTTTATTGATATCTCTCAAAAAGGTTGAACAATGTACGCATCAATTAAGAAGCTTCCATTCTATAATTGCCGCTGTACGTATATATATGTTTACATGAATCGGTATATAGTTATATACTTTTTGTATAGACAAATTGTATTATATACTATTTAATCATATGTGTTTTCGGAATTACTCATTTCTAAAGGAGAGCTGGTTCGAATGTACGCTAGGAATTACCAAAAAGCAAGTACGATAAAAACTGGATCTAAAGATTTTGATTTCAATTTTATATCGAAATCTCATGCTTTTACATAATAACTAAGAAGCAAACGTCCTTGACTTGCAATTTTTTTATTTAAACTTTAAAACCAGACACTGTATATGTATATTTGTCCATATACATACATACATATTTACCTTAACATGAAAATTAAATTTTGTATAGGCAACCCAACATACACCTCATATGCACAATAACGATAACCTTGTACCGTGTGAACTAACTTAAATAAAAATTGCAAATAGAGATAATAAATATATTATGTATTATTCACCCAAAATTTAAATATTATCAATTATTTATTTTTTCCCATAGTATGGTGCCTTTATAAAATATATAATGCAGAAAAACTATTTGTATTGCTTTAATATTTATAGGTAGAAATTAAAACACTTAAATTAATAATAATAACAAATGTATATATCAAAAATTATTTATTAATTAAAAGAAGTCTTGTATTTTAAATTAATTATTGTAGACTTTAATAATTCAAACAAATGAACTTTAATAAATATTAAACAAAATTATGATGACAATTTTGATCTAGAACTAACAGCTATGTAAGCAACAATAAAGCCAACTACAACAGCAACAGATTCACTTCTAAACCACGGTCCTGAAAAAGCTCCAGGATGGTTCAGTACCACACTCACTAAAGGCTCAACTGAAGCTATATCTTGGCCAGATCTTATGGCTTTTCTTAAAGCTGTGTAACCTTCTTCTTCAAACAGCCTAATCACCCTGTCTCCTGTTCTTGCCAATTTCACTTCTTCAACCCAGCTCACCTATATACACAATAAAAAAAGTACATTAAATTTTAATAAAGACTTGTAAAAGCTTCTAATAATATAATATTATAGTACTTAGTTAGATAGTAAAAGCACGGTTGAAGCAAAAACAGCAGTATAAAGGGATTGATTAGATTTATTTGAAAAATAAAAGAAATGGCTCAAAATAAGGAGAATGGAGATGTATGTGGTGAACTGAAGACTGAAATGATGAATATTAATGGACCATATTTACCTGATAACCTGTAGGTCCAACTTTTGATACAGGTCCTATATTGCCTTCTACATCTGCGTACAAGTTATTAACGCTTCCAGACCCACATTTAAAGTCAAATTCCGCAATATAAGCGATATTGGTAACTACTGTAGCATCTTGAGTAGTAAAAGGTTTTAGTGTTACTTTAGGATTTATACACGAATCAGATTGAACTACAGCTAACAACACAGAGCAAATTACACCAATTCTTAAGTATCCAGTCATTTTACTTTAATTTTAGTATGTATCGGTCAAAATTTAATTCAAGGAAAAAGTAAAAATTAAAAATTACTGACACTTAAATACAATACGAGGATCTGGCACGTCTAGTTGTCAGATAACCTAGCTGTTAGTTTTTAATATGATTGTATTCCACGTTTGATCATAAATGCCAACTTGGAAGTTTAAATTATCAATTTAACCGGTAGATGGCAAAACTGCACACATATTTTAAAAAGTTTAAATTTACAATCGCGGGAAAAAGAAGTGATTGTTTGGAAATACTTTATTAATATTGTGAAACTTATGCATAAAATTGGTAAATAGATTATAGAACATTTAAATTTTGTAAGAAAATGAAATTAAACGAGTAATAGTTATTAATAAACCATGTTTATTCAAATATTACTATGTGTATAAAGTGTAGGTCCGAATAGTTTCGTGTATTTACTACATACGAAAAATTAGTACATATATTCATAACATACGGGATTTACTTTACAGACAGCAAAAACAAAAATTTAGTTCGTCGAATTTCTCCGTCGTTTGAGTAATAAAATAACAATTAAGCTAATGAAAGGTCGCATTTGATTATTCCTATTAAGAGGTAAACAAGTAGTAAGAAGTGTATATAACATGCAATCAAATTATTTGGAAACCGTAAATTCTTACAAACTAGTTACGTTTGTATGTAAGTGTTTATACGAAAGAAATGTGGGTAAATCCAATGTGAATAACTCATTAATAAAATATTAAAAGACGGAGAGCCACTTTATACTTGCAACTAACGGTCAATTTATGAGTCTTATATACTAATATATATACGAATGTACATGAGAAGCGAAGTTCTTCTATAAATAATATATCTAGTTTTCTTCAAAATGTTAACGAAAGCGTTCCTTTGCAGTGCGGTGCTCTTGTATTACTTTGCGTTAAAAGCTTTTGCTCAAGGTATGTATATGAAACCTTCAATCAACTTTTTCATAATTAACTTCTGCGTATGACATTCGTCGCACTACTTGTTTTCTTTGCCATTAAATTGTTCAGTTCAAGGTTTTCTATTTTTACAAATATCAAATGTATGCTAAATCATAAACTAATATAGTTTCTAATAATCGCTAAATTGTACATGTTCATCACTGATAATTATTGTTATTGTAAAGTGAATCTATATTTTTTAATAACAATTACTTTGTAAGGAGAACGACTTACATGTAATACATGCTTGTATGCAAATAACTCCATACTAGTTTGCAATTGGCTAATTTAAAGACAGTTTTCGTTGTTTATCTCAGTATAAGTCGTATAACTCTCAGCTTGTTCGACGTTCTTTTTACATAGTATTAAAACACTAATAATTAACTTTTAATTTTTTAATTATTAATTTATTTCTATATGAAGTATAAAAACAACTTATACAAAAAAAGTTGAAATCTTTGTCCGAAACCAATATCTAGCTCCAATTTGTGTTTATAAATACTAAAATATAAACATTTTTGTTTACAGTACAATATCCTAACTTCTATGATAATCGCGAGGAAAGACAAGAAATAGCATCATTTAATGATAACCCCTTTTTAAGTACCTTAAACAGACCTAACTCTGAAAATAGCGCTAACAACGACAATTCAGACTCATTTGTTTATCCATCTGACTTGGAACATAATTATTTTGAGGAAACCACTGTTTCAAAAAGTGAACAAAGTGAGTCATAAAAATGTTTAGTTTTTCAAAACATTATAATTTATAAACAATTTTAGAATGCAAGGAATATGCAAAACTTGTATCGAATATTGTTAGTGCTATACCACTACTAGTAAATCCCGAGCAAATAGACATAAGTGTATCAAAATGTGAATACAGCGGAATTCCCTTAATAGTTGGCGGTAGTCCAGCTTTAGCTGGAGAATTTCCTTTTATGGTATTTTAAACAATTCACAAAAATTATTTTTGTTCACAAACGAAAATTTTAGGCCGCCGTTGGTGGATACAACTCCGATAATGAATTACAATGGTTTTGTGGAGGTACCTTAATAAGTGAAAGATATGTACTTACTGCCGCACATTGTGTTAAATCGTCGAGGTACAAATTAAAAAAAAATATCTGCGTATTTATACTTGAATCAATTTAAATTTTAGAGGTGCACCAAGTGTGGTTAGGCTAGGAGACTTGGATCTTAATAGGATCGACGACGGTTCAGAACACAGGGAATACTCAGTAGCAGATATAATTGTTCATGAAAATTACCGGCCACCTGTAAAATATAACGATATTGCATTGCTTAAACTTAATCGAGAAGTTGAATTTTCTAAATTTATAAGACCTGCTTGTCTGAGGACGAAATTCTCTAATGGACAAGACAAAGTTATAGCTACTGGTTGGGGAAGAACAGGAACTGGTAAATTATTTTATAATTATTTTAATTAATTAGTTAATTAATAAAACCTATGTTTAAGGCGAAGAACAAAGTGATAGACTCTTAAAAGTTGGTCTCAGTGTATTCCACAATTCTGAATGTAACAGGGCCTTCCCAAGTACTAATCAAATCTATCGCAGGGCTCTGCCGCAAGGTATTACTGACAGAATGATGTGCGCGGGAGAAAAAAAAGGAGGAAAAGACACTTGCCAGGTATTATATTTATCAATTATATACAAAAGATCTCAGAAAAACTACAACTAAAAAATAACTCCAAAAAATAAAGTACATATTACAAGAGAACTAATCTACTGTTTCAATTCTGATCACTATATTTTTGTGCAAAAATACTGTATAATTAATATGAAAATAGAAGTTTTTATACACGTTTCTTCAGCAACCATACACAACGACAATAACGTAAATTGGGCCTTAAATTTTGTTATTTTTTGGTTTACAAAAGACTAGATTATTTATGTGTATGTATAAAATCTTCTATTCTATTTTTAAGTTTGTTATATTTTAAAAAGACTATTATATTAAGAGTGTGAATTATTTTTATATGACTAGTAAAATTTTATACAGGAGACAATTAATTACAATTTTAGGGAGACTCTGGTGGACCCCTAGTAATAACTGACAGAAATAATCAATGCTTATTTTACGTTGTTGGAATAACATCGTTTGGTAAGAATTATTGTGGGGCACAAAACTCACCCGCAGTTTACACAGCAGTATCACAGTTCATTCCTTGGATTGAGAAGCATATTTGGTAAAGACACGATATCGATAGTGAATTTTGTGTACGTAATAAAATTAATAAGTACATTGCTTATTATACTTTTATGATATCAACATAACTTAATATTTGCATCTAATCAGTCAGTTTTATGGAATGTCCTTTGCTCATAGTGGTCCAGCAGTCAGAAATACATATTATAATAATCATACTTTCCAAACATTACTTTAATTTTGAATTCTTTTGTTTGTAAATACATATTACGTACTCCCGTATTTAAATATATAAAATTATTCTTTTAGAAATAATACAAGCAATAACTGTCAAAAAACAAAAACGATCATAAAAATAAAATTGTTATTAAACAAAAATATTATATTCTTTTTTAAACCAAAAAGCAACAGATTTAAAATTTTAATTACGCCATCGTTATTTATAAATTTTGTTTGTATCTATTTAAGTACCTAGAGTTACGATTTTTTCTTTCAAAGAACTAAAATTTGTAAAAATCTACTAAACCTAAGCTTTATAAAAAAAATAATAAAATCATACTAGGTATAGACCCCAAGAAACAGTTATGCTCATATACTTTATGGCCAATTGTTTATATCATCATCATGTATGGTATGCCAAATGAGTCCATCACCAACTGGTTCATGAGCCGATGGCAATAAAACATGCCTTAACCAAGATCTACATATGTATACAAAAACCTTTTAGTAGACATGTAAGATATAGTAAACTTATATTTTTATACATACCTTCCTTGCACCAACCCTAAAAATAGCATCCAATTTTTCTTTTTACCAAAATTGTATGGATTGATGTATGTCTTCCCTAATTTTGCCAGCCTTTCACTTTCTGTCTTATTAATATTTGCTTCAATACTTGTTTCACCTCTTCCAATTAATTTACTGTGCCACACAGCTAAACCACCTAATGCTACAAAAACTCCTAAAAAACTTTTTAATTGCAGTTAAAATAGTTTTTCAGGTTTTAATTTACATACCACTATTTATTAATGCCATATAAATTATGGCTCTCCTTCTCCAAGGACTACTATTTTCAGATTGAGCAGAATAATCCTCGGTGGCAACATTTAGATATAAAAAATCAGTCACGGGAATTAACGCACCAGTTCGATTATATTTTACAGGGTGGCCTTCAAGTTCTGGTTCTTCCCCATCTTCAAAATCCAGCCAAATGGCGGTATAGGCCAACTCAAAACCACAAACAATTATAAAGAAGACTCCTAGTATCATATACACCATGTACAAAAAAAAGTACCTGTGATTCCTATACCCTACACAGTTATTCAACCATGCTAATCTTTGTTAAGGAGCTTATATAAAACAATTAAAAAAATTATTAATGATAAGTATATCAGGAAAAAATACATAAGGATACGGCAGTGATGATCCATTTTTAGAATACATCTATTACAAACTGAGCAGTGATGTGTTCTAGGTGGCTTTGGTGAAATACATTTTTTACATATGCTAACAGCCTCAGTAATTAATTCTCCCTGAAAACAATACAATCTTAATTAAGTTTAAAAAGAAAACAGAGTAATATTACTTGTGGTGGATATCCTGGATAAGTTCTAACAGCCATATAATAATGAAATGAAATATTTATAAGTAACCAATGTCCAATAATGACTAGAATTACACATATATAGGGGTTTCTGTTCCACCAATAAGGCAAACCAATCCAATATGCTATTAACACCACTGATGTGGTCAAACCTATTACAGCAGCCACAAATAACTAAAAGTTAATCTGTTAAATTATTAAACAGAGGAATAAGTATTTATACTTACAGGTCCTATTGCACAGGTAAAATTATCTACAAACCAAAACATAGGTTCCATACAAACATCAGCAGCATAACTTTGATCCAAAAAATGGTTGTACATTAAAGACCACATAGTTAGTTTGCATTTTCGAAAAAAATGTTGAGAGGAATCACTACAAAAGAGTTGTTCTTCAATAAATGGTTTATTATTGATATTCCTTAAAAACATACAATATTTGTTTGGGAACTTGCTTAAGTCTCCAGCGCACTATTACCATTTTTAAAAATGTTTAATTTATGTAAATAAGGAAACAAGTCATTTTGTTTAAGTGTTAAAGAATAGTGCAATATTTTAAAAATATTTCAAGAGCTAAATTTATACATAAATACATTATATTTAGAGGTTACATGACTTAATGTTTTCTAATTGCTTTTCTTGTACACTTGTCATTATTTTTTTATCCTATATATATTTTCAGTAATTCATTTAGAAAGTTTTATTCACTAATTCCCACAAAAC